>CM062816.1:1906665418-1907081227 GCA_031772625.1 Pinus tabuliformis
ATTACAACTGGCTTAAATTACACCGGTCCCTAACATATTGTAGCTCTTAACATTATTGATTCTTTCCCCACAAAATTACAAACCGATAATATTTTAACCAAAAAATATCCTAATAAAATACCCTCTCAACATTTATTTTACAACCCCGTAAGTTTTTGTTTTGAAAATTAAAAAAATTATAATTTAAATTATTTTCTACTATTTGAATGTTTTAAAAGCTTAATAGCTTTATAAGACAATAAGAAAAGACCATTGCAATCTTAATACAAATCATATCCCAAAATTCTAAAATGGGAAAATCCCCCTAATTAAATAAAAAAAAAATTAAATTTAACTTATTCTAAGTTATAAGAGATAAAATGACTAGCACAACCACATTTAGCAATGTAGTTGATATAGGCCAATATGCTTATATGAAACATATACACAACTACATTTTCCAATGTGATTAATATAAACGGATAGACTTATATAAACCACATTAATAATTATTACGGGGATTTTTTAAACACCAATTATTTATGATTATTAATAACTGTATAAATAATAACAACGATATTCTTATATATTTATATATTTATGATGATTATATTAATATTATTATAATAATATAAATTCATAATAATATGAGTAATATTAATTAATAATAATAATAATCTAATAATCTAATAATATTATATTATATTATTATTACCCAAGGGATTATCAACCCGATGGAATAATATTAAATGAAAGGGACTAATATTATAAACCCAAGGAACTAATATACCCAACCGTTTAATATTATAAAGCCAAGGAATTAGTCAACCCGACGGATAAATATGAAAAACCTAAGGGATTAAGAAGCGCAAGGGATTGATATTACAAATACAAGGGATTAATAAAGCTGGCCATGATTGATATTATAAACCCAAGTTGATAATAAACCCAAAGGATTAGTACTAAAACCACAAGGGATTATCAACCCAAGGAAATAATATTTAACCCAAGGAACTAATATTATAAACCCAACATTGGTAAACCCTAATATAAATATTAGAAAGACTAAAATATACATCGTTTATGTTCATGGTGAGGCAATCCTTGTCACAATGTGACATTCAATCATGGTTGACCATGGTTGGCTATGATTGACAATGGTTTGACCATGATTGATATTATAAACCTAAGGGAATAATAAACCCAAGGGATTAATATTATAAACCTAAAGGAATCATAAAACTGAGGGATTAATACTAAAACCCCATGGGAATAATATTAAACCCATGGGACTAATATTATAAAACCAACATTGGTAAACCCAAATATAAATACTACAAACACTAAAATAAACACGGTTTGTTGGGATGGTGAGATAATCCTTGTCAAAATGCGACATTGAAAAATGGTTGACCATGGCTTTCTATGATTCACAATATTTGACCATGATTGATATTATTAACATAAGGGAATAATAAACCCAAGGGATAGATATTATAAACCCAAATGAATAATAAACCCAAGGACTAATATTATAAACCCAACATTTGTAAACCCAAATATAAATATTAAAAATACTAAAATAAACATGATTTATTTTTATGGTAACACAATCCTTGTCACAATGGGACATTCAACCATGGTTGACCATGATTTATATTATAAACCTAAGGGAATAATAAACCCAAGAGATTGATATTCTAAACCCAAATGAATAATAAACCCAAGGGATTAATATTAAAACTCCAAGGGATTATGAACCCAAGGGAATAGTATTAAACCTAAGGGACTAATATTCTAAACCCAACATTCGTAAACCAAATATAAATATTACAAAGACTAAAATAAACATGATTTACTTTCATGGTGAGACAATATTTGTCAAAATACGTTATTCAACCATTAAATTAATATGGTAAACCCAAATATAAATATTGCAAATACTAAAATAAACATGGTTTATTTTCATGGTGAGACAATCTTTGTCAAAATGCGACATTCAACCATCAGACTAAGGGATTATGAACCCAAGAGAATAATATTGAACCCAAGGGACTAATGTTATAAACCCAACATTCGCAAACCGAAATATAAATATTTCGAAGACTAAAATAAACATGATTTATTTTCATGGTGAAACAATCCTTGTCACAATGTGACATTCAACAATGGTTGAGCATTGTTGGCTATAATTGACAATGTTTGACTATGAGCAATATTATAAACCTAAGGGAATAATAAAGCCAAGCGATTGATATTTAAACTCAAAGGAATAATAAAACTAAGGGATTAATACTAAAACCCCAAGGGATTATTAAACCAAGTTAATAATATTTAACCCATGGGACTAATATTATAAACCCAACAATGGTAAACCCAAATATAAATACTACAAACACTAAAATAAACATAATTTATTTTTATTGTGAGACAATCCTTGTCATAATGCGACATTAAAACATGGTTTTTCATGGTTGGCTATGATTGACAACAATTGACCATGATTAATATTATAAACCTAAGGGAATAATAAACCCAAGGGATTTATATTATAAACCCAAATGAATAATAAACCCAAGGGATTAATACTAAAACCCAAGGGATTATGAACCAAATAGAATAATATTAAACCCAAGGGAATAATATTATAAACCCAACATTCATAAACCCAAATATAAATATTACAAAGACCAAAATAAACATGATTAATTTTCACGGTGAGACAATATTTGCAAATTGCGACATTCAACCATGGGAATAATATGGTAGACCGAAATATAAATAGTACAAACACTAAAATAAACAATGTTCATTTTCATGGTCCACCAATCTTTGTCAAAATGCGACATTCAACCATGGGACTAATATTATAAACGCAACGTTGGTAAACCCAAATATAAATACTACAAACACTAAAATAAACATGATATATTTTGATGGTGTGACAATCCTTGTCACAATGCGACATTCAACCATGGTTGACCATGATTGATATTATAAACCAGTGAGAATAATATACACAAGAGATTGATATTATAAACCCAAGTGAATAATAAACCCAAGGGATTAATACTAAAACCCCAAGGGATTATGAACCCAAGGGAATAATATTAAACCCAAGGGACTAATATTATGAACTTAAGGGAATAATAAACCCAATGGATTGATATTATAAACCTAAATGAATAACAAAACTAAGGGATCAATACTAAAACCCCAAGAGATTATGAACCCAAGTACATAATATTAAACCCATTGGATTAATATTATAAACCCAACATTGTTAAACCCAAATATAAACACTACAAACACTAAAATAAACATGGTTTATTTTGATGGTGAGACAATCATTGTCATAATCCCTTGTCATAATTCGTTGGCTTCTATTATAAAACTAAGGGAATAATAAACCCAAGGGATTGATACTATAAACCCAAAGGAATAATAAAACTAAGGGATTAATTGATGGGACCAGCCTGCAAATTCTCTTCATTAAGGTTAACAATGATATAAAAATGCTTTAATCATTGATTGAATGATTAGTAAATGATTTGAGGTTTAATACATTTGATTAGGCACTAATCATGGGACTTTTCTGGATATGCATTGGATGGCATTTATGTCAGAATTCATTGATGTGTACCCATCTCAGTTACTGCTTTCCCGCTCTTGGTAAATGCAAAAATCATTGGTTCTTCATCATTTCTTCATTTTACTCTTGTGTTTTCGCTGTGCTAAGGGTTTGGACTATTAGTGAGGTTTTTGTGTTATGACTGTGCGCGCGCCCAGCTATAGTTTCTATTGTTTGTTGGCGTTACACCTTCGCTGGTTCTTGTGATTGCATTGTCCAATTACTTGGGCACGATATGGAGGTTCTCCTCATCTTTATAAAATCCTTGTTGTTGTTTCTATCTGCTTGGTTACGGTGCTTTCCCCTACTCCATTGTTTTCCTTTCGTTATAGTTCTTCCGGTTATTAGCTTTGACTAATGGGTGCATGTTCTATGTTCTACAGGCCACAGTCATGGTGACCTCTTCAACTTCGCACTTCTGTGAAGGTAAATTGTTCCTCCATTATTTACTTAACTTCTTTGTTTTCCTCCATCTCTAACAATGTCGGCTCCTTGGTCTCGAGGTTTCATCGTTGGCTGCGGCTCAGTGGGGTCTCTGTCCTCCCATGTGAATACCCTTCAGGTAAAGCTATTCTGTTAACTGTGCATTCAGTTTCTCCTTCTTTGGTCACTTCTGGTGTTTACTCTATTTGTGTATGGCTAACACTCCTCCATTGGCTTGTTTATGCAGGTGGGGGATTGTTCACTGACGTGGTCAACGAAGCTGCTATGGGATTTGCTTTGGTAGGCTCATTCTCTACTATTGTTGTCAATTTGTTAATTAGGTGGCCTCTGTCAGTTTACTGGGCAAGTCTCAGTTCTCCTCTGTCCGGTGTTCTTTGGTGTTGTGTTACCCGGTTCCAATTTGTATATGGGTTTACATTTGTATCCAGAGTAATTGTAATTATGGTCCACGTTTTGACAGTGGCCAAACAAACCCTCGCTGTTAGGGCTCTGTTGCTCCGCAATATTCTTTTCGTCGTTTCCAATGGGTATCTCAGGACTATTGAATGTGTACAAATATTTCTGTAATGAAAAAGAATTAACAAGAAGTTTTGCTTATATTTCGTTTACCTCTATCCTGAGGTCATTGCTCAACATTTTCATTCTCATTCATTTTAACCCGAACTGTGGTTGGCTTTCATTTATGGAACTCTTTTATGTTTGCTGCCAGACTCCGGGCTAGGAATGCTCATTCAATTTCTCTGTTCACTCTCTGTTCTATAGAAAGGAAACAAAATGTAATAGATAGGAACACACAGTATTTGCTTAGTTTTCTTACTCAATGACTAAGGGAAAAAGTAAATAGATGTTCCAACAAACTGTTACAGATGGAATCTCATATTTTGGATGAAAGAAATTTCTATTTGTATTGTATTTCTCTTCTCGTGTATTAAACCCCTCCATGATTGTATTACATTGATTTTTATGTTTTTTTTAAACAGTTACTCAAACTGTTCTCGCTTACCATATAGTTACCCTTTATAGTTACATAGTCGATAATCGTGCTGGGTTTTCTTGTACTGTAGGAGTTACAATATTATAATTTTGTTTATGAACAAAAATCTATAAGATGGACTAAGGAAATGACAAAACAATGAAACTGTTATGACACTACCCTAACTGTACTGTTCCTAATATTCCTTAACTAATAATAATAAAACAAACTAGCTTTTAGACACTGTTTTTTTCATTAAACGTAATGAAATTAAAAACTTTGAATCTGTCCTCCTTGGCTAAGAACAACACTCGGTCATGATGCCCTTAGTTGGATGCTCCTACATCAGGCTCTTGGGGTAAGAAAAATTCATGACTCGAGTCCATAAGCTTCTTGATTGAATAACCAACCTGCTCTATCTATCTAGCGTTAAGCAATGAACTATCCTCAATAGGATGGTTCTTCCATTTGACCATATATTGCAGATACTCTTTCTGTTGAGTTCACTTGGCTACCTGAGTGTTGAGGATCCTCTCGATCTCAAAGGGTTGAGCATAAGGCATTTGTCTCATCCAAGTACACTTCCTTCTTGTGTGTCCTATGTAGGCCGTGAGGTACTGTCTTCCTTTGGATCAACAGTGTATGGGAACATGTTTGCCACATTAAATATGGGTGAGATGCCCATTCCTAGTGGTAGCTACAATTCATAAGAATTGGCTGAAAATTTCCGTAGAATTTTGCAAGGACCTATTTTTTTGTACTTCTGTTTGTTATATGAACCTTTCAGAAAACGCTCCTTATGCAAATTCACAAGGACATCATCCCCCACATTAAACTGTACCTCTCTCCGTTTCAAATCTTCTCGTTGCTTATTTTTTTTACTGCTGTCATGCAACTTTATTCTCACCTGCTCATGTAAATCATTCATCACTTTAGCAAAATCTTCCCCATCAGCACTTCGTCCTTCCTGCTGTCTTAGATCTCGTAATTCATGCACTCCACAAGGATGCATGACATATAAGATTTGAAAAGGACAATAACCAGTGCTATGATTGGGTAAGTCGTTATAAGTGAACTCCACTTGGACAAGTACTCGATCCCACATTCACGAATTTTTTCCGATTAAACTTCGTAACAGGTTCCCCAGACTTATTTTTACCATTTCTATTTGTCCGTCGATCTGTGGGCGATAAGCAGTGTTGAAACTTAACTACATGTCCATATTCTTCCACAAGGTGCGCCAAAAGTGCATTGTAAGCTTCACATCCCTGTCAGAGAGAATGGACTTAGGTAGACCATGTAGCCTGACGATCTCTGTAAAGAACAAGTGGGCCACATGAGTGGCATTGCTAGTTTTTCTACAAGGGATGAAATGCACCATCTTTGAAAACCGGTCTACTACTACCATCACTGAATCATAACCCCGCTATGTCCTCAGTAGACCCAAGACGAAATCCAAGCTAACTGAGTCCACGGTCTACCTGGAATCGGCAATGGCGTGTAGAGTCCCGTATTTTGACTGTTTCTTTTTTCCAACTAACACACTTTACATCTGGTCGCAAATCTCTGCAAATCCCTTCGCATTTTTGGCCAATAATAAAAATGGTTGAGCTGCTCTAATGTTTTGTCAGTGCCAAAATGTTCGACTAGAAATCCACTGTGCTTCTCCCGAATGATATTCTCTCTCATTGAGCAATCAGGAATGCATAACTATCCCCCTCTAAACAATAGCTTATCCTGCAAATTATAATCCAGGGACGAACTATTATTTCTCAGCAAAGGATTTTGACAGGCTTCACAAGCCTCTTTGAAATCTGTGTCGGTCTAATACAAGTCTTTCAAATGCTCAAAGCTCAGCACTTCTATCACACTCTCCTGCAAGAGCAAAGCTCTTCTGCTCAATGCATCCGCCACCTTGTTGGCCGGCCTGCTAATGTGTTTCAACACAAAGTTGAAACTCTGCAAATATTCAACCCACTTAGCATGCTTGTGATTCATCTTGTGCTGTTGCATCACATATTATAGTGTAAAATTATCCAAGAATAAAACAAACTCATTCCCCATCAAATAGTGTCTCCAATACTTCATTGCTTGGATAACAACATAGAATTCCTTGTCATAGGATGAATACTTCTGCCTTCTTTCATTGAATTTCTCGCTGAAAAATGCAATAGCTTTGTCTTCTTGACTAAGTATATCTCTAATGGCCATACCACTTGCATCACAATGAACCTGAAAAAGCTTTTTAAAATCTGGCAATCTCAAGATCGACCTTTCTCTGATCTTCTCCTTCAGTAGCTAAAACTCCTTTCTACTACCTCGGTCCAATGAAAAGGCTGACTTGCCTTCTTTATAATATCCAACATAGGTGCATAGATTTCACTGAAATTTCTTATAAATTTACGGTAAAAACTTGCCAGCCCATGAAAACTACGTACCTCAAATAGACTTTTTGGGGATGGCCAGTTGACAATTGCTACAATCTTCTCTGGGTCCATCTTCAACTCATTTTCTGCAATCACGAAACCTAGATAAACCAATTATTTTTGCAAAAAAGTGCATTTTTTTCAGATTTATCGGCAGCTTATTTTGCTACAATTTTTCCAGCACACTTCAGACATGTCGAAAGTGTTCCTCCCTCATCTTACTGAAAATTAATATATCATCCAGTAGACTATTACAAACATTCCAATGAATTCTTTCAGCATTTTGTTCGTCAGTCGGATAAAGGTATTGTGTGCATTACTCAGTACGAATGGCATTACCAGCCACTCATATAGTCCTTCATTGGTTTTTAAGGTTGTCTTCCACTCATCCCCTTCCCTGATTCGAATATGATGATACCCACTCTTTAAATCAATCTTTGAAAAATATGCTGCCTCGCTTAGGTAGTCCATCATGTCATCCGTCCATGGTAGTGGAAATTTGTACCTGATGGTAATCTTATTGATGGCCCTCAAGTCTATGCACGTTTGCCATTCTCCTCCTTTCTTGAGAGTGAGAACTATTGGAACTGCACAGGGGCTTAAACTCTCTCTTATCAGCCCTTTATCTATCAATTCCTACACCTGTTTTCTGATCTCCTCATTGTCTTTGGGTCTCATCCAATATGCTGCCTTATTCAGTAGACTTGCTTTGGGTATAAGTTCAATATGATGACTTATACTTCTCTTGGGAGGCAATATATCTCGTACATCATCCACTACTATATCGCTGAATTCCTGCAACATCTGTTGAATTTCCGTAGGAAAATCTGACACATCTGCATGTAACAACACCGTCTTTTCTCTTCTTACAATAGCATAACTTCATTTTCTTCAATCTGCTTCAAAAATTGTTTTCCACCCATTAGAAACACTCTCGTCCCGCTTGTTTCTACTGTCTCCTCTTCCTTGATGGACACAAGTGTATGCTTGATCCCATCTTTGACAAACTTATAATAGTTTGTCTTCCCATCATGCACTACCTTCCGGTCATACTACCATGGTCTTCCTAGCAGTATATGACATACATCCATCGGAATTATATCTCAAATAACCTTATCCTTATATCTACCAATATGGAACTCAACTTCTCATTGCTCATTCACCAATAGTTGATGGTCTTTTTGTAGCCATGATACCTTGTAAGGAGTGGGCTGCTTCAACTGCTTCATCCCCAACTTCTTTACCATATCAGTGGCAACCAGATTATCTGTGCTCCCACTATCAATAATCAACTTGTAGCATTTTCTGTGTGATTTGCAAACTGTTTGGAACAATGCTTTCCTTTGAGTTTGTTCAACTATTTCTTTGGCTACTTTCAGCAACACTTTGCTCAAAACTAAAGCTTCCCCTATTTTCGACACATTTTCTGCTTCCTAGGGGGGTTCCTTTGCTTCCTCTGGTTGTGCAACATATGCACCTCTCTGTCTAGCTTGTTCCACTTCAAGACATTCAAAAGATATGTGACCCCAGTTGTGCCACTTGTAGCACTGATAGTTAGCTCCTCTGCCGTGGCCATTTCCTCTTCCTCGCTAATATGGCCTGCCACCTCTATTGTTGTCACCTTTTTCTGTTGTCCTAGAAGTTTTTGAACTACTGCCTTCTTCACTGTTACTGGCAGTTTGCCCTCTACCATAAGACTGTCCTCTTCCTTTGTCGATTCCCCATCCTCTCCTAGCATTTTGTTTCCTAGTGATCTTCTCCTCTGCCTTCATAGCACTCTTGTATGCTTCTTCTATATTTTTCGGGGAAGGAATGCTAATTTCATCTAATATTTCCAATCACAAACCATTTACATACCTTGTTGTTTTCTCTGGGGTGTCCTCTGTATAACCAACTCTTAAATTTACCCGGTGGAACTCCTCGGTATACCCTCTTACTGTCATCCCATTTTGTTTCAAGTTCTACACTCACTGATGTAGTGCAATATGATAATCCTTGGGTAGAAATATACCTTTCAACTTGGCCACCATCCTTGACCATTTCTTTATTGCCAACTTGTTCATCCTCTTTCTCTCTATTTGGACACTGTCCCACCACAGGGTTGTGTGTCACTTCAGCTTTGTTGCATCAAACTTAACTCTATGATCTTCACTAACCTCTTCACACTCGAAATATTTATCCAGTTCGTTGATCTAGTCTGTTGACACCTAATCCTCTGCGATTGGGTGAATGTGGAATATGAACAGTCATCAAGAAGATGAACTCATCAGTCACATTCATGTATATAACAATAGCTACCTAATGAAATAAACACATCAGTTTTTCTACCAAGTCTGGAGTTACTCCTGGCCTGACATGGTATCAGAGCACAGGTCCCAGGTTCTAAAAATAGTCGTAACTCCCTCTATCCTGAGCACTGCCACTGCCTCTGTCCTGAAATAGTTTGCCTCTGCCTCTGTGCTGGGTGCTGCTCTACCTCTGTCCATTGCCTCACCAGACATATCGCTACTCTGCCTCAGTCCATGGCAGAAATGGTATGCGTTGGTGCCTCTAACGTAATCCTATCGAAAAGACTACACGAGAGGAAGATTTGTTTCCTGCATTTCTGTGGCGTGAACTCGGCCTGAAGCTTGCGAGCCATTCCGTAAGCATGAAATTGCTTGCATTTTCCATCGAAGAGGTCTCTGCTTGAAGACATTACTCCTCCCTACACTCAAATTATTTCATTGAAAGCAAAAACCAGACGTTCCAGAGACAGATTTGCCAAAAAAAAAAAGGAAGGCATGTTATCCAACGTTTCTCTGTTTTTTTCTGGCATTTAGATGGCAGCTCTAGTGCATAACTTCTCCAAAGGTATCCAGAAGAATTCCCTTCTCTGATACCCATTTCCCATACGGTCGTAGGGGGAATTATAATTTGGAATAAACCCTACAGTTCAAGAGCTCTTTGCCCTTTTAGCAGGTTGTGAACTGGCCTGTATAATTTACTGTATATTTGCAAACTTTGGACTGTATATTGTGCATAAAATGCTCCATTTTGGACTGAATATTGTGCATAAACTTCTGGCCCACGAATGAAGCCTGAAAACTTCTTTTACCTTTGAATGACCGAAGCTGGGACTCCACTGCGTGGGAATGTGAAAAGATTGATGCGCTGTTTTTGCTGATGCATTGAAACATGACTATCGTGCGGTGCTCCTCTTTGCTAAGATAATGGTGCTTGATTGACGCGTTGTTTTTCTAATGCGTTGAAACATGGCTATCGAGCGGTGTTTTTTTATTTGAGATAGAGTGTTGAATTAATGCGTGTTGCTGTGGCTATATTAAAGCAGTGATTTATATGTGCGCTAAAGCTGTGTGCTATATTGATCAGTATATATATATATATATATATATATATATATATATATGTGCGTTGTGGTTATATTAACTAGTATATATATATTATTGTTTTCACTTGAATGAGTTATGAACTGAGTTTGTAGATATGGAATATAGTGGATACATTATCCTTGGAGGGATTTGAAGAAACAGTACATAAAAGAGTTTGAAATTTTTTTTGCCCTTTTGAGTACAATTTCACTGTATATTAGCAGCAGAAGTATTTTTTTACAGAATGCATTCAATCATCTCTATGGTAGGAATAGTTGTCACTAGCAAGCAGAACTATCCTGAATGGTCCCGAATGATAAAACACACCCTCATCTTCAATGAGTTGTGGAAGGGAGTGTGTGTCGGAGAAGGAGACAATGACCCAGTACAGCCTGCATCAGACAAAGAGCTTGTCATTTGGGAAAACAAGAACAGCAAAGCCTATGCACTAATCGCAGCATCTATAAATGAAGAAGTAAGTTGCCATATTTCATCATATTCAACTGCCTTTGAAGCTTTACAAAAGCTGAAAGAACTTTATGACTCACATTCTGCACTTGAAGTTGTTCAGCTCATGATTAAACTCTTCACTCTTGAACTGAAAAATAATGACCCTCTTGCTCTTGCATCTGAAGTAAAATCCATAATGCATGATATCAAATCCACTTAGGTTGAGTTGGATATCCCTCTTATTTCTTTTCTCAAGGCACTCTATCCTACTTACTCCAATTATCTTGAGTCTTTACAAGCAAATGGAAATCTTAAAGATATAACCTTTGACTCTCTTGTGAAGAAGTTTGCTGAAAGAGAGAAAGCCTTTGGAAAGAAGACAGTCCCTGAATATTCTCAAGAGACTGTGTGCCTTGCTCATAAAGAAAAGCATCCTGCTCAAGACTCTACAAGAGGAAGAGGTGGACGAAGAGGAAGAGGAAGTTATTTCAGAGGCAGGGGGGGCAGACATTCTCAAGGAGAAAAGGCAGATCTGCATTGCATTCGCTGCAAATGAAATGGATCACATGATGCTTCTACATGCAAGCTACCATGGGACAAAATTGAGCAGAAAAGAAACCAGAAGAAAGGTAAAACTGATGATACAGACAAAGGTAAAGCACCTGAATCCGCTCACTATATTGAGGCACAATGTAACATTGGAGTAAATGAAGATTTGTTTAATGCTTCACTTGCTTCTTCGAAAAATGATTGGTTGCTTGATTCAGGAGCAACCTGTCATATGACTCATAGGAAAGATTTTTTTGAAGATTTCACTAACAATGTTGATGGAGCAGTATACTTTACAGATCAGTCAAAAATCAAGCCATCAGGGCTTGGCACAATCAGGCTTAAACTGCCTGGTATTCCAGACTTTCTTCTGGATCATGTTCTATATCTCCCACAGTTCAAGAGAAACTTGCTGTCCTTGGTCCACATCCGCCAGCAAGGTCACTCCATTCATATGTTTTATGGCAAGCTTGAGGTAAGAAAGCATCTGACCACTCACTTGTCATGAGGGGAATAGAAGAAGAAAGGCTTCTCAAACTGCAAGGAACCTTTGCTCATGCATAACATTTCTCATATATTTCTCATCATGAAGAAGGTACACTTCCATCAAGTTTATTATGGCATGCTAGATTTGGACATTTAAACTATGACAGTCTCCGCTTATTGAAGAAAAATGGTGTTGTTGGTTTGCCTACAATTCCTAGGAAACATAAGCAATGTGATGCTTGCATTATAGGAAAGCATAGCAAACAATCTTTTCATGATTCACATTCAAGAGCACATAGGAAGCTTGAACTCATTCATTTAGATTTATGTGGTCAAATGCTTGTTCCTTCCGCAAATGGAAATAAATATATCATGACATTTATTGATGATTACACCAGAATGTGTTGGGTTTATTTATTGAAGAACAAATCTGATGCTTTTCAAGCATTCAAGAATTTTCATAAATGGATTGAAAATGATGCACAATCTCATATTGGGTCTATTCGCACTGATAATGGAAAAGAATATACATGAAATGAATTTGAAAACTATCTCCGCCAACATGGGATCAAACATCAAACAACTATGCCTTATAATCCCCAATAGAATGGTGTAGCTGAAAGAATGAACAGAACAATCTTGAATATGGTACGATCCATGCTTTTCTTCAAAAATGTAAAGATAATGTTTTGGGCTGATGCTGTTCTATGTGCTGCATATATAAAGAATAGATGTCCATCTAATGCTATAAGAAACAAGACTCCTTATGAATTGTGGTATGGACATGTTCCTTCGGTAAAACATCTCAGGATCTTTGGTTCCACCTGTTATGCTTTGATACCAAAGGTACATAGAAACAAACTTGGTGCTAGAAGTCGTAAGTGTATCTTCCTGGGGTATTCAAACACCTCTAAAGCATACCGCCTCTATGATGAAGTAAATAAAATGTTTGTTGTATCTAGAGATGTCATTTTTCTTGAATCATCCAAATCTGACAATGTTGTTGAGCGGAAACTTGATTTCTTGGATAGATTCGCAAAAACGAAATCATTTCAAGAATTTGATAATCAGATTCCACATCTCGAAGGGGGGATTCCTATACTAGATCAACATGTGGAATCTTCTTTTGAAACACAATCTCCCCTGCATGAAACTCCAACAACGGATGATGCTTTAAGTGATGTAATTGATAGAATTGGGAGACTCAATCTTGATTCAGTCCCAACTCAATCAACAGAGTAGCCTGGACCATCTCAGAAAGGTCCCCCAAAGTGGCTGACAAAGACACTTGAAAGTGTTCATCCTGATGAAATTGGAAAAACAGGAACCAGAAATTCAAACCGACAAAATGGAGGTGATGTAGATGACTCTAATTCACCTGTTGATATGGATGTTACTTATGATTGTGAATTGAACTTGTCTATAGATTTTGAACCAACTTCCTTCAAAGAAGCTGCTTCTCATGATGAATGGAAAGAAGTGATGCAAAAGGACTATGATGCTCTCATAAAGAATGGCACTTGGAAGCTGGTTGTCCCTCCATTTGGAACCAAACCAATTAGCTGCAAGTGGGTCTACAAGAACAAGTACAAAGCTGATGGCTCAGTTGACAAGCACAAAGCTAGGCTTGTGGAAAAAGGTTTTGCACAGAAGGAAGGGGTCGATTATGAGGAAACTTTTGCCCCCACAGCAAAATGGGCCACCATCCAGACACTCTTTGCACTAGCAGCTCAGAACGGTTGGAAAGTCCATCAAATGGATGTAAAGACTGCATTCTTGAATGGAGATCTAAAAGATAATGTTTTTATGTCCCAGTCTAAAGGATTTGCTGTGAAAGGACATGAACAAGAAGTATGCAAACTTGTGAAGTCCTTGTATGGCCTCAAACAAGCACCGGGAGCCTGGTATGAAAAACTAACTGAGCATCTTCTGAAACTCAACTTCAATCATTTTGATCTTGATGATGCAACTTTATTTGTCAAGAAAGTTGGCAAAACAGTTGTATATCTTGTGGTATATGTAGATGATCTTTTAATGACAGGGAACAATGAAAGCTATATTGCATCCATAAAGAAAGAACTAGGAAAAAGTTTTGAAATGACTGATTTGGGCTATGTTCATTACTATCTTGGCATTGAAGTAACACAACATCCAAAATCCATATTTCTTTCTCAAAAGAAATACATTGGAGATTTGTTAAACAGATTTGGCATGACAGAGTGCAATCCTCTTTCTACTCCAATGGAACAAAACTTAAAGCTCACATCTATTGAAGGAAAGGAATTTGAGGATGCAACAAAGTATAGACAGCTTATAGGAAGTCTCATCTACCTCACTACTACCAGACCAGACATTTCATTTGCTGTTGGAATCCTCTCTAGGTTTATGCAAAAGCCTTGTGAGGGACATTGGTCTGCTGCAAAAAGAGTTCTAAGGTACTTGAAGGGAACTCAAGACCTTGGAATCAAGTATACACAGGTGGACGACTTCAACTTGATTGGATACTCTGATTCAGACTTCGATGGAGACAAAGAAACTGGAGTATCTACTTCAAGATATGCTATGAGTCTTGGATCAAGAGCTGTCTCTTGGAGATCACGTAAACAATCAGTTCCAGCAGATTCCACAACAGAAGCAGAATATGTGGCAGCAGCTGAAGCAACGAAAGAAATTGTGTGGCTCAGGAAAATTCTTGAAGATTTGCAGGTAAAACAAGTATAATCAACTCCACTCATGATTGACAACACCTCTGCAATAAATTTGGCCAAGAACCCAAAGTTCCATGATAGTACAAAGCACATCAATACTAAATATCACCTGATCCGACATCATGTTGAGGTCAAAACAATCCATCTTCGTCATTGTTCCACAAATGAGAAAATTGCAGACATCTTCACCAAAGCGCTTGGAAGAGAAAAGCTTGAAAGATTCAGAACGATGCTTGGACTCACCAACATCCCTTCAGATTAAGGGGGGGAATGTTGACACCTAATCCTCTACGATTGGGTGAATGTGGAATATGAACAGTCATCAACAAGATGAACTGATCAGTCACATTCATGTATATAACAATAGCTACCTAATGAAATAAACACATCAGTTTTTCTGCCAAGTCTTGAGTTACTCCTGGCCTGACATAGTCCAACAGAAATTCTGTGGACAAGCTGCCATCATACTTTGGGATTCCTGGTTTGGGCTTGCTACTCGCCAATAGGACCAACCTCAACAATCTTATTTCCATCCCTTCTTCATCCAATCCATCTATTGTCACTACTCCTTCTTCATCACTGTCATCTCCTACCTCTGGATCCCTTCTCCTTCCTGCTTCAAATGCCTCCAAATGAGCAGTAAGGATCCTGATTTCCTCCCGCAATCCCTCATCTATTTCTCTATGAACACCTCTTCCATGTCCTCACCTTCCAACTTTCATTTCTCAGGAAAATCCTAAAACCTGCTCTGATACTACTATGATGGGACCAACCTACAACTTCACTTCATTAAGGTTAACAATGATATAACAATGCTTTAATCATTGATTGAATGATTAGTAAATGATTTGAGGTTTAATACATTTTATTAGGCACTAATCATGGGATTGTTTTGGATATGCGTTGGATGGAATTTATGTCAGAATTCCTTGATGTGTACCCACCTCAGTTACTGCTTTCCCACTCTTAGTTAACGCAAAAACCCTTGGTTCTTCATCATTTCCTCATTTTACTCTTGTGTTTTCATTGTGCTGAGGGTTTGGACTGTTAGTCAGGTTTTTGTGCTGTGACTGTGCGCGCACCTAGCTATCATTTCTATTGTTTGTTGGCATTACACTTTCGTTGGTACTTGTGATTGCGTTGTCTGGTTACTTGGGCACGGTATGGAGGTTCTCCTCATCTATATAAAAGGCTTGTTGTTGTTTCTATCTACTTGGTTATGGTGCTTTCCCCTGCTCCATTGTTTTCCTTTCGTTATAGTTCTTCCGATTATTAGCATTAACCAATGGATGCCTGTTCTATGTTCTACAGGTCATAGTCACGGTGGCCTCCTCAGCTTCGCAGTTCTATGAAGATAAGTTGTTCCTCCATGATTTACTTACCTTCTTTGTTTTCCTCCAGCTCTAACAATGTCTGCTACTTGGTCTCAGGGTTTCACCGTTGGCTGTGGCTTAGTGGGGTTTCTGTCCTCCCATGCGATTACCCTCCATGTAAAGCTATTTTGTTAACTATGCGTTCAGTTTCTCCTTCTTTGGTCACTTCTGTTGTTTACTCTATTTGCGTATGGCTAACACTCCTCCGTTGGCTTGTTTGTGTAGGTGGGGGTTCTTTCACCAGTGTGATCGACGAAACTGCTATGGGCTTTGCCCCGGTAGGCTTATTCTCTACTATTGTTGCCAATTTGTTAATTAGGCAGCCTCTGTCAGTTTAGTGGGCAAGTCTCAGTTCTCCTCCGTTTAGTGTTCTTTGTTATTGTGCGACCCGGTTCCAATTTTTATATGGGTTTACATTTGTATCACAAGTAAGCATAATTATGGTCGACCTTTTGACAATGGTCAAACAAACCCTCACCCTTAGGGTTTTGCTGCTTTGAAATATTCTTTCCATCGTTTTGAATGTGTATCTCAGGAATGTTGAATGTATAGAAATATTTTGTAATGAAAAAGAATTAACAGGAAGTTTTATTTATATTTCGTTTACCTCTGTCCTGGGGTCGTTGCTCAGCGTTTTCATTCTCGTTCTTTTTCAAACTGTCCAAACTGTGGTTGGATTTTGTTTGTGGAACTCCTTTATGTTTGCTACTAGACTCCATGCTAGGAATGCTCGTTCAATTTCTCTATTCATTCTCTATTCTATAGAAAGGAAACAAAATGTAATAGATAGGAATGAACAATATTTGCTTAGTTCTCTTACTCAATGACTAAGAGAAAAAGTAAATAGATGTTCCAACAAACTGTTATAGATGTACTCTAATATTTCGGATGAAATAAATTTCTCTTCGTATTGTACTTCTCTTCTCATGTATTGAACCCCTCCATGATTGTATTACATTGATTTTAATGTTGTGTTTAAACATTTACTCAAATTGTTCTAGGTTACCATAGAGTTATGCTTTGTAGTTGCATAGTCGATAATCATGCTGGGTTTTCTTGTACTATAGGAGTTAGAATATTATACTTTTTTTTATGAACAGACATCTGTAAGATGGACTAAGAAAATGACAAAACAATGTAATTGTTATGACACTATCCTAACAGTGTTGTTCCTAATATTCTTTAACTAATAATAATAAAATGAACTAGTTTTTAGACATTGTTTTATTCATTAAACGTAAATGAAATTAAAAACTTTGAATATGTGCTCCTTGGCTGAGACCAATACCTGGTCATGATGCCTTTAGCTGGATGCTCCTGGATCATTAATACTAAAACACCAAGGGATTATGAACCCAAGGGGATAATATTAAACCCAAGGGGATAATATTAAACCCATGGGACTAATATTATAAATCCAACATTGGTAAACCCAAATATAAATACTACAAACCATAGTTAACTATGCTTAATTTTCATGTTGAATAACATTATACCCTATGAATATGAACCTTTAGATTTATATACTCAATGGATTGATATTGAAGACCCAAGTGAATAATAAGCCCATAAACTTAATAAAATACCATATCAACAATAATTCTCAACATTTATTGTACAACCCCATAAGCTTTTGTTTCAAAAATTAAAAAAATTATAATTTAAATTATTGAGTTCTACTATTTGAATTTTTTTAAAGCTTAATAGCTTTATAACACAATAAGAAAAAACCATTGCAATCTTAATACAAATCATATCCCGAAATTCCAAAATGGGAAAATTCCCTAATTAAACCACAAAAAATCCAAATTTGACTTCTTCCAAGCTACAAGAGATAAAATGAAAATGCTCGTTAGGGTAAATGGATTTGATATCGAAACGGTATAGCTTTGCAAGCTTTAGTGATATAGGATATTCAAAGCCATCAGGAATTATTTATTAAAAAGACCCCGACAAGTATGGTTTACGCAATATTAAGAGTACAATCACAAAAAATTGACTTGTCCAAACTGGCCTACATTCAAAACCAGTAAAGTGGCCATTAATACAAACTAGAAACCATGAATAGAAACTTCGACCAAAAATATCATAACCAGGTCTACTTGCAAAAGTTTTATTCCATGGATATTGATTGAATTGAGAATGTTCAAAAGCTCGAGTGAATTTGAGAGTGAAATATCTTTGCCCTCTTTCACAAAAAGGAACCAATGTGGTTTTCATAGTTATGGATGTCAAAGTCAAATTTGTATAAGCTCGAGAATGTTCTGACAAATAATTCATAAGAATGATTTACAGGTATAAAATCGTGAAGCTTTCATTGTTCTAACAAGGAGAGATATATAAATATAATTCTTTCAAAAGAAAATCTACACAAATATTTATATATCTATTTAAAATTTAATTTATTAATAATAGAAACTTTGAACAATATTTTATTATTATTATTATTATTATATAGTAGAAGGATTTAGTTGTAATATCTAAAATTAGAAGGAGAAATTATATTATAACATTCCAGTGAAATTACTACCGTTAAGAGCTTTAACATTTGTCACACATATATTTTGTTTAAGAGATTCAAAACTCAAAGATGACAACTCAAAAGTCAAACATGTATCTTGTTAGTGGTTTGGTAAATAGGTAAACCATTATATATTCCCTGTCGATCTCAACATTGTTTATAATCTCTCTAATGGAATGATATTTAATATGAATATACTTTATTTTCGGTGAAAGACATGTTTTCTTTGAGGGAGTGATCCTTGAGATGTTGGTAAGTCTTGTCTTGTTGAAAATCACTCAATACTTTATGGAATGAAACTGCTTGATAGGTTGATGTTGTTGTTGATACATATTCAGGTTAAACTAATCAAATTACCACTATGGGTTAGTTAGAGCGCATACATGTTCCTAAGTGCCCAACTTCGATATCTTTGAACCCAACTACCAACTAGGACACCATTATAGCAACACAAGGGAGAGTGTCAATAATGTGCACCCTTATTCAGGAAGACACAAAAATTCTTATGAACATGGATGCCCTGCTTTGAATGGGCACTATACATGAAGTGCTTGCAACCCTAAGAATATGCATGCCACTCCACTAGGGTTGTTTTCTAATGGTTCATGGCTCCCTTTCTTCTTGATGAAAGAGACTCAAGCACATGGCATCTCTTTGAGGTTAATCAAGAAGTTTAGGGACACATTGAGACGGGAAATTGAGGAAAATGTTCGTCAAGTATAAAAATTCCATCTTCAAAGCATTCTGGTTAAGGATTTTCATGAAAATTCATTCTTTTTGTTTTATTAAAAAATTGTAAAATATTGAATAAAAATGAAAAATGGTTTACAATATCCATGAAACCATTTCTCATGTGTGAATCCAAGGAAAGAAAATAGATGCATGAATGTGAAAGCTACGAAGTAGAGGCAATGCTCCATAAGAAATAAATAATCATAACACTATAATAGTAGGTGGGCAATCTCCAACAAATAAAGTCCAAAGAGACAATCGATAGTTGGGGTTCAAACCATGCAAAAATCCATGAAATAATAAAGTATACACATAAGAATGCAAGGAAATTCCTTGACAAGTTTTCTATCCAAGGATATGCCAAACTAGAGTAATATGGCTAAGTAAAGTCATATGCATGGCCCTCTAAGTATTCAATGTATCTGACAATAAAACCTTACATAAGCACCTCCAATATAATTATACATGGGTGAAGTCAAACAGATAAGAGTATCTTGAAGTTGAAACATCCATATTTTATACCTTTAACCCATCATTATATTTCGAGGAAGATCCAAATAGAGATGAACATCATGCTTTTTCAAGATAAAGGAACAATTATGGGGGAGATCTAATATATTTTGTTTAGAAACTATTGGATCTCAATTTTTACAACTTTGATCCATTTTTAGGCTTAGATTTCAAAGGATTGAAATGATGTCATTTTCATTGAGTAGTATCTATATCCAAAGGTTAATATATTACCTCCACCTATCACTATGGGAGATCTTATATAAGAACACTAACTAGAAGCCATAGCAGTTATTTAATTCATTAGTTTGTAGACACAATGCATGATCCTTTACCTATAGGAAGGATTACTCCTGATATATTTAATATAAGGAGACTTATAACATCATTAAATCATAGGATTACTTTGATATCCACCTCAAAATCTATCCTTTATTCATCACTTGATATTTGAGAGTTCATAAATTTACTTCAATCGACCTCTTTTGGAAAATTTTACGTCACCTCTTGTTACTATGCATCTACATATGAATTAAATTTGTTAAAACTATATGTAATTTTTTTTTTTTACATCCCCACTTAATAACATTTCTCATTGATTATTTTACTTTGCTTGTAGCAAAATCATCATTTATTTGTTCTTGTAGGAATATCTTTTATCTAAGGCGTTATTTTTTGTTGTGTATCCTCATGGGAGAAGGCTAACATATTGGAGGGTGTTTCAAGGTTTTGATATTGGGAAGTAATGTCATAGGGTCAGTTGGTGTACTAAAACAGAATGATACCATCTCATGAAATATTCACCTCACACATATTTATTTTAGAGAAGTCCATTCGTTTAATCTCTCGTGGGTTATCAAGTCCTATAAGCTATTAGATTGATTAATACATCCTTTTCCATGGTATAAATTCCATGAAGCATAAATAATAGGTGTCTAGAGTTCTCCACCAATACTATATCACATAATGATTTGATTGAGTTGTTTACCATAGTTTTTCATATGCCATTGGCCCCTCCTATATATAGTTTGAATGCTATGGTTTTCATGCCTAAGAACTAGGAAAGTTTTGAGGTGGGTTTACAAGAGAAAGGGTTGATAGTTCCAAATTGAAAGAAGTTGTGTGAAAAGAATATAATTTATAGTGTTAGAATGGTTGTGAGGTAGGAAATTCCATTGGAAAATATTATGGAGATGGTAGAGAAGGTGACAAGAAGTCTTCAATGGTAAAAAAATAGGGTACAACATGGTTCAAGCCACGATGGATGAAAATTGCACTCACATTTTTCATTATAGTCCTATTTTTTACATTATTGATTCAGATTATTGATGTTAAAATTAATTTATTCATAGGACTAGGAAAAAAATCATTAGCTTAAATTAGATTCAAGGACCCTTAGGTCTTTTTCTTCAAAATTGGGTCTTTATTTCGATGTGAAAAGAGAACCCCTAACTATATCTTAGATGTAGGTTACTCATCTTTGCCTTCCATACAATTATGGTATGAAATTTTTCTGGAAGGCATAGGACACACCCTAACATCATTCATCAAGGAAGATAACGATTGGAAGTCTAAGGTTGATCATTAATCGATTGATATATTGGTGGAAGTGGAATTATCAAATGACCTCCTAGATCAGATTTGAATTTTAAAAGGTGGGTTATCATAAACTCAAAATTTGAACTCCTCGAGAGTCCCTTTTAAGCTTCTCAGTTGCAATGCTATTGGGAATGTTGAATATCTATTCAAATTATTCATATCTTTCATAAACCCTTTGAAAAGAAACTTGTCGTTGGAGCATGGCTTTGTGAAGTCTAGATAGTATGTATATCCTCTACAGGATCTCACTAGTCATAAAATGAGGATTTCTAGAAACCAAAGGTTGTAGTCTTATTCAAATGTCAAGACATTGATAGAGGATATGAAAATATCATTGGTTTTACCTTCGGGTAGCTTTTACTTTATGCCTAACTTCAACTCCATTATTTTTTATTTGTTTTTCTTAAAGGATCTGGTGTTCATCAACCCCTTGGCTATCTCTTCTTCCCTAATGGTTCCCTTTTCAATTTCTTTCCATTTAGTCCTCCCTTCTTTTCCCATTGATCTTCAGTTTGGGGCCTTTCCCATTTCCTACATGCTTCGAATAGGTTGGGTGAAGAAATCACTCATTTAGTTCATCTTATAGGGAAAGGGGACCCCCCCCACCTTTAAAAGAATCCTCCTTCTTGGAGCTTGACATTTGTTGATGGTCTCCTTTGAAATCAAGATACCCTTTATAGTATCATGTAAGATTACCTAATGATGCCATCATTGAGGGTTTCCTATCACTAGATAGGGCTCATGGTGCACATGTTGGATGGAATTCCTTCATGTCCTTCTTAAAAATGAATTGTGAACAAGATATTTAAAGTGGAAATCAATCTATTATCGCATAATCCAATAGTGCAATCACTTCCCATTATCAACTTATCTAATTATATACATATCCTTAAATGTTGGAGGGCTATGACGCACTTTGAAGGTCCAGGATAGATGAGGTTTAATTAACCAAATGTCATGTTTATATAGGAAACCATGTGCCATAGCTAATAATCTTTGGATTATCTTTATCTATGTCTAATGAATTGTGTGTATCTAATGTTACAATTAGATGGGTTATCTTCCAGACTACTTTTGACATGGACATGACCTCTCTTATGGAAATTGGTCTCGTATGTAGCACCATCCTCCCACTTCTACCCACGTAATCATGCTAACTAGGGAAAACATGAGATTAGGGGATACTATAATCATTTTTGACCTCCTATGTCACCTTAAGGAAGTGGAATTGATGAAAACATCGCACATAGCCATCCAACATCAGCTTTAGTATCCTCAGGAGACATGTCAGCCACTCAGACAACCTATCCCTAGGTCACACTGTTGTTATGGATATATTAATCCATAGTCACTCTAATACTATGGGCAACAGAGTGACCAAAGACCCAAAGTTGCTCTCACAGGCTTGCCTGCCAGTGACCAGACACCAAAATTGTCAGTTCTGAGCTAGCAACTCTCAGATTTAAATGACTTTTTCAGGCCCAGAGACCAAGAGACTGCCTAGAATAGAGTGATAGGTTAAAATCATTAAAGTAGAGGGAAATAATGATGCAAAAGCAATAGTTTTAACAAGACCCTAACGAGACCCCTAGTAGCCACGATAGGCATTTCGTCGAACATATCATCAACATGTAACCTATAGGTGTAAACAACATAATTAAGTGTAGGGATCTCATACTGATTTGAAAAACACTATCAACAATTGTTCCCTCATGTCGTTTGTTGCATTATCATCTATTACATCATAGACACATTATCCATTCATGTACAAGTAAAAACATGCTGAGAGCCATACCTAGTTGTTGTCATAAAACATACATATAACCAACATAATAGGAACATAAATATCATAAACATATCATCCATAAACTCCACATATACATCGATACATTTACACATGAAAACAAAAGGAATTAGTTTCTCATGAATGAATGCAATAAACCAACTAGAGATGGGACTACCATGTTCCACTCGACAATAGAATGACTAATCCAAATCTCTCTTTAGCCATTCACCCCTTCTCTACCTTGATTGCTCCAATTCCAAAGTGCTCTAAGAAAAACTTTAAGTGTCCATGACTGAGAGAGAGAGAGAGAGAATAATGAGAGACCTCCAAAGCTAAATTGACCAAGCTTTCCAATTGATCCTGAGAAGCCTTTTTATCAATGAAGCCTCTATTTTCATCATTTTCCATTATTTTCCTTCAACTTACTCCTCACATGAAAACTCTAACCTTTCACCTCCCCTTTCTACTAATTCCCATTATTTTCATAAATAAATGTGCCAAAAATGCCATTTTGCATTTCTAAAGCCTTCGCCATTTCCTTTTCCAATTTCCTTAGCCCTAAAAAACCAAATGAACACCCCCTAGGATGTCTTTCCCAACATTCAGCTTGGTATACATGTCCCATAACCTATGGTTATTGTTTTTTAACTTTTATTACATGGAATTTCACCAGGGTTGTTACAAATCCTTGCCCCTTGGGAGAACACCATTCTCATCATTTAATGACACCTATAATCAACAATACTATTGAAACAAAACATATTTCCTGTGGAGCTTTATAACATAGCTCATTCAAATATTTACAATGACTATCAACTAAAACATAACAACATGACCAGATAACAACCATACCACATACTAGAGATTTATAACAAAACTCATTATGGTATTTACAATAACCACATATACATATATGTACATTTTTCTAAACCAGCAAATAAAGGATATGATGCTTACATCCACAACAACGGAATCCAGTGTATCACACTACCACCTTCATAGTAATACCAAGATTCACCTCCTTTCGAGGAAGTCCAAAATCCGTTATCACAATAAAATTTGCATCCAATGTCCAACGCTATAATCCTACACCACTTGTCATTTTAGCCGACAGTTATCAACACATTGTTCTAGGACACACTCCCAATATGCATTTGGTTCCATCTAGCAATTCTCATCACCAAAGAAAATATATCCTTGACCTTCACTTCTTTGATACACAGTACCTCGGGTAATCTAGTCACCCCTTTTGTTCAGTCTCCCACCTTCCAAGTTCTGCTAGCATCCCCTATCCCAGTCGATCCATCCCTTGGCAAGTTTTCCTAGCATTAGAAATTCAAACAACCAAGGAATATACCTACCTCCAACAATTGTACTGGTCATAGAATTCTCATGGAAATTAATCGACACTTTTGGTTACTAGTGTCCCACAATATCCCTGCTCCTGAAGTGCTTTATCAACATATTGCTACATTTAACAATTTCTTTTACTTTTGTTCCTAATTCTTGTAGTTGATTTCAACCATCCAACTAAGCATTTTCATGATTCCTGTACCAAGCACATAGCTTCCATTAAATTCAAAATAAATTGAAATAAATTCAACCATACCTCATTGGTAGCTTATGAATAGGTATACTTGCAATATTTTTTACTTCCTGTCACAACAATACAAGCTAGCATGTTTCACCAAATCATCATGTATGAACATATCACATTATGTTAGCTCAAACACAACCATCATATATCAATATCATAAATGACATGTAACCATCATAAAACAGAATCATAGATCACATATAATCATCATATACCATAATCATAAATCACATGCATAATAAAACTAAATAAAATGTTGATACTTATGCTTTCATCAATCCTTAGCTTCTACATTTGTCTTAATTCCGTATTCATTACAGATCATTTTCCACACTAGACAAACACCTAGTGCCTTCTCCTAAACCATGTGCATGTACACATAGTGTGCATCACACACACGACATACACATCATGCAATACATGAACCTACACCTTTCACACACCACATACACCTAAACCTAGTGTACAACAAAACACAATACATATGACTACATTTGGTGTAAAACACAATACATACACCTACGCCTGATGTACAACATAACACAAATACGTATCTAGAGTGCAACACAATGAATGCATATGTCATGATACCATGACTATACAATGCACATACATAGTATCACATGCCCACAACACAACATGTATGACATGCACTCAATCCCACACGTACACCAGTACGACATGTACCAATAGCCACCTGTAAAACATGTGCCCATCATCACATGTACATGACACCACCTACACAACATGTACACAACACCACCGTACAATGTGTACACAATACCACATGTACATAGTACCACACACATGACATGTACGCAACACCACATATACAGAGCACCACATGCACGACAAGTGCACAAAACCACCTACACACAGCGCCACTTGTACAACATTTACACAACACCACATGCACACAAGACCACTTGTACAATCATGCACATAACACCATATGTACATAGTGCCATATGTACAACGTGCACGCAAAAACACCTATACATAGTAATTAATATCTAACATGTACATAGCATTATCTATACACAACACTGCATATCCAACATGCACACAACACCACATATACATCATGCACACAACATCACAGATGCAAGATGTACAAAATATACAACATATGCACAAAAATAGTACCACACATCCAAAACCACACTATCTCTACCAAGCAATATTGCTTCCAATGTCTTACCCATGCTTGCCCCAACATGTCATAGACCATGCTTCTTTCATTTTGCTAATGTATCCCCCAGTATAACCTATCCATATTATAGACATAATATGATCACATAATATCAACTCATAACCACATGATACTGACCTTGTATATTTGTCATGACCATTCTTCCCACTTGATTCCTTCTGAACCAAAAACTTCTTCATGCCATTCGCCTGTATAGGAAATCATTCTGCCACTAGAACGATTCTTGATGATGTGTCAGACAATGACATAGATACATGGATGCATACATAAATATAAATACAAATTAGCATGAAACATTATGATCCTATCACATAGCGATATGCATACATACATATATATACACATAAACGTTAGCATTAATAATCATGATCCATGACGAACCTGTCAAACATCACATACATATACACCTACATGTATACATATATAAGCATTAGCATAATCATGATCATAACATAATTACCAAATATCAAGTCGAGGGTTAAGAAAACTTCCTTTATTGATGTGACACATGCGCAATATTAAGAATAGTCATCCCCAACATAGCAGGGGCATCTGAAACCTCACATCCATTTACTTTACCATTTTTTTTACATTTCTCATGGCTTTACTGCAACCATCCATTTACCACAATGGACCCATCCAGTCAAACCAACTATCATAGTCTTACCTTCACCTGCGCTTGCTCATGCACCGAGCTTCATCCGAGTCTTACATCACCTATTGGGTACCACATGACTCTCACTGATCTCCATTAATTTCCTCTTTTCCCAACCAATTCCAATGACTCAAAACAATCAAGGAAATACTGAGAATTAAACCATGGAAAAGTAAGAACAATACGACACCAAAAAAAAGTGGCATGATCATGAAGTAGACATAACAAATCTATAAATAAAGAACCAGAAAATCACAAAGACCAAAGGAATAAGACTAACAACAGACACCATGACTCAATCCCCATGGTTTTGTGTGATTCCAAAGGAAAGCTCAATCTTAGCCTTCTCAAAGATTTCATTGTAGTCTCTTTTTCATTCAATCCCCTACATCATACCACCATAAACACATAATTGTCAGTGCATAAATAAACATAAAAATACACCAGATATCTTATATTGTTGTGCTAAGCACATTGCCTTGTAGGTTATGACATCCACGCCATCTCTCAAGGGACTCCAATCCTTTGACAAATCCACCTGTAACTAAATACTAGCTAATATACTCATCAAGTACATGTTCATGAATATAGCACATATCCACATAATTTCAGACAAATCAAGGTTAAGAAGACTTCCTATGATAAAAGCACTCATTTCTTCGGAATTACGGTTTCCGAACATAGCCCAAGGAATTCTTGGCCAATTCCTTTCTTTAACCCTTTTTACCTTCTTACAAACAAGGCGTACTTGTACTGTCACATCACCCAACTGTTAGTTATATCAACATATCAACTATTACCTTGTTATACTAATACCAAGAATGTTTCTTGCAACTGTTTACCCATGTCAATCACACGTTCTGAATATCAGGACAATCATATCTATCAATTTGAGATCAACCTTTACAAACAATCATGTC
Source organism: Pinus tabuliformis (assembly GCA_031772625.1). NCBI lineage: Eukaryota > Viridiplantae > Streptophyta > Pinopsida > Pinales > Pinaceae > Pinus > Pinus tabuliformis. Next base: position 1,906,693,342 of record CM062816.1, read on the forward strand.
ATATTCCATAGTCTACTCATAGTCATTAGACATAATGCTACAACACTCGCCTACTATACTAAAGTACATATGAGCTGTCTAAACACATATGTTTTAGTACAATCATATCAAAACAATATCATGGGAACAAATACTCATATTGAAACTCATCAATCATTCAACCAACTTGCCAAAATACCATGTTAAATAAATCAACTAGATGACATGATAGACACCAAACACTCAACATCCAATAGATGAAATAATCAAGAATGAAGCACCAAGTATACTACATAAGCAAACTCATACCTTAATGTATGTTAGGGGAGGCGATATTGTCTGCACGATCCAACTTCACAACATATCAACTCGAACATAAATCATGATATCCATAATAGTAACTAACTAACATGTTCACATCATAAGATCATAAGCATTTGTCGTTCACGCATAACAATCACATATGTACGATCAATCTAGATTAGTGTGACACCATATGACAAATATGTTGGCTCATACCTGAATATCACAACCATAACCATATGAATAGGTCAAACCAGTTTAACACAACACATATAACATCAAGATCTTCAATGCAGTGAACATAACCATGAGGCATATCACTAATCCAAATTACAACATCAATATCGCAATGAAATAACCCTAATAATCAATTTAATAGCATATAATAATAATAATCTATATACTTCATGCTCATCAACAACATATAACCTAATTATCAAGTTATCTAATAGAAAACATCAATAGCAATGCATACAACAATAGGTTACCATCATTGTTGAATATCTGACTCGTGTATATGACTATTCTAATCAACTATCATATATCATGTACGTAACCATAACATTAAAATACATGTACATAAGCCTAATGTATATAACCCTAATGCATATAACAATCCTTAACCTACATACATACATTTCCAACCTACAATCCTGTATGACGACATGCCCTTGTCTCGAGGTCCAATGTTGCAACTTTCCATTGATGATCTGCATCTCATGCTTTACCTCATTCAACACTTTAGCATCATAAAATACCGATAGCACCATGATGACCTAAATTATGTAGCATGATTCACAAGGCATGTTTTACCAACTATTCATGGATAACTATAACCAACAGCATACATTCATAACAAATGCATATATACATATAACACATGAGTAGCAAACCATATCCACAAAATTCTAGCTAGAGTCTAGTCATCATTGCATGATCATATCAACTACACAAACAATGACCTCATGCATGACAACAACCATTACTCCGTTCTACACATTGTCTTATGTATCCATAAACATGGACAACTAATACATAATCAACTACACATCCTCATGAATGCCTGTAGTGGAGCATAAGTGATCAACACTTTTAACCAACCTAAATGTAATCAAACACACAAGAATGAAACCTACCATACAAGGATGTAATCAAGCGAAATATAATCAACATGTAAGTGACATATACCAATACATAACTAGCCATATATTCATGAGAAATTAATTCCACAAAATCAACATGAAGTTCCTTATGACAACCTTACTACAACCATAATCAATCATCAAGAAAATGCAACAAGCACATGAAATGCAAGTGTAAGAGACACACATGCAACTGACATGCACGCATGAACAACACACACCACCCATCTAGTTTGAGGGGTGAACCATGCTATAATACTACTCTGTATCACCCTCCTCCCACATCCAACCAAGTAGCCATGCCAATGGTCACAAAGATGAGACGAGAGACTAAAATGATTTGATTTGACCTCCTTTGTGACCTTAAGGAAGTCAAATTGACGGAAACATCACACACAATCATCCAACATCAACTCGAACATCGTCAGCAGACATGTCAACTACTCAGATAGCCTATCCCTCAGTCCCACTATTGTTCTGGATCTCATGCTATGGGAAAGGGAGTAACCAGAGACCCAAAGTCACTCTTACAGTCATGCCTACAAGCGAAGAGAGACCAAAATTTCTAGTTCTCTGCCAACAACTCTGGGATTCAATCCACTTTTTCAGGCCCAAATTCTAGGTCACTAGCTATAATGGAGTGATAACCTAAAATCAGTAAAAGTACATACAAAATAAATAATTTGAATAAGACTTTAACCATACCCCTACTAGCCATGACAGGAATTTCATCAAACATATCATGAACATGTAACCTCAAGGTGTAAACAATAGAATTAAGTGTACGGATCTCATACATATCTCAGAATCACTATCAACCATTGTTCCCTCTTGTCATTTGTTGCATTATCATATATTAGGTCATAGACACATTATCCATTCATGTACAAGTAATAACATGCTGAGACCCATACATAGTTGTTGTCATAAATCATACATATAACCAGCCTAATAGGAACAGAAATATCACAAACATATCAGCCATAAAATCAACATATACATCAACACATTTACATATGAAAATCAAGGGAATGAATTTCTCATTAATGAATGCAATAAACCATGTTCCACTCGACCATAGAATGGCTAAGCCAAATCTCTCTTCATCCATTCACCCTTATGCCATATTCCAAGCATGAATGTGGGACTCAAACCAAAAGAAACAACCAGGGCATACTAAGGCTAAACCACCTGACCCTCATCAATATAACCCATGATTTACCATAATCCATGCCAGATCACTAGGCCAACACAATGAACACATCATAACAGGATTTACAGTGATCTCCACCCGATCACTAGGCCAGCAAGAATGGATTCCACCGGATTTCTCCACCTACACCATGAGGAATTTTCCTATCTGTTAGTCTCTCATGCTTTACCGCAATCCAAACTCAGATAAGTAGGCCCTAAACCCATACCCACTCTCCAGGATTTACAACATATCATAAAACTCTTGGATTTACCATATATCCTTCCATTCACCGGCAAGGATTCATAAGCTCATTGAGCCAACACAATCTTGTCTTTATCGCAATGTATAGTCTGGCTAAGGGGTCACTAGCCGAGTGTCTTTACCATGATCCATAGTCCATCTTAGGGACCACTAGGCCATGTGCTCTATCATTCAAAGATTGACCCCACTCCACTTTAAATCCATCCGACAATCTAGCTTAACCAAAACATGATAACCGCATCACACCATGGGCATCCAGAAATGGCAAGGCGAGGGTCAAAATATTGTTACACCTAGAAGAATCCATGACATGATAGAAAAGAACCACATGAAATAACATGTATGCAAAATATAACAAGGAAAATACACATGCAAGTTGATACCTGCAATGACGCCTGATGTAGCTGCTTGATCCTTCCTTTCTATGCTTGATCTTCACTTTTTCTTACCTTCACTGCTTTTCTTGCTCCAATTCCAAATTGCTCCAAAAAAAATTTAAGTGTCCAAGGATGAGAGAGAGAGAGAGAATATTGAGAGAGCTCCAAAGCTAAAATGACCAAGCTTGTCATCTGATCCTTAGAAGCCTTTTTATCATTGAAGCCTCTATTTTCTTCCTTTTCCATTATTTCCCTTCAATTTTCTCCTCACATGCAACCTCTGACCTTTCACCTCCCTTTTCTCCTAATTTCCATTATTTTCATAAATAAATGTGCCAAAAATTCCATTTTTCCTTTCCAAATTCTTCGCCATTTCCTTTGCCAATTTCCTTAGCACTAAACAACCAAATGAACACCCCCTAGGATGTCTTGACCAACATTCAACTTTGGATATGTGTCCCATCAACTTTGTTATTGTTTTTTTAAATTTTGTTACATGGAATTTCACCAAGGTTATTACATCATATTTGTCATCTAGGATCTTAGTGGACTTGGAAGATCAAGTAATAATAAAATTATCCATTTTAAAAACATATATGTTGCATTTCTTGAAGGAAAATCATTCTAGGAATATTTACTTTCATTGGGCTTCCTCTCATCTCCATTGGTGGTCTAATGGGGTGATCTAAATTTGAGCTTGTCCTTCAGGGGTGTCTCTGGAATTCATTTGATAAGAGATAACCCTAAAGATTATTTAAAATATTATTTTCATTGATTTCAAAGACTTAGGACACTACTTATGTCCAAGAGAAATATTGGACAATGAATATTATTGGAAATGTTTCTTTTGGACTTTTGGTGACCCGATTGGATACCCTATATTTAAAGGTTTTTTTGTTGTAATTATCTAGATAAAATAGGATCATATGATATAGGGTTCTACATATTGTTATAATACTTTTCCAATGTTACATGCCACTCCCTCTAATCCTATAGAAATTAGCAAATATGAAATATTTCTCCAAGACTACACAACCAAAGTACAAGAAGGCTCCATTTGGATACCCTATCTTTGAGGGAATTTTTTATGCAATTACCTAGTGGAAACAAGAGCATATGATATATGGTTTGAAAGCTTATTCCAATAAATTTCCATCAAAATATGGAAATCATTCTAATTCCATAAGAATGGAGATATATGAAATATTTTGTTAATATGACCTATATGTGATCTACTGAAAGTACAAGCACGCTGAGCCAACCCGTTTTACAAGTTATCCACATAATTGAATGTAAAAACACTACAAATAAAGGCAATATGATCAAGTTTTAACATAAATTAATTTTGGAATGGATTTGAGGTTTTAGAAGGGGATGAGCAATAGGTTTTGGGGTGATTCTTGGAGTCTAAGGGTGGAAGAAAAAATCCAACTTATGGAGTGAAAGGTTCATCATAGAATTTGCACTCTATATTTTCCTTTATGATATTTTAGACCCTTATTCAGGGAGGATGTAGAGAGAATTTGATCATGTATATTTTTTTCATGCATTAGACCATGATTTTCTATCATTTTCATGATATGGATGAAGGAAGCTAGGCTTCATGAATGCTGATTAAATCTTCTTTGAATAGTTTATCTAGGCTTTTTCTCTATATCTTTTGTTCTCATATGTTTTAGAATATGAAATTTGGATGATATAGATAAAAGATAATCATTATGTGTCATTCAATTTTCACACTTTGATTCGATTTGTATTTTAGAAGATAGTGTTCATTGCTTACCATTATAAAAGACATGAGAAATCACATGAACATATGAAACATAAAAATAAGAGAACAAACATATAGTAGCAGAAAACTAGCAGGTTGGTGCTTCATATTATATTATATTGAGAAGATAATCAGAACTAGGTCATTGATACATTGATTTCTACAGCCATCTCTCGTGTGCCTGAGATTTCCACAGTTGTAGCATTCAACATGGCTTAAGACTGGGTAGAGGAGTTACTCTTTCTGACAACTATTTTGTCAAAACTCCTCTCATGGAAAACATGCCTTCTCTTAGCCTTAATGTGCATTATTAGGTTGCTACTACTAGGCACATATTGTTTCCTTTCATGCCATCTATAATCTATGTCTTTATGTTCAAAATTATTTCAAGAAAAAAAACCCATAAAAAGGATTTTGATGACAATGGTTACCTTTTCTTTAAAGGCTTTGTGCTTGAGTACGAAAATATCTCTGCTTGCTCTTGATTTTCCTTTGGTGATAGCTTGCATTTCTATCATGCACTCTATCTTGTAGCTACCTTTCCTTCTTTTATTGGATTTCTTGTTGTTGCTTCTTAGCCTTATGTTTCATTACCAGTTGCTGCTTCTTAGCCTTCTGTTGCACTACTGGTTGTTGCTTCCTACACTTTTACTGTTTCCTTTCCTTCTTTCGCTGGTCCTACTTTCCTTACTTCTATTATTGTCCAACAATCTTTCTTTCTTTCTTTTTATTTGAATCTTTAACTCCCTTTATATGGTAAGCTGACCCTTCAACCTTCACAATCTTAGATCTTGGTTTTTACTTGAAATCGAAACCAACCCTGATAAAAAGGTATTTTTTCTTAACAAGAATCTCATCCAAGGCCTGTGTGCTCCCATCAATCTTTTGATATTGAGAGAGCTCTATTTTTGTCTTTTCTATGTCATGTCTCAATGAGACTATCTCATCTTGTAGTCTCCCATAATAAGCTTCCTTCTCACCCAACTGATTGGTTAACATCCTACTGAGTCTACTAGCCTATTCTTGTTGCACATTTAGTTCAACCATTGTTTTGCTCAACTTCTCATTCTTAGGATCATAGATATTAAGTTTCTCCTCTCTCTTGATATTTTCCACCGGTAGGTCCCTGATATATTTTAGAGTTGAGATAAACCTATTTCTAAAAAATATCCTTTCATCTAGATCATTCTCTTCACTACCAAAGGTGCTAGATGAGTTACCAAAAAGATCTAAAGCCATGTATGTGTCCATGGAGTCTTCCACAGGTCTAAGGGTTATCTCTTCATCATCACTATTTGTGGTATTCTCATTTACTCCTATGGATGAGCACACCGGGAATCTCTCTTCTTCTTCAGAGGATCCCTTCTTTTCTATTGCTACTATAATGGGTTTATCTTCATTAAAACTACTAGATTCCTAACTCTCTCTATCTTCAAGTGATTCCCATGAATATATGGATAATGAATGATCTATTTCTTTACATTTATTGTAAAGCAATAGCATATATTCTAAGTAGAAAACTTGTCCTTCTGAGAATTCCTCATCATCAATAAGAGTGTGATCAGCAACAACTTCTTCATGTTCTAGTTCATTTCTAGAGTAGTAGGTCTCCTCAACCTCTTCTTGAGCCACATGTCTATCTCCACCATAGAGACATTTCACTCTATCCAACACTTCCTTTGCTGACTCACAATGCCTCATTCTATCATCCTTTGTCTTAGATAACCCCTTGATGATAATTTTTGGGCTTCTTCATTTGGGCTTGTAATCGACCCAATTTCATTTGAGTATTCTTTATTCCCAAATTTTTGTCTATTGTTATTCCCCATGACATATTGATGTGCCTTAATTTCTCTTTCTTCATATACATGTAACTCATTATCTTAAACTTCCAAAGAGTGGTGTTTAGGCTAGCCCATGTTGCTAGTGGATCAAAGGGGTTTCACCAACCACATGCCAATGGTTATCAAGAGTTATACCTTTTTAGTTGGGCACCATTGACAAGTGATTTGAACAAGTGCCCTTGTAATGTCTTTAACTACGCAACACTTAACGAACATATATCTTCGATGGTCAAAGGTAGGAGTTGCGCAATTTCCATTTTTTTATGCTTTCACTTCAACTAACTGTCATAAAACAATGGTAAATATCCAAATTTTAATTCTTTGGATCACAATTTTCGATTGTGCAATGCTTTTTGTTGACTTCTACTAATTTGTTATTGGTGGAGTGCCCGAATCCAATATTTTTCTAATAGTTGTAGTTGCTAGAATCGTTCCTTTTCTAATTTTCTATTATATTTTAGGACAATAAACACAGTTGTAGCATTTGACATATAATGAAGTTGTATGACTACCTCTTTCCCATAAACTAGTTTGAATGGTGTAAATCTAGTCGATTGTTTATATTTTGTGTGATATTTCCACAAGAAAGTTGGGATTTTATCATCCCATTCTTCTCTCCCAATGTAGCATATCTTGGCGAGTCCCTTTTGCAGTGTTTTATTAAATATTTGATGACATTGTTTGCATCTGGGTGGTAAGAAGTTGTTTGTCTATGATCAATCATGAAAATTACCACAAATGTTTGAATCATAGCATTAAAAAATGTGTCCCCTTATAACTAATTATGTGTAGTAACTAATTATGTTTAGGGGATAGCCAAATAAAGTTACTATATTTTCGTAGATAAATTTAACTGCAACTTCTTTAGTACATGACTCAACTAGCTTAGCTTCGCCCGCTTCATCAAATAATCCACTATTGTTAAAATATATTTTGCTCCTGTCCATTTACCTCATTTAGGAAATGGTCCAATGAAGTAGATTACCAAAATATCAAAAAGTAACATCAAATTAATTCAATGGAGTGGAATATGGTTCTTAGAGAATAATCGACTTGATCTTTCACATAGATTGCCACATTTTTGGACCTGTACTCCAATATCCCGAAATAGATTCGGTCACAAAATTCATGGCTACAAATTATTCCTTGAATTTTATATAATTATTAATATCCACCTCCCACTCCCTTATGATCTAAGTTATTGATATCTTCTCTTTAATTTTTCAAGGTGCACTATATGAGTATCTCCTTTGCTCGTAGATTATATAGTTTACCATTTATCAATGAAATGGGTGTCTCTTTGATAGCTAGGATATTCTATTTTTGTTTGTGATTCCATTAGGTGTTTTCCTTACATGTAGAAAATGTGTGACTTTTTCAAACTTTGATGGAATTAGTTCCACTATGAATAGGTGAGCATATAGTATGTCATCTTCCAGGTTTGACCGTTCTTCCCTCCTTTCTAGTTAGGATAGATGATCAAGATTATCATTATTCTTACCAAGTTGGGTTATGACATCAAATTCAAACTCTTGGAATGAAATAGTAATCAAGGAAAATTTTGGGGGCTAATATTTAGAGGTGGGCTAATTTTCCATGTTTTTCCAAAAAAGAGATTCATCAATATCCATTTTTTCTAAAAGCAGTTCACCCAATTTTTATAGTATAAAAGTATTTTACCTTTAAAATTTCCAAAATTTTATATATACTAATATCTATTAATTCTAACTCTAAATATTAAAAAGAGATACATTAGACATTTTACAATTTTCATATTAGGGACTAGTATTATTATCCAAACTTTCCAAACCTTAAAATAAACATCCATTGTTAAAATTTTCCCTAGTAGTCATCAAAAAATTATTCCTTGGTGGAAAGGCTTATTGACAAGATATCTTACCAATTCGTGATCTGTAAATAATAGGAATGGGTTAGCGAGGAGATAGTGTCAAAATTTCTGTAGTGAAAAAATCATGGCAAGTTCTTCTCTTTTGGTTGTCGAGTAGTATATTTTAACTTTGTTTATGTTTTTATTGGTGTAGGCATTAGGGTGGTTTATGGACTCGTTGTTTAGCTGAGCTAAATTCTATTTGAATGCCACATTAGAAGCATTGCATGAATATGGAATTTTTTGGACTAGTTGGGAAACTTTAGAGTAGGTACCACAACTAGCTTCTTCTTTAATAACTCGAATGATTCCTCACATTCTCTCATCCATGCATAAGGAACATACTTTTTCAACAATTCCTGAATTGGAAAATTGATGTTAGAGTAATGTCTGGTAAATATTCTATGTTATCTAGTATGCCCCAAAATTATTTAAATATATTTATGATTTACTAGAGGATTTAAATCCAATAGTACTTTGAATTTTTTCCTTATCAACCTTTATTCCTTCATTCAATGCTACATGGCTTACTAGTATTCCAATCCGTATAGCAAAGATGGCTTTTCTATATTTAAAGATAAGTGAATATGTTATGAAACCAGCTCAAGAAAAGATAGAAAAGATAGATCAACACCTTATAATTCAGCCTCTTTGAGGGGGCAACCTTCTTTATATTACATAAATGAACAATTCTTGGATGATACAAATGAAAAGACCTCCTTTCTATATATAGGAGTCTAAGGGGTCATAACATAACCAAAGCCGACATAACAATAATAATGTAAGGGCACAATAATAACAATAGTTGGCTTCTACGGGGCACATTAGTAACAATATGGGCACTACATGGGTACATCAATATAATAAGTGGGTTGTACTAATAACAATAAGGGGTTACACTAGTAGTATAGGGGCCTAACATGCCCCTCTCCTTCAAAAAGCGTTGTCCTCAACGCTTGAGTAGTTCTTGATGCTTCTGTATAAAATTCTTGTCCTCCCATGTGGAATCTTTAGCAGGTAAGTTCTTCCACTTGATGAGATACTCTAAAATTGATCGATTTCGTAGCTGTTGGGTTCTTGTTTCTGTGACTGCTCTAGGTTCCAATATGATTTTTCCTTCCTTTTCAATATCTGGCAATATTGTTTGAATTGGGATCTTTCGCAAGTTTTGAATAAGTGGCCATACTTCTTTGTCCTTCTTCCATTCATCCCTTGCTTCATTTACCCAATCTAGTTGGATAATAAAAATATCACAAAACAATGCTTCCACATCCTCATCCTTGAGGAGTCTTCCCATTCGGTAAGGTTGCCATTTTTTAAGTGCATGTAATATTGTCAACGTTTCCTTCTCATAAATAGCTTGCTTTAGATTTAGCAATAAAAATACCCAATCGCCTACATCAAAACATTTTTCACTATGATGTTGATCTACCTATTGTTTCATTTGATTTTGCACTGAAGTGGCGCCATCCTTTAAAAGTTGGAGAACTTGTTGTTGATGCTCGATGTGATCTTTCACTGCTTGAACCTTTTTCTTCTTGATATGTCCTTCTATCTTTAGATTTTGAGGAGTGGTAATTTCTTCCAATCCTTTACAACGTATGGTCGGATTCATTTCTTGATGCTCGATGTGATCTTTCACCTCTTCAACATTTTTCTTCTTGATATGTCCTTCTGTATCGCTAGTTTGAGGAGTGGTAATTCCGACCAGTGAATTACAAGATATGGTTGGATTCATTTCTTCTTTCTTGATGTGATATTTCACTTCTTGCACCTTTTTCTTATTGATATTTTCTTATTGTAGTAAATGCATAAAAGAAACTACAGTCCGTCCTCTTTCTGTACCTTCTTACGAAATTTCAATCCAATGCTGAGAGAGAAAGTTATGACTATTTTCCCCAGGTCACCTGTTTTGAATGTAATTCAGGAGTCTGAAAAAAGACCAACTTTCTCAGATCATATCTCTACAAATATCATGCGAAAAGCTCTGAAATTCTGACCCAACGTTCAACGCGATTTCTTCTCAAATGGGTTTTTTTTGCGAAAACGTCACAGAAAAAAGTTATAGCGAAAATGCCACGATGACCTATTTGGAGCACCGACGCCCTAGAATCCAATGCTCTGATACCAAATGTTGTGAAACCAGCTCAAGAAAAGATAGAAGAGATAGATCGAAACCTTATAATTCAGCCTCTTCCAGGGGGCAACCTCCTTTATATTACATAAATGAACAATTCTTGGATGATACAAATGAAAAGACCTCCTTTCTATATATAGGAGTCTAAGGGGTCATAACATAACCAGAGCCGACATAACAATAATAATGTAAGGGCACAATAATAACAATAGTTGGCTTCTATAGGGCACATTAGTAACAATATGGGCACTACATGGGTACATCAATATAATAAGTGGGTTGTACTAATAACAATAAGGGGTTACACTAGTAGTATAGGGGCCTAATAGAATCTGTTAGCATCACTCAAGCATTAAACATTTCCACTGAATATGACATTTTAATATTGACTAAACAATCAAATCATTGAAGTACACCACCATTGTCTTATGAAAATATTCCTAAAAATATTTTACTACAATTCTTGAAAATGTTGCAAGTGAATTTTTTAAGCCAAAAGTCATTACGACGTATGTGAATGAACCAAATTCAGTAACAAATATAGTTTCCTATTGATCTTCTTCCTTAATGGGTACTTGATTTTACCATGAGAAGTCATATGTAAAAGAATAATATCTGTGACCCACTACTTCATTTATTATTTGATTCACAAATGGAGTAGGGAATGGATCAACTACTATGAATTTGTTAAGTCTATCGAAATGATTGCATATTCTCAATCTAGTGGGGTCATGCTTTGTAGGTTGCACAACCATGTGACTTTCCTATTATGACCTATTTATAAGGGATACGATGAATGATGCTAACATCCCATCTATCTCTTTCTGTACAATCATGTTATATTTATGTGTGAGCTTATTTGGTCTATTATTTATGCGCTCAACTCCTTGAACGAGGTCAATTTTAATTTCCCCCTTTTCCTTCAGAAATCCCTTAAGGTATTTATAACCACTCGAAAAAATATTTTGATATTATTGTAGTAGGTCAAAAAATTCCATCATTTGTTTTTCACACAAGTAATATCCTAGTTGACCCATCTTTGGTCGGTCATCATTTCACATATCGAATTCCATTATCTTAATTTCTCCATCCATCTAGTTGACTGCCTTTGAATCACCAAGTGTTTGGTCTCTAAATTTTGTTTATTTATACAAGGGTGGAATTTCTAGTTGGTTTGACTTCTCATTTCCTTGGTTTTCCACTTTGAACACTAATTTAATTGTTCTAAGATTCTTAGGATGTTCCTTCTCTCAGTAAAATATTTGACTAGTCCTATGAGTTCCTTCTATCTACCACTGAGCAAAAAATTTCCATTTGATGAGCAGGAAACATTTTCACCTAATCATTGATGTGATGTTGACTAGTGATTATTATTTATAATTAGTGGGTGATTCCATAAAAAATTCTTAATATACTCAGTTGTCTCCACTAGTTATAGCTCTTCTGGTCAAAACTCAAAGTCTTTAATAAAGAAAATATTTACTTCTTTCCAGTGTAATTACTGACCATGTGATTCGACTAATTTATACCATTTATTAAGCGAATCATGTAAATTACTAGGAAACATGTGAGGCCAAACCCTTTCATCCCTATATCTGATTATTTTTATTCTAACTTGTAGGTTTGTATGTGAAGAATAGAGTTTTATCCAGGATTAACTATTGATATATACATGTGAGGCTAGACCATTTCATCCCTATATCTGATTCTTTTCCATTCTAACTTGCAGTTTTTTATGTGAAGAATAAGATTTTATCTACGTATAAATATAGGGATATTTTCTTGTCCTAATAACTTCTGACCTAAAAACCTTTCTATGAAATGTGTTGTCATTGTTCTTCATGTCTAGAGTTAGGTGGCATGAGTAAGCCACCAATGTGTTGCTTGGCTAATAAAAGTCAGAACCAGACTTTGCATTCTCCCTTTGCTCTCAAATATATTTAGTCACTTGCTCCACATGATATATAAGGCATTCATGTTTCTTGAATCTAAGTAAATTAATCGAGTCATCATTTAGATCAAATGGTAATAAGGATGGTGTTTCTTTTCTTTTCTTCTCTTGAACTATATGTAGAAATTATATAGTGAAACATGATAAGACCTTATTCCTTGGTATGGATTCAGTTGTCTAAAATTCCTTGGCTTTAGACTCATAATTATCAATTTTGCATTCATAGAGTGTGGTGTCATAATTTTGACCAATGGAAAGTGGGGACCTAGTTACAATTTCTATGAATGCATTAGGTTCCACATTGTATTTTTCTTCATGCAGGACTTGATATAATCTTCCTGTTTCTAAGTATTCTTCCCATGGCTCCACCCATGGCTTCCCTTCTTGGGGATCAAGAGGAATAATTATTTTCTTATCAAAACTATTTAGTATAATTATATATTTGTCTAGGGATATAGTAGCTTTCATTATTCATCCACATGGTCTTCCGACTAATGCTGGGTAAGTTTGAATAGCATCAACTAAGTCAACAACTTCCAAATTGACTATTGAGTCAAATTATATTGCATAATTTGAGAAACATAAATTATCAACTCGAGAATGTAAACTGATGAGGTGCATGCAAAATATATGAAGGTGAAATACTTAGAAGTGTCAAATATCTAATTATTGAATCACATAAACCAATGCAAGTCTCTCTTGATCAACCAATTTGCAGCAAAGGTTATAGAGTGGATTCACTCCCTCTACAACTCAGGATATTGTTGTTGGTGATTTTGAAAGAATATAGGCAAACTGTGCTTCAGCAATCTCAGAAATGGAAACAAATAGAATTCAATATAAGATGGCTACCATAAATAGAAATTTAACTATTCATCTAGGTGCTTCTAGTTTATAAATGACACATTGGTTATGTAATGATCTTATTTTTGTAATCATAAGTAAAGCATAATAAAATAAAATTGAAACATCAATAAATCAAAAACTAAATATACATGCGTGTTGTGAGTGAAGGGGGCCCTTCCCTTGCTCACAACCCCTCTAAACATAATAGAAGTTGCTCAGAAAATGGGTAGAACATGCAATATCTGAAAATGTTAAGTTACGACAATGGCTTGAAGTCACACAAGAGTATAAATCTAAACACAATCCTCGCTAACCCCTGCCTCCATATCCTTACTGTTTTTATACAAAGGACCAAGCTGAAAAGTGGTTGGTAGTAATGTGGAGTACTGAAGAAGGTATGTTTTTATTGATTATTTTGTCATCTTTTCTTTAGAACTCATAATCTCTTTGCATCATGAACTAGGTAGATATAGGATTTATGCGCAACACGAAAAAACTAATAATTGCTATTTCTTATGCAGAAAAAAGGAAAAACGAAAGATTGTCATCCCAAGGAAAAAGATAGGGCATAGTTAACTGCTATCCCTGTGGCAGGAAACAATATGCAGACAAGGCGATCCAAACTGAAGCATATCAGCGAAGGAGAGGAAAAGGAGATATTGAATTGGCACAAGAGAACAAAGGGATAATTGGAATTGATAGTTTGGTAAATCCCTCGGGATCCTTTGATCCTGAGGGATTGCAATCTTAACTATTTTTGCATCATTGATATCTCTACTTGGCTTTTATTAAAATGGGAAACAACGCTAGCCCAGGGGACGGTTGCTTTTACTCTTATGTAATTTTTCTTTATTTAAAACATTGATCATCGACTCTCATTGAGAAGTGATCCACTGTAACTTTGCTTGCATGCTTTAATATAAATTATGTTGTTGTTCTATCTTTGATCCTGGAATAATCTCAAGCGGTGTATCCCTGGAGGCTAAGGGCCTGACCCTGGTGAAACACTTGCTCCTGTACCATTATCTTTAGTTCATGTGTGGTTTTCATTATCAGCTTTGTTTGGTAATCTGATGTGTTTTGTTATTTTACATCACGAATCTGTTATACTTGATTCATGTTCGACTGAGTAATATCGTTCTCTATGATAGGAATGTGATTGTTCATTTCGACTCTCTAACGCATTGTTGTTCCGTTAATCATTAATATAACATTTCCTGTCTTTACAGAATGCTATTGCTGTTCAATTACAGAGTACTCGTGTTGTAACAGTCATAAATTGGTATTATTGTATTCATCTATAGATTACATTTAACTGCGATTGATGATTCAACTCATATTGTTGTCCATTACGAATTACAATCGTTATTCTTTATAACTAAGATTGATATTTGTAGTACCGAAATCAAATTATTGTTTTTCTCAATACTAAGGTGTGCCATGTGTGTTATTTATCTTAGTTTATTGTGCATTTACATTTGGTTCCAAGTGTTGTTCTATATTTCATTACTAATCAGTTGCTGTTACATTTTCTAGTTGTTGTTCCATTTCTTAGTTGTTGTTCCATTTCCTGTTATTTGCGTTCTCATTGCTTTGGTGTGCAGAACGATCTGAAACTGTAGTGGGCATTGACATTTGTTGTCTAGTTCCCAGATTGATGATCTGTTCCTTGATTATCTTTAATTACATCAGTTTACAGAGGGATGAGTTACTATTACTGGACCCTTGACTGATAAACCGCTTAGTTTTCCGAATGCATGATTTAGGCTTTAAAGTGCTTTGTTGTAAGTAGATCTTGTTTTAAGCATCCATTTACTCTTGTATTTTGAGCACTATACTACTAGCATTACTCTGACAAATGGTAGCCTCAAACTGAGTACACTCTTTGAAACAGTAAATCATTCCTGGATTAACAAGTTAATGTGAGGTAATTAGAGGTGAAAGAGACCCTTTTTACGGCTCGAAATTTTGGTGCCATTGCCATGGAAGAGTGTAGCCATTTGTTTCTTTTTCAGAGTAGTGTAAGAACCTGTTAGGAAAGAACTGAGTTTTAAAAACGGAAGGTAAGAACCTGCGTGTGGAGTATGTAATAGCCCTGCTCCCTAGCCAACTTTCCTGCAGATTTGTTGCTATTTTGTTTGGGTAGAAATTAGTAGTTGATTTGAGTGCATGACTAAGCAAAAAAATCTTGAAAAGAACCCTAAACCTCTACCCAAGCCTGATAAAGCTAAGGGGCTGGTGACCCTTGGCAGATCAACCTTTATAGACTAAATCCTTAAGAAAGTAGAATCTCATCCTTCAGTAGGACCTAGAAAAGTTGCTTCTAGACAGCCTATTAGTTCCCTTCAGACCACAGGATCACCATCTATAGCCTTTGCTGAGGTACATGGTCAAACCGAAGAGCAAGATTTTTAAGAAATTGAAAATTACAGTACAAGGTCATTACAGGAAGCGAACCTTAGCAACCTCTGTGAAGGAAGAGGAGAAACCAGGGGGACTAAAGAACCAAGATCTCCCCTTGGGGTAATTCAGCCTTTAAGCAGTCCAGATAAGGGAAGTGCTGCAAAAATCATTTATAACGAAATTCAAGAACCTGAATCCCCCCAGACGTTAGGCACTCTCATTATCCCAGATAAAGGAAGTGTTGTCAAGACCATTCCCGTTAGAGCCATTCCCCCTCGACAACCTAGGAATACCCTCCTAGATATCCCAGAAGGTTATTGGCATATATTTGACCAAATGGCCCAAAACCAGCCAAACACAAAAACCTCTACACTGCAATACCCCATTGTGGATACTGCATCTAATGCATCTATGAAAGCAATTTCTCTTCAGCACATCCCTACATTCCATGGCCTTACATCAGAAGATCTAAATGCATTCCTATTTGAATTTGATGTGCTGTGTAGAGGATATGACTGTACCACCGATCCCCAGAAACTGAAATTATTTCCCTCTACATTAAAAGGGGCTACTTTAAGATGGTTTATGTGATTAGGTGGTGGTGTTATAAATAATTGGGACAAAATGAAAGAGTCTTTTCTAAAAAAATATCAGGCTATTGCAGGTCTAGAGAGTTAAAAGATGAAATATTTCAGATGGTAGCTAGACAAAATGAAACATTAGAAGAATATGTAGAGCGTTTCCAATACAATCTTCAAATATCTCCTTATGCATCATTACCCTTACTTGATAATGTATTAAAAACAACATTAATTAGGGGAATGAAGGAAGAATGGATTCAAACACTAAATATTATGGGAAAAGGGGATATTTATCAGGAAAACTTTGCTGACATTATTAATTTATGTATCAGGAGCTCGAGGGGCAACACAAGACTAAAACTAGAAGAACATGATCAGTTTGCAAGAGATAACAGAACTTCGGCAGAAGGAGTAACTCGTGCAGAAATTGGAAATTTATTAGAAAATTTTAAAACTGACATATTGGGGACACTGATAACACAACTTGATATTATGCAGGCCAAACAAAAGCAAGTAGAAGTAGAACAAAATTTGGCAATCTTCTGTCCCAGATGCAGAAAGGAACCTAGCCATAAGGAGTGTCCATTAGATGCAGTCCAAGTTTGCGCCATTTGTACAAAAGACCACTCCACAGAGAGCTACCCCTCACTTCCTGGATTGAAAATAGTATACAAGGAAGCAGAAGAAGAGCCAGAATCGGTGTATCTACTCAATCAACGCCGTCAATGGTAGCCACAACAATCAGGTATGTTTTCAGACCCAGCTTTTTCTTTTTAGTCTCCACAATATCATGCTCAACAATATAATACAATGTGGAAAAATCAATCTCCCTTCCCAAATTGGTTATAACAATCATTTTCTTCATCATCTGCATGGCAAAATCAAGCAAACCAACCCAGTTGGCCAAATTCTCCCTATACCCCACCATATTGGCAAAACAACATATACCCAGGACAATGGAACCCTCCTACCTCACAAAGTCAAGCCTAGTAGACAAAATGGCAAAGACCGATGAATCAGGCAGTAGGAACCATCCTGCTCTCTCAGCCTACACTGCTAGCCTTACAACAAAACCCCCAGTCTAATTTAAGACCGCAACTCCCAGCCCAACCCAACCCTAATCCTAATAAGAAACCGATCCAATCTATTCAAACAGTGTAAAACACCAGAAATAGGAACCGATCTAAGGGAGTGTAATGACCTTCAATTAAGATCTGGGCGTACCATTGAAACAGAGGGAGATAAGACAACACAAGTTGAAAATCAGTTACCTACAAAATAACCGCTACAAGAAGAGGACGTGACCAAACAAGAAATTCATGACCCAACAACCACATCCTCTCCCCCATTCCCAGAGCGATTAATTATACCTCGAAGTATGCAACGCTGTAATTTTGATATTCTGGGAGAACTAAAAAGTCTGTACATAAAAATTGCATTCCTCCAAGCCATTCAAGATATCCCCATATATGCAAGGAATATCAAAGAATTATGTATAAAGAAACCAAGGAGGAAAATAACAAATAACCGAAAATTCGAAGTAGTTGGCACTCTATCCGACTTATTACCAGGAAAAGAAACACTCGTTAAATACGAAGACCCAAGAAATCCAATAGTAACCATACAAATCTATGGTTAAACCTTCTCAAATCCCTTAGTTGATCTAGGAGTTGCAATTAATATCTTAACAACCACCAATTGCCAAAAACTGGCCATTACACCAGTAGAACCGACCTCTACTTTACTAGAACTGGCTGGCCAATTTGTGGTTAGGCCAGAAGGAAAACTACATGACGTAATGGTATCTGTTGACTCCTGGGAGTATCCGGCCAATTTTCTGATAATAAACCCCAAAAACCAACTTGATGGACATCCATTGATTTTAGGTAGACCTTGGCTTACAATTGTTGATGCTTATATTGGCTGTCAACAAGGAAATATGACCATAACTAGAGGGGCAGATATCAAGAAACTAGCTTTATATCCTCCAGCACAGCCAAGTGTCACAATAACAAAAACTAACAAGCATCATGTATCATACCTCATTAAAAATATTAGATCTCCATTAACCATAGAAGAGGCCCTTGATTTCAAAGACCAAACAGAAAATGATGACATTAATAATTTTATTAGCCAAGCTGAACCCAGATCCCACATACAATGTCACATGATAGAAGTAGCATTTGATAATGAATTAGAAGAAGATCCTCTTAAAGATACACATGATCAAACAATACCTACTACCTCTGTTTCAAATAGTAAAATTGTATAAATTGAGCCAGGAAAGACTTTAAACATTAATTCCAACCTAACTTCTGAGCAAGAAAATAAGCTCATCCAACTATTGAGGAAATATGAAGGAGAATTTGCATGGGACTACCCTGATATGAAAGGAATTGATCCCCAGTTATGTACACACCACATTTACATAGAAAAGGATGTGAGACATATTCAGCAACCACAAAGGAGACTTAATCCTCATCTAAAAGATGTTGTAAAAGTTGAACTTCAAAAACTTTTAGATGTCAACTTCACCTATGTTATCTCCGATAGTAAATGGGTCTCTCCACTTGTTGTGGTACCAAAGAATAATGGAAAGTGGAGGATTTGTGTAGATTATAGAGAGCTAAATAAAGCAACATAAAAAGACCACTTTCCCCTTCCATTCATTGACCAAGTATTAGAAACTTTGGCATGGAAGAAATTCTTTTCTTTCTTAGATGGTTTCAGTGGATATAATCAGATTCAGATTGCCCCTAAAGACCAAGGCAAAACCACTTTTACTTGTCCTTGGGGAACATTTTCCTATAGAGTTCTACCATTTGGCTTATGCAATGCTCCTGCCATATTTCAAAGGGCTATCCTCAACATCTTTTCAGACTTAATAAATGAAGGGCTTGAAGTATACATCGATGACTTTACACCATACAAAGATGATTTTGACCCAGCATTGGACACACTAGAAAAAGTCCTGTAGCATTGCATTGCCACCAGGCTTTGTTTGAGCCATGAAAAATGCTATATGATGATGACTGAAGGAATTATTCTAGTCCATTATATCTCAATAGCTGGCATAGAAGTCGATCCAGCCAAAATTCAAATAATTTTCTTAATTCCCACTCCTACCACTCAAACAGAGGTACACAGTTTTCTTGGATTTTTTGGTTATTATAGAAGGATTATAGAACATTTTTCGCATATTGTTGCACCTCTATTTGCACTGACAGGTAATGTTGACTTTCTTTGGACAAAAAAATGTGACCGTGCTTTTCAAGATCTAAAGAAGACTGTGTCCATAGTCCCAGTCATTCAAGGACCAAATTGGGACCTGCCATTCCAAATTTCATCAGATGCCTCAGATACAGCTATTGGAGCAGTCCTTGGGTAGGAAGAAGATAAAAGACCATATGTAATTTATTATATTAGAAAGAATTTATCCCCTGCTGAATTGAAATATATTGTTACTGAAAAGGAATTTCTAGCTGTAATACATGCTGTCAATAAGTTTAAGCATTACATTACTGGATATCCTGTTATCTTGTATACGATCACTCTGCCATAAAATATTTAGCAAATAAACCAATCACAAATGGTAGAATAACTAGATGGTTGATTTTATTGCAGGAATTTGATATCACAATCAAGGACTTCCCTGGAAAAGAAAATCTTGTAGCTGACTTTCTCTCACGGATGCCCAAACCTGTGGATGCAACAGGAGTTGAAGATCAATTTCTAGATGAGCATTTGTTCGTTGTCACTGTTAAAACACCCTGGTATGTTGATGTTGCGAATTACTTAGCAGTAGGAAAATTACCGAAACATCTGACCCCCAATGAATGAAAACAGATTGTCCAATGAAGTGCTCAATTTCTCAGGAATGGGGGCTACCTGTTCCATACAGGAGCAGATATACACATCAGGAGATGCGTCCGGGAGGATGAAATTTTTGACATTTTGAGAGCTTGTCACATGGGCCATGTGGCGGACACTTCGCCGATCGCAAAACTAGACATAAGGTCCTGCAAATAGGGCATTATTGGCCCACAATATTCAAAGATGCAGAAAAGTTCATTCAAGCCTGTGATAGTTGCCAGAGAGCAGGATGCCTAGTCAGTCTGACGAAATGCCCCTGAACCCACAACTAGTTATTTAACCATTCGAGTGATGGGCCCTAGATATTGTTGGATCAATTAACCCATCCTCGAACTAGAAAACATATATTTTAGTAGCAACAGAATATGTCACCAAATGGGTTGAAGCAAAGGAATTTCTGAGAGCTATAGAGGATTCTGTCATACAGTTTCTATTCCATATATTCATGCGATATGGGCTTCCAAGAGATATAATTACAGATGTTGGACCACAGTTTTCTGGTAATAGAATTGCTGAAACACTAAAAAACTATCATATCTAGCACAAAATCACCACTCCATACCACCCACAGGTAAATGGTCAAGTAGAAAGTAGCAATAAAATAATAGAAGCAATCTTAACCAAAACCATTGCGTCACATAGACGCGATTAGGTTTCAAGACTACCAGAAGCCTTGTGGGCTTACAGAACAACACGGAGAAGCACTACTTGCTATTCACCTTACCAATTGGTGTTTGGAAAGCAACCCATCTTTCCCATAGAATTCGAAATCCAAACACTGCAAATAGCACAAGAAGTCGGCTTAGATCTAAACGAGGCACATATTAATAGATTACAACAGATCAATGAGCTGGATGAAATTAGGCTCTCTGCCCTCCAACACACTACATTTATCCAACTGTAGTGAGCTAAATGGCATGACGCTCTCATTAAAAATAAAGTCTTCTGCGAGGGAGATTGGGCACTCTTATACGATTCCAGGATTCAAGATTTTCCTGGGAAGCTTCAGACTCGCTGGCTGGGGCCATATGAAATCCAGAAGGTACATGATAATGGCACCCTTACTCTAGTCACTATTGACGGATCTGGACATACCTTTAAAGTAAATGGCCACCGAGTTTGATTATACTGCAAACCACTTACTCGGGAATCCTTCTACCAGCAACTCTGCAAAGATTCTGATATGCAAATTTTATAGGAGGAAGCGAAATCTTCCTCACCTATGATTCATTAAGTGATTCACTTGCTTTTACACTTTATACATAATTTCCTTGTTTTGTTAAATTATTCTCTGTACATATTTTTGTATTTGCACTTTGCTGTTCCTTTTCGATGTAGCAGCAATTCCATCGTTTTTGTTGGTCCTTTTTTTTTCTAAAGAACAACACTTGCATTTTTTTTTTCTGCTGTTCCTTTTTAGAGGAAACAACATTGTCATTTCTTGATGTTCCTTTTCTGAAGGGACAACATTTGTGTGCACTTTTGTTGTTTCTGTTGTTCCTTTTCCAAAGAGACAACATTTTTTTTTTTGTTTTCCTTTTTCAAAGGAACAACACCTTTTGTTTAAGCCGTTCCTTTTTCACTTTCATTTTGCTGTTCCTTTTCGAAAGGAACAACACTTTTGATTTTTGTTGGTCCTTTTCCAAAGGAACGACATTTTAGTTTTCTGTTGTTCCTTTTCCAAACAACCAACACTTTTCATTTTTGCTGTTCCTTTTCCAAAGGAACGGCATTTACGTTTTTGCTATTCCTTTTCCAAAGGAACGACACTTTTAGCATTTGCGTTTTTGCTGTTCCTTTTCCAAAGGAACAACACTTTGGTTTTTGTTGTTCCTTTTCCAAAGGAATGACATTTTCATTTTCTGTTGTTCCTCTTTCAAGGGAACAACATTTGTATATTTTTTTCTCTTCCTTTTTCAAACGACAACATTCTCATATTCCTGTTACTTATCCTTGTTCTCCTTGTTGTTCCAATTTAGAGATACATGTCGTTCCTCCTGTTCCAAGTCTTTTGGAGCACAACTATACACTTATGCAATGGATACAAAGCTAGAGGATACTGAAATCAGCAAATTATATAAAATCGCTACTTTTACAAGAAATCGTTGTCAAATGATAGGAGGAAAGAGGAAATGACACAATTATCCATCATTTTTGCTGTCATTATCCTACTAATACTGATATGATTGGTTATCTTTATCATGCCGGTTCTTTTTAAATTCCCATAATATTCTTTGATCATTATTAACAAATAAGAACAAAGGGTCTATATTTTCTATTGAGACATTAAGACTTCTTCCACCATTCCTACTCTTAAGGAGTGTTGAACCACCCTTTGTGAATAAATAGGAAAGTACTTTATAAAAGAGAAAAAAGAAGAAAAATATTTATATGACTTGTTATATGAATTGTCAAATGCAGGATAGGGGGTCTCATCAAGAGCCAACCTACCATGATCATAAGGAAGAAGTGAAGTGGCATTCCCACTATGGCCACCACATCAGGGATATGATCCAAGAGGCACATCAGAAAAATAAAGAGCCCTTGGAATAGGAGGTCTCATTACAAGCCGGCTTGCCCACCTTTCAATCCTTCCTGGTGAATGGCATTATGGTTTAACTGGTTACCAAGCTAACATAATGACATCCATTTTGACATGGCACAACACTTCCTAAGCATACACGAAGGATCATGGTTCCATGGGTGAAACAAACAACTCTGCCAAGGTTACAGACACCTGTTGGCAGCAGAGCTCTGTTAATGGTATTGAAGTCACATTCTTTCTACACTAATAACAATCATTAACACCCTTCTCCGTCTTATACCTTTGTAATCCGTCAAATAAGATTATGTATATCACTTCCCTGAACCATTAAACACATGAAAAATCTATCATAACCAATCATGACGGAAAAGTCGATAATGACCGCATTAGACTGGTTGTGCACGTCAGTTGTCCTATCCACCCAGCCTCACATCATATCACAACATTCTCTTATTTGTTAAGCAATCCTATTATACACCTCAATTTTGGAAACCTTATCCTTTTGTAAACATGGTATGTTCGCATACGTTGTTCCTTTATGACTCTATAGCATTGCAGATTGGCACGCTGCTCGCTCATTTGATGGCGGAGGACGACCTATCACATTGCAGGGGGGAGGTTGACCTCATAATTTGTTGGCATACATGTCAGACCATTATTCGGCAAACTTTTACTTGGGAATATCAAGGCTTAACAGTGTCTCATTTTTCAATTTGCATGCCTTGTTGTTCCTAAGCTATTTCCGTACTATACTCTACAGCAATTAGTAAGATTTGAACGAGCTTTGTTGTTTCATTATTTTCTCTATGTTTCTAATAGTTTGAATAGACTGTTGTTCCATTACCGTCTCTTCGTTTTTACAGTGAGTGAAAGCATGGGAGGAAGGTCAATTCGAAGAGAACCACAGGTATTGACAGTCTCTGATGTTGCACGGGAAATCCTGGCAAGGGCAGAATTGGCAAAAGTCATCCAGAGATACATCACCTGTGAAGGCAGGAAAGACGCGGTAAGACCACAACACCTTAAACTCTTAGCCGTATTAAAACAGAAATGCTCTGTGAACTTACCTGCATTTTTAAATTCATTACTTCATGATGTTGCTCGAAGCATGAAAAAGTCACGACATGTAGAATCGGTAGTAAGTCACCATGGGCTGATATGGCTGATAGTTATCCACAATCTTGCTTAGCAACAGTGCAGCTGGGAAGAGCTAATTTCCATAATAGACGAGGGACTGACTCTGCTAGCCCCGAAACGAAAACATGCTACCAGTACACCAGATAGACCATTGAAACGGAGAAAATCCGATAGATTAGCACGGATTAGAGGGAGGTTGGAAAATCTCCAAAGGAATACCAACCAACCTATGGAGATAGATGATTCAGGGGATGAGCAACCCCCGCAATTGGAAGGAGAAGACAATGAGAAAGAATTGGAAGAAAATGAGACAGAATTGGAAGGAAATGAGAAAGAAGAAACAAAGGAAGAGATCGAGCAGCTTGGGCAGGTGTAGGTGGAGACAGAGCAACACAAAGAAAGCCCACTGCAAAATCCATCGCAAGAGGACAAATTGGCCCAAATTCTAGCCAATATGGGCAAATATGCCCAACCTCTTAGCCGGCTAGGCCTCCATATTGAAGAAGAATCAAAGGAGCATTCTGCTCAAGACAAAAATGCACTTAAAGAATTGCGTAATGAGGAGGAGAAAGAAGAGGATCATTCCATTCATTATGTAAGTATGACAGGAGAGAAAAGTGATGAAGATGCAGAAGCAGAATAGTCTGCTCCCAGCCAAACTACACCAGAAGAATTTCATGGAGAAGGAGTGGAAAAAGAGGTCACCCAGGAAATAATAGAACCAGCTAAGGTTTTTACTCCTAAGCAACCCGAACATAACAACGAAGGAGCACCCCAAGAAGAAAAGTAGGGACTTGGCCAAGATAATAGTAGAGGCCTGAGTTAACAGATAGTTGTTCCTTCTAATAAAATAGAAGAAATTAGAAGATTACGAAAAGAACAACAAAGATTATTGAATGTGATAGCTCGACTTCGACAACAAATCAAGGTTTTGAAAATGAGAAAGAGAGTAAAAAGGACTTCGGGGGTAAAATAGCCAATCATTCTGGCAAAACCCCTCAAGAAAAAGGTAAGGAGGACTCAAGTCCAGCATACCATTCAAAACCAAAAGGAACAGCGTTCAGCTGTTACGCATGTTGAAGTACAAACAGATGATATGTCAGCTTGTGACAAAGAAGTTGAGACAGATGCACAACCCTCTGAGGAATTACGAACCATGAACACAAGACAATGCAATAAGAAGATTCAAGTGAATCTTCCGCTTACCAATACCATGTGGGACAGTGATCCAAAGATAGTAACCCTACGAGAGGGTTTGGTACAAGTTCAACAAGCAGTAGAAAAACTCACAGAAAAAATAGTTCCTCAAGAAAAGTATGAAGAGTTACAAAAACAGCTAAGGAATGTCAATTTATCCGAAAGCCAGGCCTTTGAAGGATGATGAAAGAAAGAAGAGAAAGTCATAAAGGTAACTCATAGGTTAGATGTAGTTATCAAGCAGATGGATACCTTATGCTCTTTGTACACTTACGTCCTAGCATGTAGAGCCCTTGCTAAGAATTATGCCTTGTTTTTAATGGAATGATATTTGCAATTGAAAATTAAGGCTGTCAAAGGAGGAGCCCTTATACAAATTAATACTATTGATGATTTTATAAATTGTTATAAGCACTATGGAGTAAAGGTTCAAATATTATTGTGTGAATTCTATCTGCATAACCTTGTGTTAGATCAAGAGACAGAGCAGAACCCTGGCCCTTTCGTTGGGGATATCCAATTGCAGGCATTTATTGTGTTTGGGGTTAATCAAATTACATGGTTTAAAGCCTATAATGCATTCCAAAGACAAGAAAATGGATTAGATTTGTGGGTAAGAGCTGAGCCTAGAAATCCAGTGCAATTATGGAGGAAACATAGGAATCTCATGAGGACTCCAAGCATGATTGAAGCATTAGGACCCATTCATATAGCAATCAATCAGCAAGGGATAGAGTAATTCTTTACTATTAAAGACCTTACCATTGATGCTACTAAATTTCGATATCATATTTCTAATCTGAATATTCAACTCAGGGAACCATTTAACTATGAGAACTTTAAGTTAGCCGCTGATCGCTTGAACCTCTATGGTGAACTCATCTTGAGGGCAGAACCATCTTGGTTAAGATATAGGTTCCAGAGTCCGATTATTTGGCACCCTACACTTGGATACTAAGCCCTGTATCAGATGTCTAAGGGTCAAACAGGCCATCTTTTTGAACACCTAGTTAGGCATCATGGTTATAGACCACCACATGAGATCCCATCTCCAGCCTACTCTCTCACTACCTTGTATGTCAACTACAATGTTTTCATGAGGGCATGAAAATGGGTAAGCAGGGGGGTGTGTGGAGCACTAAAGAAGGTATGTTTTTATTGATTATTTTTTCATCTTTTTTTTAGAACTCGTAACCTCTTTGCATCATGAACTAGGTAGAAAATAAGAAATCATGACAAAATCTATAGGATTTATACGCAACATGAAAACACTAATAATTGCTATTTATTATGCAGAAAAATGGAAAAATGAAAGATTGCCATCCCAAGGAAAAAGACATGGTAGAGTTAACTTCTGTCCCTATGGCACGAAACGATATGCAAAGAAGGTGATCCAAATTGAAGCATATCAGCCAAGGAAAGGAAAAGGAGTTATCGAATCGGCGTAAGAGAACAAAGGGATAACTGGAATTAATAGTTGAGCGAATCCCTCAGGATCCTTTGATCCTGATGGATCGCAATCCTAACTATTTTTGCATCATTGATATCTTTGCTTGGCTATTATAAAAAGGGGCAGCACTGCTAGCCCAGGGGACGGTTGTTGTTACTCTTATGTAATTTCTCTTTATTTAAAACTTTGATCATCGACTCTCATTGAGAAGTGATCCACTGTAACTTTGCTTCGATGCTTTAATATAATTCTGCTTGTTGTTCTATCTTTGATCCTGGAATAATCTCAAGCAGTGTATCCGTGGAGGCTAAGGGCCCAGCCCTAGTGGAACACTTGCTCCTGTACCATTATCTTTAGTTTGTGTGTGGTTTTCACTATCAGCTTTGTTCGGTAATCTGATGTGTTTTTCTATTTTACATCATGAATCTGTTATATTTTATTCATGTTCAACTGAGTAATATTGTTCTCTGTGATAGGAATGTCGGATTGTTCATTCTGCCTCTCTAACACATTGTTGTTCCTTTAATCATTAATATGACATTGCCGGTCTTTACAGAATGCTATTACTTTTCAATTACAAAGTACCCAGGTTGTAACAGTCATAAATTGGTACTACTCTATTCATCTATAGATTACGTTTAATTGCAATTGCTGATTCAACTAATATTGCTATTCCATTACAAATTACAATCCTTATGCTTTATAACTAAGAATTATATTTGTAGTACCGAAATCAGATTACTGTTTTTCTCAATACTAAGGTGTGCCATGTGTGTTATTTATTTTAGTTTACTGTGCATTTACATTTGGTTCCAAGCATTGTTCTATATTTCATTACTAATCAGTTGTCGTTCTATTTCTGTGTGCTGTCTGATTTATTCTTAGAGTAAAGATTGCTATCTGATTTCTGTAGGATACAATTGCTGCACTTATTCTTGAAGATTAAAGTGTTACTGTTTATTAGAATCAGTTGCTGTTACATTTTCTAGTTGCCGTTCCATTTCTTAGTTGTTGTTCCATTTCCTTTTATTTGCGTTCTCATTGCTTTGGTGTCCAGAATGATCTGAAACTCTAGTGGGCATTCACATTTGTTGTCTAGTTCCCAGATTGATGATCTGTTCCTCGATTATATTTAATTACATCAGTTTACAGAGGGATGAGTTACTGTTACTGAACCCTTAACTGATAAACCTCTTAGTTTTCCGAATGCATGATTTAGGCTTTAAAGTGCTTTGCTATAAGTAGATCTCGTTTTAAGCATCTGTTTACTCTTTTATTTTGAGCAATATACTACTAGCATTACTCTGACAAATGACAGCCTGAAACCGAGTACACTCTTTGAAACAATAAATTGTTCCTGTATTGACAAGTTAATGTGAGGTAATTAGAGGTGAAAAAGACCCTTTTTACGACTTGACAAGTAATAAGAACATGCTAAATATGGCTGCAGCCAAACAGAAAGAACAACATCAATTGATTTAAGCTAGAACAGGTCCAATATATGACTGGAAGCATAGATTGAATATCATAACATTTCAGGAGTGCCTCCATTTAGAGTGGTTGCAACCAAGTGAATCGGAGCTTTAGACATGGTCAAATGGGCAAATAAAAAATGCTCATAGGATAGAAACCATGTGGATTGAAATCCCTTTTCGACCCATGTCTTCATTTAGCTGGAACGTGCGTGCATCATGCCGAATCTTAGATTTCACTACAGGAATTCTCGACGGTTACACATAGCCATAGCTTCTACAGGAAATCCAAAGCACTCTACAGAAAATCTTGGCGACTACAGAAAATTTGGAACTTGGTATTTCGCATAAAATCAATCCTATTACCGGGTGGAATGATCTTGCACGTGGGCCTGGAGCTAGTTAGAGAGTAATTAAGTGAACGAAAAGTTTATCTAGATAATAATTAAATATTAATTATAAAATGATGTTTTTAATAATAAATCCACATACGTTTAATCTAATGGAAAACTTTAGGCAAAACGTAGGAAAAATGAGTGGAAAATAGATAGCTAGGATAGAAAATAGGTTCAAAAGTAGAGGGAATGTGATTCAAAAACATGGACAAAAATAGGTCAAGTCACAACCCAACATATTCCCCACACCTGATATTTTGCATGTCCCTAATGCAACAAAACTATTATTTCTCCCAAAAAGTTTCAATTCTTGCCCTTAGATGAGAGGCTGCAGCTAACTAATCCACCACTTCAAATAACGCGTCTAACTGATGCATGCTAGGCTTTGCAAGAAATTGATTTTTATATGCTCTGTTCTTCTGTTTCAAATGATCAATCCTGCTCTATTTCCTCTTTAGCACCCAGTCCATTCTCTAAATCCAGTCTTCATGCTCCCTTTGCATCCTTAGGTTGTTTTCCTTCAATGCTTCATTTTCTTTCTGCAGGGCTCTTTTAGAAATGGTCAACTCAGTGATTATCTCTTCCAGCTCTTGGAGTGATCTTATTTTTCTTTCATCCTTTATTTGTGGTCATTCATTTGCGTGGGGAGACTCCAGGTCTTCTCCTTCCAAAAGCTCTGCCTCTTCATCATCACCCCCTTCATATTGGAGCTCCTCCTCTACAATGAATGCAACAGACTCTATTTGAACCTCATCCTTAGGAGAAACATGACATTTCTCCTTCCCTTTCTCCAATGTGTCAGGCAAGATTTCTGCTTCTAAGATTATTCTCATCGCTTACACTGATCACTGCTTAATTTGGCTTCTCATGAACCATCTGGCAAGAAGAGGAGTGACATATTTTAATTCGGTCTTCTTACCCTTTATCACCCTTCTCAGCACGCCATCCTGGTCATGTTCTATTTCTATAATTTTTATCCCAGTTGGCTTTCGTGCAGGTTTTACCCCAACATTTTGTCTCATGGGTTTCCCAGCACTTTGGCTACCCTCTTGTTTTGCTTTCTTTGATATTTTTGGCCCCTGCAACTGCTACGTCCTGGGTTTTGTTGTTTATGTAGCTATGGCAGAGCTCGCACTGTTCTTCTTGCTCTTTTCCTTCATCCTCTATTGACGTGTATGCGACACTGTTTCAGGTTCGGTCACGGGTATTGTCCTCCTAGAATCGAAGGAGTCTGAGTCTTCCTCACTATCTACAAAATAGTTATATGTCAACAACTTAGTCCATCTCCATCCTTTCCCCTTTAGAACCTCTATCATGATAATCTTTACCAACCCATGGTGGTAAAGATTCTCCTCCAGAGTAGCTTTCATATCTTTTGCAGTTGCAGACATCTAATCAAAGACATCCATAGATAGTAAGGAAAATTCAAGGTTTTGTCATAGAAATGGGCCAAAAGGTGGATATGAAATAAGAAGGCGATGTCGAAATGACCCTCGCATGTGATGTACTTCTGTAGGAAGTAGAGGGGGTCCTGATAATTGTCCCGCATGAATGTTTGCAGAATGTCTTTATTCCAATCTGGATTTGCATGCTCCGGGAGAAGGAATGACACGCATAAATTCTTATTAAAATTCTAGTTCGTGAATGAGCATCCTCCCGTCTGTGGAATTTTACAAGCCCATGCCACCAATTCTTTAGCGAGTCTAAACTCCATATCTCCCACTTGAACATGATCCCCATTAAAGTTCAGAGCGAATGACTTGGTCACTTCGGGGTTATGGCCACTAAATTTCATGAAAAACAAGAGCCAAACTACCTTTTCCAATCGATGTTTAGTGCATGGGTAAGCCTCAAGAATCTGTGGCCCTTGTGGCTCAAAACACACAGGGGCTCTGAGTTTGGCCATAACTGGAAGTTGAGAAGAAGGAGATTAGAGTTACATGGTCTTTGGAAATATCACACAGTTTGGTGATGAAATTACACAATAATAAGGTGCGAATATAGGGAGTGAGTGAGGAAATTATATAAGAAATATCAAAAAATGAGATATCTAAAAACAACGGTCATGATCATGACTCTATCATGATTTGACCATTGAAAGGTACAATGTAATCGTGACATGATGGTATAGGGATGGTGAACGGTAAGGGAAGGTTGAATGATCATGCATTGGGATATGGCGGTGATGGCCGCAAGGTAAGCCATTAGTAAAAGGTATGCATATTAAAAAAACTGAAACATCATTTACCTTATCCCCTTCATCATCTCATCGCCATTCTGTATGTTACCTTTTCACCTCCAACGGGTTTATACCTTGACTATCATGCACTTGATTTGCAATGATGACCCACTATCTTTCGACATTAGATTCCATGAATACATCACTCGTGCTTCATTCACACTCTTAGATATTATCACATTCTTTTTGTTTCTGTAGGAAATTTAGATGCTACTCTTCTACAAGAAATTGAAATGTTGGGCTTTGTATAGGAAATCAAGCTGACAATTCTTCATACCATCATTTCATCCTCCTCCATATGTGTACAATTTAGTGCACATGAATATAGGTGTTGATGTCGAAATTGCATGAAACTCGTTGGATTACCAGCCCTTAAGGTTAGATGTTAACCAATGTGAGGCCCATCACCATTGATGAAAATGAGGGCCAAGGTACCATGATGCATCCTGTATGGTGTTAAAATGTGCTGATGTCGAACCCCCCTACAGGATCCAGCAATCAAGAATCCATGGTGATTCTCCATTGTTGCTAGTGAGATAACATGTCATTAATGCATACAGACCTAAAGGCATCATAAAGCTTTGATCTTTGACCCAAATAATTTGCTGATGTTAATGGGCCAAGATTGTTGGAAGGAGGGACTTAAGAAATTCCACATTAATCCAACACAAGAAAACCCGATTTAATCTAAAAACAAAATTTTATTTCAAGGAACATACTGAGTTGTAATTTTAATGAGCCCAGGGCAATACATGCTCGCCAGATTTCATTTTTGGAGAGTCTAAAATACTTGGAGAAGAAGACTCTAGGGGGCTCCTTTTCCGTAATTAGTACATTGGGCCCAGAAAAAGGAATAAACATATTCCCAATAGACATTCCTCTCATATTTTACTGAGCATGAGGAGGAACATAGTAAGCTCATTGTGTCAGCAGGAATCAAGAAGAGATAGTGGAAGGAATGACCCCCTCCTTCACCATCTCCAGCTCTCTTTTCTTCACAATTTCTTGCACAAATTCCTCCTTAGATTGGGGTTTCTGATATAACTTGAGTTTGTACCCATTCACCAAGAAGATAACACTCCCATTATCAATGGTTGTAACTACAATAGATCCATTATCAAAGACTTTCTGAATCTCATAGGGACCCAGCCAATGTGTATTAAATTTCCCTTCAAAGTTCTTGAATTTCGAATCATACAACAATGCCTAGTCTCCCTCTTTAAATTGCTTCTTCTTAATGTATCTTTCATGCCATTTAGCCATTTGTTGCTGAATCAAGTCAGTATGTTGCAAAGCGTCCTGCCTGATCTCATACAACTCATTGAGTTAGAGGATTCTTTGCTGCTGAGCTTCATCAAGATTCATACCCAAATCTGCTACCATTTTAAAAGTTTCGATCTGAAATTGGATGGGCAATAAAACTTGGTTTCCATACACTAGTTCATAAGGAGAGAAACCAATGGTGTTTCTCCAAGTAATATGGTAGGCCCACGATTCTTCAAGAAGTCAATCGGCCCAATCCTTCATATGTAACTTCACTATCTTGGTAAGGATTGTTTCCAACACTTTTGTTTTTTATTCCACCTGACCATTTTCCTGTGGATGATAATGACTAGACTTCTAGTGGGTAATCTGATATTTATGCACAATTCCCTGTATAAGCTGTGACACAAACTAAGTACCTTGATCAGTAACTATCTCATGAGGTACCCCAAATCTTACAAAAATATTAGAAAAAAGAAAGCCTACCACTATTTTGTCTGTTGCTCTAGGTAGTGCCTTTTCCTCCACCCATTTCGTAACATAATTAGTGAAAACTAAAATTTACTTCTTACCTTTAAACATGGGGTTGATGGGACATGTGAAATCAAGAGCCCACCTACCAAAAGGTTCTATAAGAACCTGTGGCTACAAAGGCATCTCATCCGATTGTATAGGTCATCCCATTCTCTAGTAGTTTTCACATTTTCAAACATATTCCCTTGCATCTTTGTAAAGACTAGGCCAATAGTAACTTGAGCGAAGGATCTTGTAATTTGTTCGCTTATCTGCAAAGTTCCCTCCACATGGTTCATCATGATAGGATCTCATAATAGAATAGATTTGATCCTCCCGGACCTGTGAATAATGAAATTAGGTCCAATGAAAAATAGATCTCCCCCAATCCAAGAATAATCAACACTCTTTCTAACAATTTTGATTTTCTGATTAGCTGAAAAATACGGAGGTAACTTTCCTGTAGCAAGGTAGTTGGCCATGTCTGCAAACCAAGGTGATTGAAGAGAAATGGCAAACAAATTTTCATCAGGAAAGCTATCAGTAACATGAACATCCTGACCTGCATGGTTGATTCTATATAAGAAATCAGCTACCTGATTTCCCTTTCGTGGTAAATCCAACAGTATAATGTCGAATTCCTACAACAACAAAAGCCACCTAGTAACCCTACCATTAGTGACTGGTTTATTCATGAGATATCAAATGGCAGAGTGATTTGTATGTACAAAAACTTCATAATGCATGATTTAATGTCTAAACTTATTAATAGCATAAATCACAACAAGGAATTCTTTCTCTATTACTGTATAATTCAGCTCTACAGGAGTTAAATTTTTACTAACGTAATAAATGGCATGGGTTATAGGATATTCTTTCTATCCCAATACTGCTCCTATGGCTGTATCAGGGGCATCCGTGGAAATGTTGAAAGGAAATTTCAAAACCAGGCCTCTCAAAACTGGTGCCGAAGAAATTTTTCCCTTGAGTGTGTCAAATGTAGCTTGACACTCATCATTCCAGTGAAATTCAACTTCTTTAGTAATGGAGAGGCTACTTTCATAAAATTTTCAAGCAACCTTCTGTAGTAACCTACATGTCAGGGAAGCTTCGAACTCCTTTCTAATTGGTCGGTGGAGGTAGCTTCATTATGACTTCAATCTTTTCTAGATCAACTTTAATTCCTAGAGTAGAAACATGATGTCCCAAAACAATACCTTTGTTCATAATCATAAAAAAAAATTCATTACTCAATTAAAGGTTAGTGTCCCTACATCTCTGCAAATTTTTTTCAAGATTATGTAAAGCTGCCTCAAAAGTATCACCCATAACTATAAAATAATCCATATAAACCTCTACGCAATCATACAAAAGATAAGAAAAATTACCAAGGACCGCTCGTTGGAATGTGGATAGTGCGTTGCATAAACGAAATGGTAGTATCCTATATGCATAAGTTCCCCAAGGATATGTGAAAGTGGTCTTATCCTAGCCTTCATGGGCTATCCTAATCTGATTGTACCCACTAAACCCATCTAGGAAGGAAAAATACTTTTTTCTGGCCAAGGTGTCCAACACTTGGTCTATGAAGGGCAAAGGAAAATGATCTCTTAAGGTAGCCTTATTTAATTCCTTATAATCAACATACACTGGCCACTTACCATTCTTCTTAGGCATAATAACCAATGGAGATACCCACTGGCTATCCGAGATAGAATAGATGAACCAAACATTCAATAATTTCTGCAATTCATCTTTCACTTTTTCTCTTAAAGCGGGGTTTATCCTCCTTTGTGGCTATCTCATAGGCCTGGGTTTTTATTGTATGTAAAATTGATGAATGCATGTGTTTGGGTGAATTCCTCTTACATCTGTATATTCCCATGCAATGGTACCTAATTTTTTTTACAAATATTGGATTAATTGTCTCTCTTGTTGAGGGGTTAAGGAAGAATTGACATTCAAAGGTTTTTCAGGAAAAATTTCAACCACCTTACTCCCCCATCGAGGAATGTAACTCGGTTGTTGCACTATTTTCATGAAAATCCTACAAATTAGTAATGAAATCTAAATCATGATTAGGCTACCCATCTTCTTGCTACAAAAAATCAGGATTAGACCAACAATTTATCATATTCTCTTTTGAATTTACTTTAAGGCTCATGGCTTCGGAAATGATCAAAACTGGTCACGCACATTCAGAATCATGTTCTTCTTCTTCTTCTTCAACCTAGTGTGTGTTTTCTGATGTAAGGAAAGGCTGAGTAGAGGGATAAAAATTGATATGCTTTGTTTCAGTTCCATGGGTGATGGTCATATTCCTAAACCTACACCCTATGTAAGCATTTTTCGTGGTTATCCATGGTCTCCCCAAGACCAACGGATGACCTCCTAAGTTGGTTTTGGGCTAAAGAACATAGAAATTTGTAGGGTATGCCCAGGAATATAATGAGATGACAATGTCCTCTAAAACTCCCTCTGGTTTTACCTTAAACTTATCAGCCAAATCAATCATGGTAGGGTCAGGTAACAAATCAAAGGTTCCTATTTTTGCTAAGGTTCCCATGGTCATCACATTTATGGCAGCTCCTAAATCAATTAATGTGTTTCTTGTAGGTTGTCCATTGATAAAGGTGGTAACCACATGAATTCTAGGGTCTGCATATTTTTCGGCAACACATCCAGGAGACATCAAGCTTGCTAGCTTTCCAACTACTTGGATTGTGGAGAGCTCTCTCTTTTGTCTTCCAGGTCTCTTAGTACATAGCTCCCTTATTTTTTTGGCATAAATTAGGATTTATTTAATTGCTTGCAGCTATGGGATCTTGATGCACACATTTCTCAATTCAGACACAAGATCAAACTCACATTCAAGTTGTTTTGGTCTTATTTCCAATCTCTTCGAAAAAGGAGGTTGGATATCTTTGGATGGGGAAGATTCTTGTGGCCTTGAAGTGGTTTGTACTATTGGTTCAGATGTGGTTTCAACTTTAGGAATCTCTGGAGAATCTTCCTCTACAATCTCTTCAATTCTTCCAGCTTGATTTACCACTTTTCCCGACCTTAACTAGATTTCCTAAAGCGACACATGAAATTCCTGTAGAACAAGAACATAAATTTTTTGAAGCGATCGCAGTGCAATACAGTAGGTAGGAAAAGTCAGATAAGGGACCAATCCAATATTGTGAGGAGATTGGATAGTTTTATTGTTCAAGTTAGACACTGGCTAGGCAGAAAGTAGTGTGGGGCGAGGTTGATTTGGTGGGCCAGGCAATTGAAATTGTTGTTGTTGAGGTTTGACTAATGGTTGTTGAGTGGGTTGTGGATGATAGAAATTTTGGGGAGGAAAATTATGATTGGCAGGGTGAGAAATGTTTCCCTACCAAGGCTGTTGTGGAGGCCAGGTTTTCCAAGGCATTGGAATATTCCACATTTGATTTCGGTTATAAGAATTTGAAAATGTGACTAACTTTCATTAAAAGGAACTTGAAAATGTGATTGATTCATACCTGCAGTATGTGCTTGCCATTATCTTTGAGATGCCATATCATAGAGAGCATTGACAACCCCTTGATCTGCCATATATGATGCTTTAATTTCAAGAAGTGAAGGACATTGCTCAGTGGAATGTTCTACTTCACAGATTAAGCATAGTTCATCTAGACACTCCCTTCAAGCATGTTTCTTCCATAATTTTGGACAGAACATGGCCAAGGCTTTTTCCAACTCCTCTTTCTCTTGTTTCTTCTTAACCTGCAAAATATCCAATTGAGAAGATAATGTTGTAATGATATCAGTTTTAAAGTTTTCAAATAAGTTACCCATTTCTGCCCTAGTTACTCCAACTCTAGGAATTGGCTTGACAGGTCTGGAAGTAGTACTTCTAGTCCCACCTCCAACATTAGAATTTCCTCTCTAATATCGCCCACAAAGTTCACATACATCATCATATCCCAACTTAGAGATATCACCTCCCCTCATCAGATTCAAGATTTGAAGATATTCTGGACTAATGGCTCTCAACAAAATTATTCTTTTGGTGTCCTTACTCAACCGATTCATTTTAGATCTCTCCAAATTGTATTGAAATATTTCCACCAAGTCCTCGATACTCTATCCCTCCTTCTGAGTCATGCCGGATATTTCTTCCCTGAGATCCCTAGTCTTACAATAATCTTGATATTTCTTCAAGAAGACCTTCTTCATTTTGTCCCATGCTGTAATGGAGTTTGAAGCTAACCTCATAAACCACCTAAGAGCTACATCCTTCAATGTTGCATGAGATAACTTCAACTTTTTAGCATTGGAAGAATAGTCATAGCTCCTGCACAACACATCAAACTCAAATAAAAGGGCATCACGATCTTCACTAGGAACCCCTATGAAATTAGGTAAGGTGGAAGGAGGAATGTTCTTCATTTGAGTAGCTGTGCTATCCTCCATGATAGGGAATTCAAATGTAACCAATTCGTCGTCCTTCTCATCATATCCCTTTATGTGACTAGTCCTCTCTTCATGAGCCATTCTGCTCTGAAAGGGATTATGGGCTAGACGGTTTGCAGATCCTGCTAAACCAGGAGACCCAAAATGGATAGTATTAGAAGGATTCTAACCAGGAGTAGGTTCTAGGCTCTTTTTAGGACTGCAAACCTCCAAATTGGGCTTGTCTTCTCTTACTGTCTTTGATTTTGTAGACTTGTTTTTCCTCTCCAGTGTATTAGTAAATGAAGTGGTGCTCACACCACCACAAAAGACATTGGTAGATGTTGGACCCAAGCATCTACTTAAAAAAAATAAATTCACAAAGGAAAAAAACTTCTTACAGACAATCAGGGCACGACTTTGGCGAATAATTTGACCTCTTTCAGTGTGTGGGATTTTCCCTACGTCTTATCACTTCGACTCCCCCAGCCCTGAAAATTTCAAACAATGCATAAAACACAGAAACACTTCAATATTATCCCTTTAGCACCTCCTCGGCAATGGTGCCAAAATGTTGAGTAAAATTATATTGCATAATTCGAGAAACATAAATTATCAACTCGGGAAGGTAAACTAATGAGGTCAGGAAAACTATATCCAGGTGAAATACTTAAAAGTGTCAAATCTCTAGTTATTGAATTATATAAACCAATGCAATCTTCTCTTGATCAACCAATTTGTAGCAAAGGTTATAGAGTGGATTCACTCCCTCTACAACTCATGATCTTGTTGTTGGTGATTTTGAAAGAATATAGGAAAACCACACTTCAGCAATCTTAGAAATGGAAACAATCAGAACTCAATCTAAGATGGCCACCATAAACATAAATTTAACCATTCATCTAGGTGCGCTAGTTTATAAATGACACATTGGTTATGTAATGATCTTATTGATGTAATTAGAAGTAAAGCATGGCAAAATAAACTTGAAACATAAATAAATCATAAACTAATTATACATGGGTATTGTGAGCGAAGGGGGGCCCTTCCCTTACTCACAACCCCTCTAAAGACAAGAGAAGTTGCTCAAAACAATGGGCAGAACATGCGATTTGTATTAATATGTGAAAATGTTAAGTTACAACAAAGGCTTGAATCCACACAATAGTATAAATCTAAACGCAACCCTCGCTAACCCCTTCCTCCATATCCTTATTATTTTCATACAAAGGACCAAGCCCAAAAGTGGTTGGTAGTAACAAGACATGCTAAATAAGGACGCAGTAAAAAAAAAGAACAACATCAACTGATCTAAGTTGGACCAGGTCCAATCTATGACTGGAAGCATAGATTGGACAACATAACGTTTCAGGAGCATGTCCATGTAGAGTGGTTGTAGCCAAGTGGATCGGAGCTTTAGACATGGTCAAAAGGAAAAATAAAAAATGCTAATAGGATAGAAACCATGTGGATCGAAATCCCTTTTTGACCCATGTCTTGGTTCATCCGAAATGTGCGTGCATCATGCTGAATCTCAAATTTTGCTGTAGGAATTCTCTCAAGTTACATGCAGTCGCGGTTTCTACAGGAAATCTGGAGTGCTCTGCAGGAAATCAGGGCAACTAAAGGAAATCCAAACCTTGGCATTTTGGTGCAAAACCAATCATGTTGCTGAGTGGAATGATCCTGCACGTGGGCTTGGAGCTAGTTAGAGAGTAATTAAGTGAATGAATGATTTGGCTAGAGAATAATTAAAGATTAAAGACAAAATGATGTTTTTAATAATAAATCCACATACGTTTAATCTGATCACAAACTCTAGGCAAAACATAGGAAAATGAGTGGAAAATAGATAGGTATAATAGAAAATAGGTGCAAAAGTGGAGGGAATGTGATTTAAAAACATGGCTAGAAATGGGACAAGTCACAACACAACATTAACAAAGGTTGAAATTCCAATCATCGATATTTTAACTTGTAGCAGAGTTATTATTGGTTTGATGAACCTCTAGTTAGCTAATTTGGGATAGTTAGTCATCTTGTAAACATGTTTTTTTCCTAGATTAATCCATCTTTCTCTTGTAAGTATATTTACTTGTGATTTGAACTCGACCAGAATTTTTTTTACTATGTATTTGAATTTATTTCTAAGTCAAGTTGGGGATCATGATCATCTAGATCCTTTACTTCCGAAAGTTTCCACAAGTTATTGTACTAATTTCTTCCTTCACTAAAGTCCTTTAATAGATTAAAAGTTTAGCAATAAAACCAATTGATTGGTGTTACTTTAATAATTCTTCCTTGAGTATATATCCTTTGTCAATTTTCGCATGTCAACTTATTCCTAAAGAAATTCACTGCTTTTCCCATAGTTTCATTTTGATCCTATATATCTAGTTAATTAGAAATAACTTTAGTGGGATGGAGAATTCATTAATTCCGAGAAGTATTTTCTTGAACCACTCTATATATTATAATGAAATCAAGATTTTTAGAATTCAAAATCTCCTACTTTGGCATACTGTGTGTAACACCCTCCTCCAACATCTACCCAAGTAACTAGCCAACCGAAGTACACATTAGATGAAAGGTTACTATGATTTGATTTGACCTCGTATGTGACCTTAAGGAAGTGGAATAAATGGAAACATCACACACAATCATCCAAAATTAGCTTCAAAATCCTCACGAGACAAGTCAACCACTCATACAGAATGTCCCTTGGTCTCATTGATGTTCTGTACATCTTAGGCCTCATTCACTGCCATAGCATGGGTAAGAGAGTGTGCAGAAACCAAAAGTCAATCTCACAGGCTTGCCTACGAGCGACCAAAGACTAAAATGTCTAGTGTTGCACCAATGACCTCAGGATTTAAGCTAATTTTTCAGGTGTGAAGTCTAGGTCACTTCACAAAATGGAGTGATAGCTTAAAATCAGTTAAAGTATAGAGAAAAAAATGATGCATAGGTAATAAATTAAACAAGATCTTATCCATACCCTTACTAGCCATGTTGCGAATTTTTTCAAACATATCATCAATATGTAACCCATTAGGCGTAATCGACAAAACTAAGTGTAGGCATCTCATACTTATCTAAGAATCACTAAGAACCATTGCTTCCTTGTGCCATTTGTTGTATTTTCATCTATTATGGCATATATACATTATCCAATCATTTACAAGTAAGAAAATGCTAAGGGCCATACATCGCCATTGTCATAAAACATACATATAATCAGCATAATAAGGACATAAATATCATGAGAATATCAGCCATAACATCCACATATGCATCAATACATTTACACATGAAAACTAAGGGAAATAATTTCTCATTAATGAATTCAATAAACCAACTGAAGATGAGGCTACCATGTTCCACTCCACCATAGAATGGCTGAGCCAAATCTCTCTTCACCCATTCACCCCTGTGCCATATTCCAAGCATGAATGTGTGGCTCAACCCAAAATAACCAACCAAATCATACCAAGGCTACACCAACTCACCCTCATCAATAGAAACCAAGATTTACCGTAATCCATCTTGGATCACTAGACCATCACAATGAACACATCATAACAGGCTTTACCATCTCCACCCGAACACTAGGCCAAATGAGCATGGATGCTATTATATCTCACCACCTACATTGTGAGGAAGTTTCTTGCCTCCTAGTTTCTTAGGCTTTACAACAATCCAAACCCAGATCACTAGGCCATAAACTGAGACCCACTTTCTAGGTTTTACAGCATATTCGAAACTCGGGATTACTAGTCCCAACGGAAAGTAAAACACCTCTTGGATTTACTCTATATCTCACCATTCACTCGCAAGGATTCCTAGGCCCACCGAGGCAACACAATCCTAGATTTATCGCACCCCACAGTCTAGCTCAGGGTTGACTAGGCCAGTGGCTTTATAGTGATCCATACTTCGGTTCAGGGACCACTAGGTCATGTGCTTTATCATTCAAATATCCAGCCCACTCAGCTTCAAATCCATTGGGCGATCGAGCTCAACCAAAACATTATAACCCCATCATATCATGGCTGTCCATAAATGGAAAGGCTAGGCCAAAAACATTGTTACAGCAAGAAAATCCAATGCCACAACAAAAAAAGAACCACATGCAATACCATGCCTGCCCAATCTAGAAAGGAAAATACACATGAAAATTGATACCTGTAATGAATCATGTTGTAGCTACTTGATCTTGGCTTTCCATGCTTTATCTTTTCTTCCTCTTGCCTTATTTTCCTTTCTTGATCCCATGCATAACAAAAGAAAAATATTTCTTGAAGATCTTATGCTAACCAAGAGCTTAACACTGACTAATAAGATTACCAACTGATCCACATAAGCCTTTTCATTAATGAGGCCTTTATTTTCTTCATTTTCCATTATTTTCCTTCAATTTCCTCCTGACATGAAACCTATGACCTTTGACCTTCCTTTTCTCCTAATTTACTTTATTTTCATAAATAAATGTTCCAAAAATTCCATTTTTCTTTTCCAAAGCCTTAACTGTTGGGTGCAGGAATTACCCTTAACCAAACTCCTAAACACTTAATTTGTCAACCTGGGGGATCCAATAACTTAGAGACGAAGCACGGGCAATGCCAGAGACGGTATGAATCTTTCTAATATAAATCCCTACTTTATTTAAAGGAAAGATTGCAGAATCAAATTAAAAATAGAAAATGGCAACTTGAACCATCAAAATAATCCAAGACTGGAACAAGGAAGAATGCATTTGCAAGAGGGAATTAAAGATAAAGGGAAATCACTCTACCTAGTTATTGTTTAACTACTAAATGTTTGTTTTTCTTTAGCAGAGACACTTAGTAGTCTCATCAGATGGGCCCTCAAACCTGCTCCTTGAGAGATTTCCTTCTTTCACTAATATTTCTTGTACTATCGTAGTCTGCTGGCACTAGTGTAGGAAGAAAGATTTATGCAGAAGGTATCAATGGTGTCCTTACTAAAGCCTTTTTACTTCCTACAAGGGCTTTATCTTTTCTAGGTTCAAAGCACTCAGATTCACTGGCAAGAAACTAGTTTTTGCACCGGATAAGAGCTTCTTGTATTTAGCATTTAATTCTTACAATGAGTGCTTAGTTATTGAAAGTGTTATTATATTTTTAAATCAAATTGCACACATAAAAAGTGAATGTTTCTGATCTTGACAAAGTGTGGGAATAAACAAACAGTCAATATACATTTATCCTATCTTAAGCATTTAATGAAAGAAAGAATATTGTAGGAAGTAGACTAAGAAGGCTTGTTGCATCACAGCAACGTGCGTTGGTGCAGGTTCACTTCTCCTGCTTAGACCAGGTGGGGAAAACCAATCAAACAAAATTGTAGAAAAGGAGATATCACAGCAACGTGCACTAGTGCAAGGTTATTTCTCCTACTTGGACCAGGCGGAGGAAAACCAATCTAAAATCAAGTGCAGGAAAGGAAATTTATACTTCACATAGCAGATCCACTTTCACCCAAATAGGAATGCATGTGCTTAAAATTAAATGACACATGACAATGTAAACACAAATTACAGGGAACAGGAAATGGGGTAAATGTGGTGGGTTGGCTGGGCCCTAGCCAACCAATGCATTCCCCTTTAAATATAAATGTTGTTCAGTACTTCAATCAATTCATCGACTCAAATATAGAAATGTGATTTGTGAAATATGAGGTGGAGCTCCCTTTTATTAATTCACTAAGGAAAGTACGTACGTTAATACATCATCCACCCCAGATTCAGGTGATAACAAAATACATCAACCTGTTATTGCCTCTCTTGTTGTCTCTGTTATATCCAAAAAAATCCCTCAGTCCTATTTAAATTCTAAATTATATATATATTTGGCCAAAGGCGAAAATATATCATTCAACCGATTACATAACCAAATGCATAATTTAGCTTTTTTTCCTTTAAACTTAGACAATTAGAAAAAATGGTTGTAGCCAATCTCCAGCTTTCGTTCTTCACAGATTCAATCTCGACTGCCTTTGGATCAATCTTACTGTCATGGTTGAAGCTGATCAAAACGAGGTGATTTGATCTCGGCTACCTTTGGATCGATCTTACTGTCGTGGTTGAAGCTACTCAAAACAAGGCAGTGATCAAGGAGGTTTGGATTTGCTGCAAGGATTTGTTGTGCTGGAAACGGTGCAAAATCCAATCCTCCACTAGGATCAGCGGTCATGGTAAGTACTCTAAGTACCAAATAAACATTGGAGATATCGATAAATTAGAAAGATTGATTAAAAGTAAGAAATCATGTAATAAATTATTAATTAATGCTAAGTTAAATTAAAGGTATGAAAAATAGAGTTTATACGAAATATGTCATCTTGCTTGGACTAGTGCAAGATGAGGGTGTATAAGAGAGTTAAAATAGGGGTGAATGTTCATGATTTAGGAAGGGGAAAATGGTAAAAAGAGAGCAAATTAGGGGGCTAACATCCTCCCTTCCCTAAGTTGTTGTGTTTCCTCAGACAACTCTTTACCTTTGCAAAAAACCTTCAAAACTTTGAGCATTCTAGCTCAATCCTGCTCTGGCTATTAGGAAACCACCTCAAGAAAAGATAGAAAAGATAGATCAACGCCTTAGAATTCAGCCTCTTCAAGGGGGCAACCTCCTTTGCATTACATAAATGAACAATTCCTTGATGATTCAAATGAAAAAACCTCCTTTCTATATATATGAGTCTAAGGAGTCACAATATAATCCAGCCGACCTAACAATAATAATATAAAGCCACAAAAATAACAATAGAGGGATTCTATGGGGCACAGTAATAACAATATGGGGGCAATAGGGGCACAACAATATTAATAAGGGGTATAACTACAATAATAATGGGGTAATCACTAGTATTATAGGGACCCAACATGCCTCTTTCCTTCAAAAAGGTGTTGTCCTCAACGCTTGAGTAGTTCTGGATACTTCTACATAAAATTCTCATCCTCCCATGTGGAATCTTCAGCGGATAAGTTCTTCCACTTGATAAGATACTCTGAAATTGATCGATTTCGTAGCTGTCGAGTTCTTGTTTCTGTGACTGCTTCCGGTTCCAATATAATTTTTCCTTCCTCCTCAAGTTATGGCAATATTGTTTGAACTGGGAGCTTGTCGCCTATAACCTTCTTTAAACATGAAACATGGAAAACTAGGTGCAATTGAGAAGCTGCAGGAACCTCCAATTTGTATGCCATAGTACTAATCTTTGGCAACACCTTGTATGGACCATAATACTTTGGTGATAATTTATTATCCTTGTTAGCTTGCTTGAGGGACATTTTATTATATGGTTGTAGCCGTAGGAATACCCAATCACCTATATCAAA
Source organism: Pinus tabuliformis (assembly GCA_031772625.1). NCBI lineage: Eukaryota > Viridiplantae > Streptophyta > Pinopsida > Pinales > Pinaceae > Pinus > Pinus tabuliformis. Next base: position 1,906,737,886 of record CM062816.1, read on the forward strand.
ACTTCTTTCACTGCGATGTTGATCTGCCTGTTGTTTCATTCTATTCTGTGCCAACACGAGGTTATCCTCTAAGATTTCGATGACTTGTTGTTGATGTTCGATGTGATGTTCTACTGCCTGAACCTTAGAATTTTCTCTTAAATATGATGTGATGGATGGTGGTTGATACCCATAAAGTGCCATAAATGGGGTCATTTTTGTTGCTGTATGGAAGGAAGTGTTATACAACCATTCAACCATAGGCAACCATTTGACCCATTGTGTCTCTTTATCAGATACAAAGAAATGAAGATATCCTTCCAAACATTTGTTTACTATCTCAGTTTGCCCATCAGATTGAGGATGATAAGATGAGCTATGAGCTAACTGAGTACCAAGACAAGAAAATAATTCTGTCCAAAAATTTCCAGTGAAAATGGGATCTCTGTCACTTACAATAATCTTCGGGTTTCCATGTAGCTTTTGAATTGTTTCCATAAATGCAGTAGAAACTGTATTGGCTTTAAATCAATGTGATAATGCACAAAAGTGTGCATACTTGGTAAGTCTTTCAACTACCACCATGATGACACTATTTACCTCAGACTTGGGTAAACCTGTGATAAAATCCATTGAAACCTCCTCCCACGTTGGCTTGGAATGGATAAATGTTGTAATAGACCTGGTGTCTTAATTGTTTCAACTTTATTTTGTTGGCAAACCAAACATTCTGCCACAAACTTTTGAATATCTGATTTAAGGCCATCCCAAACAAATTCCTTCTTAACCCTGTGGTAAGTTTTTAAAAATCCTGAGTGCCCTCCTAAGGGAGAAGTGTGCAATTCCATAAGAATCTTTTGTTTTAGCTGGGAATTCTTACAAAGGTATAAGCGATCTTTGTACCATAACGAATCATTTTTCCAGCTAAATGTATCAGACGTACTGGAATCTTGTTGTAACTTTCGAATAAGTGCCCACACTTCTTCGTCATTCTTCCATTCCTCCCTTGCTTCGTTTATCCAATCTGGTTGGATAATAGAGATGGTGCACAACAATGCTTCCACATCCTCATCCTTTCTTGAGAGTGCATCTGCCACCACATTTTGCTTCCCTTTTTTGTAGATGATTTCAAAGTCATAACCCAACATCTTTGTGACCCACTTTTGTTGCTCTTCAGAGGATAATCTTTGTTCTAAAAAGTATTTAAGGCTATCATGATCCATTTTTACCTTGAAGTGTCTTCCCATTAGGTAGGGTCACCATTTCTTAAGTGCATGGAGTATTGCAAACATTTCCTTCTCATAAATACTTTGCTTAAAAACTTTCCCTTGATTGGACAAATTTCAGAAGCAATGGGTCTTTCATCTTGCATTAGAACAGCACCAATTCCATTTCCTGAAGCATCACATTCCACAATAAAGGTTTTTGTGAAGTCTAGTGTAGCTAAGACCGGTGCTTGGCACATTGCCTCTTTAAGATGTTCAAAGGCCTTTGTTGCTTCCGGAGTCCATGAAAATGCATCTTTCTTCAATAATGTTGTTAGAGGTGCTGCTATTCTCCCATAATTCTTAAAAAACTTGCAATAATACCCTGTCAACCCAAGAAATCCTCGCAGATGTTTTATGGATGTGGGGATTTTCCATTCCTTAATGGCTTTAATTTTTCTAGGGTCTACCTTAACTCCTTCATGAGATACAATATGACCCAGATATTCCATCTCCTAGACTCCAAAGAAACATTTGGATCATTTTGCATATAATTGTTTCTCCTCCAATAGTTGTAGCACCCTGTCAACATGTTCAACATGATCCTTCCAAGACTTTCTGTAGATTAGTATATCATTAAAAAATACTAACACAAATTTCCAAGGAATAGTTTGAAAATTGAATTCATCAAACCTTGAAATGTTGAAGGTGCATTGGTAAGGCCTAAAGGCATGACCAAAAATTCATAATGACCCTCATGAGTTCTAAATGCTGTTTTCAGAATGTCTTCAGTCTTCATTCTGATTTCATGATATCCTGAACGAAGATCCAACTTGGTGAAGTAAATTGATCCATGTAATTCATCCAGTAATTCATCAATGACAAGAATGGGGAACTTATCTTTAATGGTGAGCTTGTTGAGCTCCCTATAATCTGGACACATGCGCCATGATCCATCCTTCTTGTGAACCAATACTACTGCAGTAGAGAAAGAACTTTGAATTGATTGAATTATACCAACCTCTAGCATTTCTGCCACCATACATTCAATTTCACTCTTTTGGACATAGGGATATCTATACGGCCTGATGTTTGGAGGAACACTTCCTAGAATCAAATGAATAGCATGATCATGATCACGCATAGGTGGGAGACCTTTGGGTGTCTCAAATACCTTGGAATGATTGTCCAGGAATTTTTGGGGACCTGGAGAAATAGATGATTCCGATGTGGAAACATCTAGTGAACACAATTGTGCAATTACACCTCTTTGCTCCTTTTTTAGAAGCTTTGTCATACCATCAGAGCTGATTATCTTTCCTAGTTTCCCTGAAATACCCCTTAATTCAACTTCCTTTCCTTCCATAAAAAATTTGATGAAAAGTTCTCGAAAATTAAAATCTATTGTACCCAAGAATTGTAGCCATTGGACTCCTAGTACAACATCAGCACCTCCCATTGGAATGGAAAGCATTGAGCTAGTCAATACATATTCTCCCATGGATAGCTTGATATTATGGCACTTTCTAGAGAAATTTATTGTTCCTCCATTGCAATCATCACTTGACACTCTGGTGCTGGATATAGGAAGCAATTCAATTCTTTTGCTACCTTACAATGAAATTGTGGGTGCTTCCTGAATCAATCAACACTATTACCTTTTTCTTCTTGTTTTTTCCTTCTATCTTAATGGTTTGAGGAGTGGTAATTCCTGCCAATGCATTACAAGATATGATCAGATTTATTTGTTCTTCATCTAGGCTTTGTTCCTGGAGTATATCCTCTTCTTTTAACCTTTCTTGCTCCTTTTCTTCTTCCTCTTCACAATCTATGTAGAATAATTTCTTCTCAGCACACTTATGACCTTTAGTGTATTTGCTATCACAACTGTAACAAAGCCCTTTTTCTCTTTTTTCTTCCAATTGTTGTGGTGTCAACCTTATAGGTTGTGGAAGACTAGGGGCAACAACACTTCCATCTTTATAGTTGTGAGTGGTATGCTTCCTGGTTGCCATAATTTTGCTTTCCATTTTTCTTGCTCACCTAAATGCCTTCTCTAATGAATTAGGTTCCCAAAGGCGAACATCATGTTGGATATTATCCTTTAAAGACCCTATGAACACATCATTCCTATGCTCCTCTGGAATATCTTTCACCCTTATGTTCAATTTTTGGAACTCCTCAATGTGCTCCATTATTGAACCCTTTTGTTTGAGACTTATCAATTGGCTAAAAGAAGTGTTTCTTTCTGTATCCTCATAATGTGCTATCAATTCTTCCGTAAAAATTGCCCAAGTGATAAATTGTTTACAAGAGCTAAGCCATTGATACCATACAAACTGATTTGGTTCCAAATATAAAGTTTCCATACATACCTTTTGTGTGTTTTTCACATTATTGAGATTGAAGAATTACTCCATCTGTAATATCCATGTGGCAGGATCCTTGCCATCAAACTTCCTCATATCTATTTTTGGAACATGGTGAGTCTTCGATCCAACATTAGAGTCTATGAATTCATGATTAACATTTCTTTTGTTCTCATAATGAGTTTCCTTTATTACCCTTTCACCCTTAGTGACCATTTCTTGTAGCAACGTATTCATATTTATCTTCAATTCTTCCATCTTATCATCCATGCCATCAATTTTAGCATCCATGCCATTCACCTTAGCTTCCATGCCATCCATCTTAGCTTATACACCTTTCTTTAAACCATTCATCTTAGGTTATACATCTTTCCTTAAACCATCCATCTTAGATTCTGTTGCTTTTTGTGCAAGTGACACTTGTTGCACTTGTTCTTGTAATTTTGATATATCATATAGCATTTCTTCTTCTTCTTCATGAGTCATGCTAGAGCTTTCAGGTTCCTTAGTAGGTGTTTGCATTGTATTTCCTCAGGGCATCAGTTACTGATAATAATGCTCTATTATGCCCCTTGAATTCCTTCAAAATAAATTTTCAAGCCAAGCTTAAGCAAAAATTTAAGAAAATCTACACACCTTTTTTCACTTTGAAGGAGCTCGATATTGCCTCTGATGTATCTCTGTAATTTTCAATCATCTAGTTCTGAATTTGTGACCTGCAGTAGCCCTCTGTGTCCTCTTTCCAATGCCCAAGTCTGACCCAAATTGGATTCTCCAAGGAAGAGTTATGCAAAATCTCCCACAATGACTTGATTATAGACTACTTCAGTAGAGTGAACTTGTACGACGTGCCATGAGTCACTGTTTCGACCTTTGGATCTGAAAAATGCAGACAAGAAACTATAGTCCATCCTCTTTCTGTACCTTCTTATGAAATTTCAATTCGATCCCCAAAGAGAAACTTATGACGATTTTCCCCAGGTCACCTCGTTGGAATGTAATTCAGGAGTCTGCAAAAAGACCAACTTCCTCAGATCATATCTCCGCAAATATAGCGCGAAAAGCTCTGAAATTAGGACCCGAGGTTTAGCACAATTTCTTCTCAAACAATTTTTTTTTGCAACTTCTGAAACGTCGCAGAAAAAAAGTTATAGCAAAAATGCCACAATGACCTGTTTGGAGCAGTGAAACCCTAGAATCCAAAGCTTTGATACCAAATGTTAGGAAACCAGCTCAAGAAAAGATAGAAAAGATAGATCAACACCTTAGAATTCAGCCTCTTCAAGGGGGAAACCTCCTTTACATTACATAAATGAACAATTCTTTGATGATTCAAATGACAAAACCTCCTTTCTATATATAGGAGTTTAAGGAGTCACAATATAATCTAGCCGACCTAACAATAATAATATAAAGCCACAAAAATAACAATAGAGGGATTCTATGGGGCACCGTAATAACAATATGGGGGCAATAGGGGCACAACAATATTAATAAGGGGTATAACTACAATAGTAATGGAGTAATCACTAATATTATAAGGGCCAAACACTGGCATACTGACATCAACCTGCAATGTTTTAGGCTTCTTCTTTATGATGTTCTTTAGTTTCTTTGTCACCCTTTTAAGTTGCTTGAAACATTGTGCAGCTCGATACTTCCAAACTCTAACTTCTCTTTTCTTTTTCTGGATCTTTTCAATTAATTCTTCTTTACACTATTCTTTATCGTCTTGTGCTTTAGCTATGAGTCATTCTATGTTCTGTACTCAAAGCTCTAGTTCAACTACCCAAGTAGCAAGAGCTACCAAATATTCTTCTTTTTCTATCTCCACAGGGGTTGTCTCTTCGTCAGGGACCTCAATATCCCTCACGGTTAGATTAGGAAATTTTTCTTCTTTTGGCTCTTCTTCTTGCACTAGTTCTTCTTCTTACATTAGTGCAGAAGGGAATTCAATGTCTTATGCGGACTATGGTTCTTACCTGCACCAGATTCTTTATTCTTTTTCTAGGGCTTTTTAATGAAATCTGCCAATAGAGCGTCATCTTTGACCTCTGCAAATTTTGTTGCGTCCGTAATGACTGACAGGTTGTCTTCTTCGGGGGTCTTTGCCTGTACTAGTGGTGTAGAAGGAGTCTCTTCAATAGGTGCACTAGTTGTCTTCTTATTTGTAGATGGAGCCCTTTCTTCTTTTTATTTTTTAGGTCATTTCTTTTTTGCACTGGTGCAAGACAGACTCTTACTCAGACCCTTGTTTGTGCTGGCGGGGTCCTATGTATCCATTCCAATAGCTTTCTTTTTATGTAGTTGTTTTAACATCACCTCCCAGGTCATTCCTTTAGCCTCTAATTGTTTTTGGACCAAAATGTTTATCAGGTCGTGGTGATATAACTTCTTGTCAGCCTAGTCTGCCCATCCATCCCACACACCTTTCGCCTTTTCTTCCAAGCTCTTAAGCAAAAATTAGGGGAAATTCATCCTCCACTAGATGTGCCAGGCGACTTCAAAATACTGTAACATCCTAAAATGGTACACAAAAGTGCGGGAGTAGCTTCCCTCACAGGTTACAAATTTCTATAGGATGAAAAGGAGGTCCTGCAAGGCACTGTGTGGAACTCCTTCCTTCCAATCTACCTTCATCTTCTTTTTGACGACAAAATGCTGTCATCACTTCCTTTCTATTTTCTAATTTTTAAACCACTGCTCACCAGTATTTTCCAAGCCTATTGCTGCTACTATAAACTCTTTCGTAACCTCAAATTTTAGAGGCCCTATTTTTTATTGGCCATTTTTGAAACTTCTGGCGAACTTTAAGGCCACTTCACTGTTGTGCCTGTCAAAATTTTGCAAGAACTGAAGAAATCCCAAGTCTCACAATAGTGCACTATTATTGCAGTACTCAGTAGTCTGTTCTACCCTACTGAGAGATGAAGGTTCACTTTGAGCGGAAGGTATCGCTGCTTAACGATTTTGAACAATCGAGAATTTACATGCAACACAAGGAAAATTGGTTCTTATAGATAGGGATCCAATTGTGCACCATCCCTTCCATCTTATCACCCATTCATTCCACTGAAATAGTCATGGATGCAAGACATCTTTGAGATCACGCCGGATTAGTACTTGTGGTGGCGTTTTAACGGCTATGTGAGGTAATCATTACAAGTGAAGGACATCTAGGATTATGGAAGAAAGGGGTAATCATATCCAAGAAATGGTTAAAAGCTTCCACAGTCCTTCATAATTCAAAAAAAAGAACTTAGCATTTATTAAAAAATGATTATGATTCTTAACCTAAAAACACCTTGTATTTTAAATAATTTTCTCCTAGTTAATATGATAGCACAAGTACTCAATGACCAAGTGAAAGGACTTCTTATAAAATTTCGTGACAACCACTTTTCTATGATGTATTCTATGAAAAGAAAAAATTGTATTATGTTTCTGATGGGGTGCATGCTTGCACTAGTCTGCTTGCACTGCTTAAACTATTTTATTCTGCTAGTACCATTCTACTTGCATTATTATATAGGACGACATGCTTGCACTAGTTCAAGAATAATATCTGGAAAAAAAAAGAACAGGGAATTTAAATAAAGTATAGGTTGTACTTCCAACATGGCTTCCTCAACTTATACTAGAAATTTGCTTCTCCCTTTCTTGATGCTTCAAAGCATATCCTTTTCCTCTTTGTGCGCGAGATTCTGCAATGAATTCATGAGGGAACAAAAAAGTGGGAAAAGGGAAATTTCAGAATGGGAAGGAATTCTATTATAGGGATTCCAGGAATAGTACCACAAGAGGGAATAAACAGAAGTGGGATAGGGAAAATATTCAAGGATAAAGTGGGGTTTTTACGAAATGGATAGGGTAAACTCAGAATAATATGCGAGGGTTAAGCATTCTGGGATTGAAGAAGTAAACTGAGGGAATATTATGAAAGTAGAATATGAAGAAAGGCAAAAAAAATTCTAGAAGGTTTGCCTACTCTGGTTCACGAAAAAAATAACTGCAACGAAAATTAAGCGTTACTTGAATAAAAAAATCCATGCTAATTACCCCAATTGTATAAATGTTGGTTTTGCTGAACCTGCTTTTACTTGGTGGTCGCTAGCATATCTAAAGATCAAGCAACATTTTCTTTTTATTACAAATTTTTGATCTTCCTGCCAACAAGCTGGTTTTCAGGTTGATCCTTCTGCAATCATGTCAACGAACTGATTTTCATAATAATAGGAAAATGTTTTTTTTCTTTACCTTTTAAATTTTTTTTTTTTTTTGTATTATTATTATTATTATTATTTTTTTTTAAGAACAAGAAGAATTCATGTTTTCAAAAGGTTGGTATTACCATTCACCACTACTGTCATGAATTGTTGTTGGACTTGCTGTGTAAAATCTTTCCTGGTAAGCGGCTGAAAATACTTCTTTAATCTGTGTCCATTTACCAAGAATACTGAATTTTATCCATCAATAGTTTTAACTTCTATTGCTTCATTCTTGAATACTCGGATCACTTCATAAGTTCCCATCCAATGTGTATGGAATTTTCCTTTAAAAATTTTAAATCTAGAATCATAAAGGAGCATGCAATCACCTGGTTGGAATTGCTTTTTCTAAATAGACTTGTCATGCCAACTTTTGCGTTGCTGCTGAATTAGTATGTTCTGCTGAACAACATCCCTACAAAATTCATCTAACTCATTTAATTGGAGAAGACATTGTTGTTGTACCTCAGAGAGATCTAGTCCTAACTGAACTGCAGTTCTGAAAGTTTTGATATGGAATTTGATCGGTAATAGAAGCTGTTTGCCATATACCAGGTCATATGGTGTATGTCTGTTGCTATTTCTCCAAGTAGTTTTGTATGCCCACAAAGCTTCTGGTAATCTTTCAGCCCAGTATTTTCGATACATATTTACTGTCTTTGTAAGAATGGACTCGATCACTTTGTTTATGGATTCCACCTAGCCATTTTCTTGCGGGTGATACGACGTAGATTTAATGTGCGGATCTTGTATTGCTCCATCACACCCTGTACCAGATTAGAAATAAAATGTAGACCATTGTCAGAAACAATTTCTCTAGGCACACCAAATCTAGTAAATATTTAGTAAAAGGAAAATCAACAACAACTTTTTCGGTAGCAAAGGAAACAACTTTAGCTTCTACCAATTTCGTAACAAAATCTGTACAAACCAAGATATTCCTTTTACTTAATTACGTTGGATTTATTGGCCCTATAAAATCAATAACCCATTTTTCAGACGACTCAATCATAACTTGGGGGAATAAATACATTTGATTGGTTTGATTAGGCTGGCCCATTCACTGAAAACTATCACATCACCTGACATACTATTTGGAATCCTTAAACAAGGAAGGCCAAAAAGTAACCAGCACGTAATACTTTATATGCAGTCCTCTTATCAATGAAGTGGCCTCCACAAGGTTCATCATGAGCATATTTCAATATGTCAAACACTTCCTCCTCTCTTACACACCTACAAATAATCAGATCTGGACCAGTGTAAAAGAGAACTCCTTGAATCCAGGAGTATGCAACACTTTTCTAAATAATATTCTACTTTTCATGAGCGGACAAGTGGGGTGGTGTTTTCCTTGTAACCATGTAATTAGCAATGTCAGCAAACCAATGAGAATTCGTTGACATAGAAAAAAGATGTTCATTCGGAAAATAATCATTAATAGGAGTTTCTTCACCAGGATTATCTAATCTAGAAAGAAAATATGCTACAACATTAGATTTTCCTGGTCTATCAACAAAAGTAATATTAAATTCCTGCAACAATAGTAACCACCTAGTCACTCTACCACTAGTAAATGGCTTGTTCATCAAATATTTAATCATTGAATGATCAGTACGTATAAATACTTCATATCCCATAATATAGTGCCTGGACTTATTAATTACAAAAATTACAACTAAAAACTCTTTCTCTGTAACTGTATAATTTAATTCAATAGAAGAAAATTTCTTACTAATATAACAAATAGCATAGGATTTTTTATTTTCCTCTTCTACTAAAGCTACACCAATAGCCAAATATGAAGCATCAGAGAAAATGTGAAAAGGAAGGGACCAGTTAGGACCTCTCAAAACTGGTGCATGCTAACTTTTCCTTCAATGTTTCAAAAGATTGGTGGCAAGCTATGGTCCAAGAAAATTCACTATCCTTAGCTAGAAGTTGGAATAGAGGGGCAACTATCCTAGAAATATTTTCAATGAATCCTGTATAGTAACCAGTATGTCCTAAAAAACCTCTATAGTTTTGGGTGCAGGAAGATGCAGAATGATTTCAATCTTTCCTGGATCAACCTGGATACCTTTACCAGAAATAAAATGGCCAAGTACCACTCTTGCTTTGCACATTAATCAACATTTCTTGTCACTCAAGGCGAGATGGGCTTCCTGACAATGAAGAAGTACTTTCTCCAGATTTTTGAGAGCTTGTTGAAAAGAACCACCAAACACAGAAAAGTCATCCATATAAATTTTTACAAATTCTAGATCAGCAAAAGTGGGAAGGACTGCCCTTTGAAAGGTAGCCAGGGCATTACATAAACCAATGGGAAGCACTTTATACACAAATGTACCCCATGGACATGTAAAATTAGCTTTATCCTGATCTTCGGGTGCAATGTGTATCTAGTTATAATCACTGAAGCCATCTAAAAAGGAAAAATATTTCTTTCCTCCAAGGGTATAAAGCACATAGCCAATGAAAGGGAGAGGGAAATAATCTTTGCAAGTGGCTTTGTTTAATTCTCAATAATCAATAAAAATATGCCATCTTCCATCTTTCTTAGGTATTAGCACTGATGGAGAGACCCACTGACTCCCAGAAATAGGATAGATAAAACCAACATCCAAGAGTTTCTGTACTTCTTCCTTCACAATATCTCCTAGATCTAGATTCATTCGCTTTTCGGGTTGTCAAACAAGTAGGATTCCTTCCTGAATATAGATATGATGTGTACAAGTTTTAGGAGGAATACCCTTCATATCTTCATATCCCCAAGCAAAGGCACTAAGATGGTTTTGCAATAAATTCACAATCTGCTCCTGCTGAGATGAGTCCAAATTTGAACTAATATACAAGGATTTACCAGGGTTAATCTCAACAAGAGTAGTATCAGGCTCAGGAGTACTCAAGGGAGTAGTCAAATGCAGCAGTATATAAGAATGAGAATCATGATTATCTTGAAATCCTAGGCTGAAAATCTGGCTCAATGGCTCAAAATTAGGCATAGTGTCTAGATTATTCAGGAAATCTTGAATCTTATCTTCTTGTGAAGACCCATTATAATGAAGGATAAGTGAAATGGGCGAAGTCTCCTCATCATTTTATCCAACCATAAGGGAGTGGGGTATAAGGTAAATTTCTTCATAGAATCTCCATGCGAAATATACATATCACCAGAATGACATCCAATATATGCATTGACTATAGCAAGCCATGGTTGACCAAAGATCAAGGGATGTCCTCCTAGTGGGTTCTTTGGCTAAAGCACAATGAAATAAACAAGATATTCCCAAGAATCTCATGAGATGATCACATCATCCAATACTCCTTCTGGCTTAATTTTATATCTATTTGCTAATTCAACCACAGTTGGAGTAGGGAAAAGATGAGATAATTGAAGTTGATCCATGGTTTTCTTAGTCGTGACATTAATGGCTGCCCCCAGGTCTATAAGAACATTAGAGACAAGGACATTACCAATCTGAACTGAGACAACAGGGTTTTCGGGATCATTATATTTTCTGATAGACACACATCTCGTCATCAACACTGTTGTCCTACCAACAAATTGAATGGCTTGGGGTTCCAATCTCTTCCTCCTAGGTTTCTTGAGATAGAGTTCCTTAAAATCTTGGTACAAATGAAGATCTCATTAATGGCTTGAAGCAAAGGTATCTTAATGAAAAGATTCTCAATCTCTGATGCCAAGCTAGTCTCAAAAATAGGCTCACTTCTTTCCATTACTAGCCTCTTGGGGAAGGGAGGCTGGTTGGAGGAAGATGGCAAGACTTCAGAGGGTAAAGGCTACTTAGTGACAGCTTTCAGAGAATGGTTAAGGGTTTCCTCTTCTCATTTCTCTTCAACAATCACTCTAGGCTACTTCTGCTTTTCTGATGTTATAGTCCTTCCCGATCTTAATTGAATATCATGAACCCCAAATGGAATAGACTGGTACTCAAATGGTAAAGGTGGGTTTGTTATATATATCATTTGCACTGCTTTATTATTGTTATGATTGGGTATAGGTTGAGTAGGCAACTGAGGAGGTCGAAAAGGTGGAGGTAAAGCCAACGATGGAGTAGACAGACTTGGAAGTTGAGGCATTGAATAAGGTGTACGCATAGATGGATATGACCGCATGGGTGTCTGGTAGGAATATGGAGAATGAGTTGGTCCTCTATAACCTTGTTGCCATGGTTGAGAAGGTTTCCCATGCTAATATTGATTCCCATACTACCACTATTGATTAGTGTTGGGGTAACAATATGCATGTGAATTATAACCAAATAGTGTGGAGAAAATTCAGGAGCCATACCAACACCTACCTCAGGCCAATTCCTTCTTGTTCCCATAGCATACAAGTATTCAGCTTCAAGCTGCCCCCTTGTAAATATAGCTTTAAGTCCTAGTATAGAGGGACATTTTTCTGTGACATGGTCTTCTAGACAAATAGCACACTTATTAGTTTCTTTCAAATTAAGAGGACACTCATTAGGAGGATGCTTGTCTCTACTCTTAGGATAGAAAATACATAATGGATCTTGTTCCTTCATGACTTTTCGCTAAAAATTTAAAGAGTCCAACTGTTCGGTAACAATATTCATTATATCAATTTTCATGTTTTCCATTTTATTTTCTAGTCAAACAATCATAGCATCAGTAGATTCAGCTTTTCTATTTCTATTTCGACTTCCTCTACAGGATCTATACTAATTTCTTGAAAATTTCCTACATAATTCACAAATTTGTTCAAAATTTTGCTGAGAAATATCACCTTGTCCTAACAGATTTAAATTATCTCTACCATTATCAGTAAGTCCTCTTAAGAACAAGGTTCTAATAGTACTAGGATCAAGCTTAAGTTTCGACCGTTGTAAAATATACAGAAATCTTTCTAGGTAATCTTCAAGAGTTTCATCATCATGTTATATGATTGTAAAAATCTCATCCTGCATGTCCCGAGTTTTTCAATATTCTTGATATTTATATAAAAACACTCTCTTCATCTGATCCCAAGAGGTTATAGTGTTTCCTCCTAACCCCATAAACTAGCATAGAGATGATTCCTTGAGAGTAACATGAAATAATATTAACCTCTGAGGTTCAATTTAGAAATCATAACTTCTACACAAAATATCAAACTCAAATAGAAAAGAGTCAGGATCTTCATGAACTTTACCATGAAAATGAGGGAGAGCTGATGGTGGAATATTCTTCATTTGTGCCACAGTATCAGGATCTACAATTGGAAACATAAAAGGGGATTATTCTCCACTTACCCGGTTTTCACCAATCCCTTCCACATGATCTTCATGGTCTACATTGTTTTCCTTTTACTTGAACCACTCCCAACAGGCTGAACCACACCTAAGTTGTTGTCACTAGAATCCAAGTGGACTGTTCCTGCATGATGGGAAAGAATTTTATTAGGCTTCCTTCTTACAGAAGGAAACCCAATATGAGAATTGTTTTCAAAATTATTTCGGCCCTTAGTGAGCTTCGAACCCTTACCTTTTCTAGGCATTCATTTCAAAAAAGAAAGAAAAATAACAAACAAGTTCTAATAAAAAAATGTTGTCAGAAATCAATTAACACTAGTAAAATTCCTTCAAAGAAGCTTTTTCAAACAATACTACAAAAGTAAAGGAAAAGTTAACTATATTGTATAATTATAAAATTCTTACCAAATCAAACCATCTCCCTGACGACGATGCAAAAATGTTGGGTGCAGGAATTACACTTAAGAAAACTCCTCAACACTTAATTTGTCAACCCGGGGGATCTGTAAAATTAGAGATGAAGCATGGGCAATGCCAGAGATGGTATGAATCTTTCTAATATAAATCCCCACTTTCTTTAAAGGAAAGATTGCAGAATCAAATTAAAAAGAGAAAGGCAACTTGAACCATCAAAATAATCTAAGATTGGAACAAGGAAGAATGCATTTGCAAGAGGTAATTAAAGATAAAGGGCAATCACTTTAGCTAATTATTTTTTAACTATTGAGTGTGTGTTTTTCTTTAGCAGAGACACTTAGCAGTCTCATCAGATGGGCCCTTAAACCTGCTACTTGTGAGATTTCCTTATTGCACTAATCTGTCCTGTAATATCATAGTCTGTTGGCACTAGTGCAGGAACAAAGATTTATGGAGAAGGTATAAATGGTGTATTTACTAAAGGACTTTTACTTCCTGCGAGGGCTTGAAATTTTCCAGGTTCAAAGCACTCAGACCCTGTGGAAACAAACTAGTTCTTGCACTAGATCAGAGATTCCTGTATTTAGCATTTAATTCTTACAATGAGTTCTTAGTTATTGCAAGTGCTATTATACTGTTAAATCAAATTTCAAACATAAAAAGTGAACGTTTCTGACCCTGAACGAGTGTAGGAATAAAGAAATAATCAATATACATTTATCCTGTAATAAGAATTTAATGAAGGAATGAAGATTATAGGAAATATACTAAGAAGGCTTGCTTCATCACACCAACGTGCACTAGTGCACGTTCATTTCTCATGCTTAGAACAGGCAGCGAAAGCCAATGAAACAGAATTATAGGAAAGGAGATATCACACCAACATGCACTAGTGCAGGGTTATTTCTCCTGCTTGGACCAAGCGAAGGAAAACCAATCTGAAATCAAGTGCAAGAAAGGAAATTTATCTACTTCACACAACAGATCCGCTTTCACCTAGACAGGAATGCATGTTCTTAAAATTAAATCACAGTTGACAATGTAAACACAAATTACAGGAAACACGAAATTGGGTAAGCGTACTGGGTTGGCTAGGCCCTAGCCAACCGGCATGTTTCCCCTTTAAATAAAAATGTTGCTCAGTACTTTAATCAATTCATCAGCTCAGATATAGAAATGTGATTTTTGAAACATGAGGCCAAGCTCCCTTTTATTAATTCATTGAGGCAAGTACATATGTTACTACATCGACCAACCCAAATTCAAGCGGTAACAAAATATAACAACCTGTTACCACCTCTCTGGCTATGTCTCTGCTCTATCCAAAAAACTCCCTTAGTCCTATTTACATTCTACATTATATAGATCTTTGGCCAAAGGACAAAATAGATCATTCAACCGATTACATAACCAAATGCAAAATTTAGCTTTTCAGCCTATAAAGTTAGACAATTAGCAAAACTAGTCATAGCCAATCTCTAGCTTTTGTTCTTCATAGATTCGATCTCGATTGCCTTTCGATCGATTTTGCTATCGTGGTTGAAGCTACTGAAAATGAGGTGATTCGATCTTGGCTAACTTTGGATCGATCTTGCTGTCATGGTTGAAGCTACTCAAAACAAGGTGGTGATCAAGGAGGTTCAGATCTACTGCAAGGATTTGCTGTGCTGGCAACAGTGCAAGATCTGAACCTGCACTAGGATCAGCGATCACGGTAAGTAATCTAACTTCCAAATAAACATTGGAGATATCGATAAGTTACAAAGAGTGATTAAATGTAAGAAATCATGTAATAAATGATTAATTAATGCTAAGTTAAATTAAAAGTATGAAAAATAAAGTCTATACGAAATATGCCACCGTGCTTGGAGTGGTGCAAGATGAGGGTGTATAAGAGAGGTAAAACAATGGTAAATGGTTATGATTTAGGAAGGGGAAAATTGAAAAAAAAGAGAAAATTAGGGGGCTAACATTAACCATTGCCTTTGCCAATTTCCTCAGCCTTAAACAATCAAATGAATAGCCACTAGGATGTCTTGTACAACACTCAACTTTGGACAAGTGTCCCATCAACCATGGTTATTGTTTTTTCCTTTATTAAATTTTAGTACATGGAATTTTCACTGGGGTTGTTAGAAAACCCTCCACCTTGGAGAACACCATGCTCTGTGTTAAACCACACCAACACCTTAGCACAACTGCTAAAATGAAAATAAACTGCCCATGGAGATTTTAAACATAGCTTAATGAAGTATTTACAATGATCACCCTGCTAAAAATAAAACCATCATAACAACACAATAACATGACATCATAATGACATGACCTCCAAATCTCTTTTTGGAGCCTTATAGCTTAGATCATGGTGATATTTACATCCATAAGCATATGTACATATAGAAACATGACCAAAAATATACTAAAATCGCACAAAAACATCAAGCGAAAACGACTTTGCCTCAACTGACAAACAAGTAAGGATACATAGCCCACATCTGCTCTAGCATCTCCCATTTTGCTTCATCAGGCCCAAAGTGCTTCCACTTCACTTTAACTTGGTCGATTGCTCAGTTCAAGAGCATGAGCACATTTTTCTGGAATACACACTAACGTTCCAACTGGAATTCTCCATTTGGTTCCACCTACAATACAGACCAATCAATCACGTGATTGACATCCTTAACATACTTCTTAGGAAAACATACATGGAAAAAATCGTTGAATTTCATTGTCAGAGGAGGTGGAAGTTGATAGGCTATTGGCCCAATCCTCTCAATGAAATAGAAGGGTCCACAAAACTGTAGTGGCATCTTGCCACATGATCCAATGCACAAGGATATATTCTTTAGTTTGATGCACAAGTGCACTTGTTCCCCTACCTGGAACTCCTTGAACAACATGTTCAGATCTGCATATCTCTTCTACCTATCCTGTGCTTCCTTTAGATTCCTCTTGCTCACTTGAATTTCTTGCTCCATGTCTAGCAACATCTTTGGTCCATTGAACACCCTATTAACCAAATAACTCCAACTGATGGGAGTGTTACAAATCATTACATACAATGCCTAAAAATGACTCATCCTCAATGAATCTTGATAATCATTGTTATATACTAACTCTACTAAAGAAAGATACTCTTCCCACTACCATTGTTGATGCATAAGATACATGCTCAACATGTCTTCCAATATCCTACTGACCCTCTTTGTCTATCCATTTGTCTATGGATGATGAGCTATGTTGAAGGCCAACTCTATGCCCAAACCTACAAATAAATCCTTCAGTAACTTGGAAGTGAACATTGCATCCCTATCTAACACAATCTTCTTTGTGACACCATGCAATCTGACCACATCTCTGATGAATACCTACACCACATAGCTAGCTGAGAATGTAGACTTCACTGGAATAAAATGTGTAACCTATTTCAACCTGTACACAACAACTATGATGGAATCATGTTGTCTCACGGTCTTCAGCAATCCTATAATGAAGTCCATGGAAATGAATTCCCATTTCAATTCTAGAATCACAATTGGCTATAATACTCTACTTGGATGTTTACACTCTCCCTTGACTCAATTACAATCAAAACATCTAGCCACAAACTCTGCTACATCCCTCTTTGAATTCAGCCAATAATAATATTTATTTATTAAAAAAACAGAGAGACAACAAAAGAACGAAATCAAATCTCATTGATCAAAATGCTTGGACAACCAGTACATTATATATGCACATATAGAAAAACTCTAGGAAAATCTATATACAAATAATTCAGCTCACCAACTCACAACACATACTACGAAGGCACAACTCATGTAATATAGACTCAAACATTAACTACAAGAAGAAAACTCATCAACTCTATTTGGACATATAATTTCTACATTATTTCAACATCCCCCCTTAATGGAGAAATAGATTTTCAACAATGCTTAACTGTTGCTTACATATTTCGAAGTTCATCTTTTGAAGAGGCTTGGTAAAGACGTCAGCGACATTCTCACTTGTATTACAATAGACTAAATGAATCTCATTTGATTGTATATTTTTTCTTACAAAATGATGTTGGACTTCAATATTTTTTGTTCTACCACGATAAATTGATTATTTTCCAGCTTTAGGGAACATTGGCTGTCACATTTGATGCTTGTTTTTCCTCTTTATTTTTCTCCAACATATTCAATAATCCTCCTTAACCAAATAGCTTCACAAGATGCATTGTTCAAGGATTTGTATTCAACTTCTATGTACGACAAAGAAACATTTGGTTGTTTCTTGTTGCTCCATGATACTATCCCCAATCCTGAATTGAATGCATATCTAAAGGTTGATATTCTATCATCAGGATTTCTAGCCCAATTTGAATCAGAAAAAACCTTCCAACCCAACATCAAATTCACTGGTATACAAAATATCAAAAGAAATTGTTCCCTTCAGATATTGAAGGAATTTGTTTGCTTCTTTCCAATGTCTTTCACAAGGTTTATCCATAAATTGACTAATGATGCTGATAGAATACACTCTATCGGGCCTATTAGTGGTGTGGTAGTTCAAATTTCCCACTATTTGACGATACAAAGTTCCATTCAATTCTTTAGATCCATCATCATCATATAACTTGGTATTTTTTTCCAAAAGGGTAGACATTATTTTTCATTCAAACATATGAAATCTTTCAGGGAATTTCCATATTTTCTTTGTGTGATAATTATCTTACCAGATTCCCTCCAAATTTAAAGACCCAAACAATAATGCAATTCTCCAAGATCCTTCAGTTGAAATACTTGTGACAAATGAATTTTAATTTCTTCAATCAACCTGAGTGCACTTCTTGTTATGATAAGATCATCAACATATAAAGATATCAAGGCAATGTTCCCATCTTCATCTCTCTTGACGTACAAGTTAGGACCACTTTTGCTTCTCACAAAACATTTTTCATAAAATAATAAGTCAATTTTCACATACCAAGATCTTCGTGCTTGTTTACCACCATACAAAGATTTATTTAACCTACAAACAAGATGATCATGTCCCTACTTTACAAACCCTTCAAGTTGAACCAAATAAACTTCTTATTTTAACTCACCATTCAAGAAAGCATATTGAACGTCTAACTGATGCATTTTCCATTTTTGTTTTGTAGCTAATGCAATGATGATTCTAATTGTATTCAGTTTATCTATAGGTGCAAAAGTGTCTTCATAATCAATGTCTTCTTTTTGTGAATAACCTTTTACATCCAGTCTAGTTTTATATTTATCAATACTACTATTAACATTAAACTTTGGTTTGAACAACCATTTGCATCCTATGGGAAATTTATCTTTGGGAAACTTTGTTAATTCCCATGTGACATTCTTAATTATGGATCTATATTATACATTCATTTCATCCTCCATTATTTATATTCCTTATATTATTCATAACTTGAAGGTTCTACAACATTCATTACATGAGACATCAATGCATAATATTTATACCTTATAGGTGGCTAAATTTGACGTGATGACCTCGGAGTTTTATTGCTTTCATTGTTCTTTCTACTTTGTGGAGTCCCTTGTTCTCTTCTTGGGGAGTCATGACTACTAGATGCTTCTTGCTCTTGAACCTATACCTTTTCCTGTACCTTTTGTTGTAACTGTTCCTGTTCCTTTTCCTGTTCAAAACTTGCTTCAATTTTGACATAATAATCAATATCATCCATACACGTGTTCTTCATTTTATCACCTTCATTTGAATTTTCATGAAACACCACATCCCTACTTGCAAGAAATATATGTGAATTAGGATCAAACAATTTGTATTCATTTTGATCATCACAATAGCTAATGAATCTGCACTTAATTAATTTTGCATCTAGTTTTCTTATTTCATCTTTTGGAATATGTGAAAATGCCTTGAATACAAAAACTCTTAAATGATTCACTTTTGGTTTATATCCATAAAATGCTTCAAAATGTGCTTTTTAATCTAAAATTTTAGTTGGACTCCTATTATTCAAGTAAACAACAATATTAATTTCTTCAACCCAAAAACCATTAGAGATATTTTTACCTTGAAGCTTGCTCTCTGCACATTCCACTAGTGTTCTATTTTTCCTCTCAGTAATTCCATTTTGCTGAGGTGTATGAGGCACTCTAAATTCTTGTAGAATCCCATGAAGTTTTCAATATTGGTTAAAAAATCTTGATTTGTTTTGTCCCCCCTGATCAGACCTGAGAATTTTGATGTATTTCCCATTTTTTTTTCCCACCATGTTTTTTAATTCCTTAAAGTACTCAAAAGCATCACTTTTCGTTCTTATGAAATAGACCCAAGTGTATCTAGATCTATCATCAATAGAAAAAAGAAAGTGAAAGGATCCTCCAAGAGATATAGTTTGCATAGGTCTACATAGATCAATATGAATTCATTCAATTATTTCTCTTTGCCTTTTTTCTTCATGTACAAGAAATTCCTCTCTACGTTGCTTGCCAAGTGCACATGCTTCACATTCAACATGAGTATTATTCATAATAGGAAGACCTTCAACCATTGTTTTTCTTTGAAGTAACATTAAATCGTTTTTATTTAAATGACCATACCTTTGATGCCATAACCTTTCTGTTAACATTGTTGTAGATGCCAATGCTTGATTCCTTGTCCTCACCACATTTAACTTATACAAGCCTCCAACTCTCGTAACTATGGCAACAACCATGTAGCGATCATGGATATCTTTAAAAACACATTGTAATTTGACAAATTCCACGTTTCAATATTTATTAGCAATAGTGGAAGATTAAATTAAATTATTTTTGATACGAGGAATATACATCACATGATGGATTTGTATCTCTTTTCCATTGGGAAACATCAGAGCTAGTATTCCATAACCTTGAACTTGAAGGGATCTGTTCTCTCCTAGATAAACACATGTTCCATCAATGTTCTCACAATATTCATCAAACCAATCCTTATTACAAGACATATGGAGTGATGCACCAAAATCAATGAACCAAGCATTGACATCATTTGTCTCAGCAGATAATGCAACATAAGAAACAAACAATTTGATATTTTTAAATCCATCATTGATTGAGATGCCTTTGTCCACAAAATTCCCATTATGCTTTCGGTTTCTCTGTTTAGACTCATTATATTTTCTTTTATAGAAATATTTAGCATGATGTCCAGGTTTTCCACAATAGTAACAATCATCGTTTCTTTTATCATGAACTGGAAATTTAGATTGTGCCATACCTCTCTTCTTTTCTTGAAACTTCCCCCTTTCTTTGGTCCCACGGATTTTCTTCATATGGCTGCTTGTTGAATTTCTTCATTCTCTCTTCCTCTTGTAGAAAAATATTTATCAATTCATCAGAAGTAGGAGACTTATCTCTACCTGAAAGACTTGAAACAATTATTTGATAATATTTCACTAAGCCATCTAATTTGATGGTCGCCAAGTCAGTGTTGGACACCTTTTCACCAATGTCTCCTAACTTATCACTTAACTCTTTGACATGAGAAATAAAATTGCTTATAATTTCATTGGCCTCCATTTTAATTGAGAAAAAATTGACCTTCAAGAATAAAATACGGCTGATATTAGATGTTTCATACAATATTTCTTTAAAATACCATGTTTCTTTGGATGTTTTTCAATCCCTAATATGCAGAATGATGTATTCCTTAACTGACATTCGTAGCAACAAATTTTATTTTATTTCCATTTTTTCCCAATCTGGAATAGTTGCAGAAGCAGTAGGTCTAGGCTCTGCCCCAGTCACTATAGGCCATAAATTATTTCCCTCTAAAAATCTTAATACCTTGAAATTACAATTTGCACAATTTCCTTCTTCAAGCGTTGTGGAGTCATTTAAATAAGTTTTAGCCAAAAAATTGACATAATGAAAAAAAAATTGTCCCTAATTAACAAAATTCACCCAAATCCACCATATCTACACCCAAATTCACTAGATCGAAAACCAAATTCATAGGATCTAAAAGAAAACAAAACTTAATCTTGCTTAAAATAAACAAAATGAAAAAAAAACCAAAAAATACTCCTTATTTCTCCATTTCACCCAACACCTTTTTAACTCTCCTCACCAAAAAAAACTATAAAGATAATTTTCAGCAATAAATAAAAACAAACTTTTCACCATAAATTTTGTTTAGCAAATTTTTAACTCCTTATGCCTCCATACCTCTTCCACAATTTTCTCTCAAAAAAAAAAAACAAATTGAAATAAGGAAATTATGCGTGATAATAATTCACATCCTTGACAGGGATCCTTATTACTCCCAATTCCTCCTCCATGAGAAATTAACCTCAAACTTATTGCTTGTCTTGATTTAAAAAAATTTAATCATACCTTTCATCATAGGCAGCACCGTGGAATGAATGATGGTGAATAAAATATTCACTTTCTACTTAATTGTAATCCACACCCTCTATCATGATGATTTACACAATACAATTCCATGATCTAGGTGGATGTTGGTGTCCATCCACCTATCCCACTTGGACCACCACAACTGTCTCTTTCAGATTTTCAGTTTTCGTAATTATAGCACAATTTACTATTTTTGGCAGTTTTTTGGGTCTTAAACTTCCAGAGCCATTTTGAGGCCCTAAACGATGTTTTTTGGGAAATTTGGGAGGAACTCAGGTTGACCATGTCACTCTTCCCAAAGTTTTAGTGCTGGGATAGATCTTTCTAACGAGCTACTATGCGTGTCAAACAAAGGTCAGGTGCCAAAGTTACAACCCCATGAAGTTGATGTACCAACTTACACAAAACGGGGCCCAATCTTCTAGGGTTAGGTTTTGGGATGCTAAGGGTTTTACATTGTTTCTCAACAATAAATAGGCCTTTGAGCCTCATTGTAACATAGTTCAGAGGGATGTAGCCACCACATTTCTTCTCAGAGATGAGCTACCATCACCCTAGCTGGTTTATTTCCATTTCTGTTTGTAAGCATATGTTAGTATTTTACAGTAATGAAATGAATTATTATTTCCGTTGTATCTCTGTATTTATGGTTATCTCTGTAATTTGTTGCATTCCTGTTTAAATCTAGATCAGTGGTATCAGAGCGGTTTTCTTTTTTTCTTTGTTTTTCTTTGCATGTCCCCAACGAGGTTAAGATATAAGGATTTAGGGCTTGAACTGGTCGAACCTTTTCAACACCAACATCACAAATCCCAACAGCCTCCCATCGCAACATAATTGTGGATTACAATAACTGGTATTAAAGTGGGATCCTTTCGAGGTAGTCTAAGCACTGCAAGGTTGATCTCAAAGGAACCATGGCTAGTCAGGATGGACTTTATAGAATTAAAGTTCCATTATCAGATGGATCAAATTATTATTTTTGATTTATAATAATTAAGGAACCTCTAATGTCTCTTGATGTTTATGTTTGGCATTCAATGGTAGAAGGTTATGCAGGTGAGAAGCACGTTTACATAAATAATTCCAAATAAATGAATGCCATTTTAAATGGTCTAGATAAATCAAGTTTTCTCAAGTTAATGCACTATGACTTTGCCAAATAATTTTGGGAAAAGCTTCAAAGAATATATGAAGGAGATTAAAGGTAAAATGGGGGAAATTTCAAACCCATAGAGTCTAATTTAAAAATTAAAGGATGAATAAAGAAGAAGAGAGTTTAGATTATATCCCTTTATTAAATGAATTTGTGAACACTATTAAAGTATTGAGTGAAAGTATTGAAGCATACACAATTATTCATAGTGTCTTGATATATCTTCCATTAAGGTTGAATTTGAAGGTTTTAGATATTGAAGAAATGAAAATTCTAAAAAAGTTGAAGATGAATGAAATGGATGCAATACTCATTTCATATGACATAAGAATTGTAAAATAGAAGTATGGACTGAAGGTAGCATCCTTCAAAGAATTATATAAAATAATAGAACACAAGGACCATGATCAACCTAGCCTGAAATTAGATGAAGAAGAAGCTTAATCCACGAGAATGTTGAACAGAGGTTATATAAAATATAAAGGTAAGCTAACATTATAATTTTCCAAGTGTGGTACAATACATCATTACACTTTAAAGTTTCCAATGGAAAATCAAAAGATTGTGATGACACAAGAAAACATAGAAATGGGAGGAAATTTCATAAAAAGGGATGATCTATTATGAGGAAAATTTTGTATTCCAAGAAAGATAGTGGCTGATTAGAATAAAGTAACAGAGATGAGTCTAATGATTATTAAGAATAATTTCTACTCATGTCCTTCGAAAATCAAAAAGAGAAATTAGATTTAGTGCAATCTACCTCAAAAGGAGCTAGCAAAGGAAAATGTAATCTTCCACTCTATTTTAGTTGTGGTAATGAAAGTTATTTTTCTTCCAAGGAAGGTGAATACTATTATATATTCATGAATTATCAAATTATTGATCAATAAATAAATATAACCATGTGAAGATAATACAAATGCAGATGAGGACACTAGAGGTAATAAATAATTTCAATGTGATCTCTCTGATACGTTAGAGGAGATGAAGAGACACAATAATTAGAAAAAGTCAGAAGGAGAAATTAAAGAGTATGAATATATGGATAATGATATTTACGAAAGAAAAAAAATTGTTTTCATCCTTAAAATTGAATTAGAAGAAGCAAGGAGAATGAAAGAAGTGGTGATAGGCCAGCCAAAAGAAAAGGAAGGACATTGTGAGAAACTAGAAATTTAAATTGTTTCCTTGAGAAATGATCTTGGAAAGGAAAATGATCAGTTGAGGTTTGGAATAATTTCTAAGATATTTGATAAATTACTCAGTTTCCATGGATCATGTCTTATTAAAATAGGTCTTAGATATCATGAAATTTCCAAGGGAGAATCAAGCTAAAGGTCATCGAATAAAAGGAAAAAAGGAACCTAAAAGCTATCACAATTTTCCCAAAATATCTATCAATGGAAACATTAGCAGAAAGAAGGGTAGGACCGTCAAAGATATGATCATCATATGAAAGAGGGAAACTCTAGGTAAGGAAATGAAGACTAGTTGAGACCTAGGTGTTGATTTAGGAGAATAATTCACCCAAGAAGGCCTTTTACACCCAAGCATCAAAATATAGTGTATGGCAATTGTTTTACATGTAATAATTATGGTCATAACAAAATAGAATGTAGAGGCAATTTAATAAATCAATTTGTGAGGAATAGGAGTAAGGGATGATACAAGATCTAAGGAAATCCTATTTAATCAACAATCTTAGAGGTTTTAACGAGAATTATGTAAAAAATTACAATTTGTTTTCCCCCTTATTAGATCCAAATGTATGCTTCATGTGTAATCATTTCATACATAAAGTCCATGATCATAGAAGAATTATATTACGGTTTCAAGGTCAAAGAAAATAATAAATCATCATAAATAGAGATCAAAGTATGTATATATGGAAAGGAAGCAATGATAGTGTCAATAATTGTGCCCAACTATATGTGTTCACGAAAAAGAAATCCAATAGTGTATAAATAATGGATGCTCAAATCATATGATAGGTGACAAAAGGAAGTTTCTCTCTCTGAAGGGAGTTCAAGGAGGTAGTGTCATTCTTGGAAATATTGATATATCAAGTATTTGTGGAAAGCGAAAAATCAATCTTGACGATGGAAGGAACAAAACTTCAAATTTTCTCCTTCCTGAAGGACTAAAGCACAATCTACCAAGTTTAGGTCAAATTGTTGATCAAAAGTATGATATCACAATCAGCTCCAAAGTATGTGAAATAATAAAAGTAGTTTCAATGAGATTACCATCAAATTTATGCAGGGACATAAACCCCACCTTAAACTAAAATTGATTCATAAATGCTTTCAAAATGACTAGCATGGTAGCCAAGAAGTAAGGACACAATTTTGATTTTTATGTGAATTTAAAACATTTATAATCCTCTAGAAGTGTAACATGTCCAAAGGATGAGATTCCTCTTGTATGTAATTGATAGGGTTGCTTTATTTTATAACGGTTTCTTGCAAGTGTCTTAGGTGGTGGTGTGAAAAAATGTAAAACTAGGTCAAATAGCAACAGGCCCTGAGAGGTCAGAATTTTTAGTATTTTCTTTTTTATATAATCATTTTTGTTTGTTGAATTTTTGTTTGTGAATATTTTGTTGGATTGTGTGTTTATTATGTCTTGGTTGAGACACAAAGTCACGATATTTTGTAGGGAAGTATTCACAATAGAAGGATGTTGTAGAGTTTTCTAATCATCAATTTGGCATCTAATAAATCTACCTGAAAGGCATTGCTAATGGGGAATAACATTGAAATACAAACTCATGAAAGGAGCAATAGAATTACATCAAATATTAGTTGGAATAGGGAAGGTAGCACCAATGAAATAAAAAGAAATCACAAGATGGAGCTCACCAGCCCAACCCCGACTTGAGGTGGCACCTAATCAGTTTTTCTGGAGCTTGAATTAGTACACCCACCATGAAGGAGAATAAAAGGGTGACTATCTTATAGTCTGCAACCCTAACCTCCCAATGGGACCTATGAGTTGGCATGGAGGGAATACACGTTGAAGGTTAAAGTTATTGCTGAGGTGAATATGGTGTAGTGGAAGCCTGATTTGGAAGTTTCATTTTCTACAATGAAAGGTGAGGGGAGTTATTTTAGTAGGCCCATAACCCACATGCTCACAATGTTTGAGCCACATGGGGATAAAATTTGGTAGACCTTAGAATCAACTTTCATAGAGTGGTAATAAAGTAGCATAGGATTTCATGTTAGAGAGAAACTTCTAGCTACAATTTAGTAGAAATTGTCACAAAATTCTACAACTAATGTTGTGGGTAGAATTTTTGAGGGATGGGTGGAAGTGTGAATTAGATAGAGTAGAGGGACTGTAGAAAGGTCCAGGGGAGGTGAACATATGATGAAAAAATACTGAGTTGTGGAGAGAGCTTGGTGCAATGCTAGTGATGCTTGGTTGCAACTTGCTCAGTGACACATGTGGAGAAGGAAGATCAAAGTGAGTCGAATGAGATGAATCACTAAATCACATGATCTAGAGATCATAATGAATTTTAAGTGTCAGAGTATGATATAGGGGCAATACTCCACCTTAAACTGAAATTGGTTAAGATATGCTTCGAGGAGGAGTGATGTGCGAACGAAGGAGAAATGACACAATTTCCTGGATTTCTATATTATTTTAAATTATTTGTATGCTGTAGAAGGTGTGACATGCTCATAGGATGGGATTCACCATTTATATAATTAGAGGAATGAGGAGACGTGGAATATTTTTTCAATATGACCCGACGAGGGAAAATTTGAGGGATGAAATTTCTCAAATGGCCTATTTATTGGACATTTTTGGAAAGAACTATTTGCCAATTTCGCTAAAAAATCACCTATTTTTTACATATATATGATTAAATGGACACAATTCACCAAAAAATTACCAATTTTAATAGTAAATTACATTTTTTTTATTTATTATTTTCCTACATTCTATATGTAAGAATTTTCAAACAACAATAGTCACCTACATTATTATATATAGGAAAAATAGTAAATCCTCAAAAAAACGTTGGACTTGACCAATGTATAAGCAGGGTGACTCATCAATTTTCCAATTCATCCACATAAGTGAACATAAAAAGACTTTCAAGAAAGGAAATATTTATTTATTTTACTATCATTCTATCAAAGAAAAAATCTAAGGTTGCAAGAGGGGTTTAGAATTTTATCACATAAAAGGTGATCACCTAGCAATAATTAATTAGGTGGATCGAAAAACCCTATGTAGTATATGTTTTTACACATTAAAACCCACTTTTTCGTGAGGAAATAGCCTAAAGATTAATTTTTCCTATGTTACTTCCATTAATTAATTTACTCACATGGTAATAACCCATAGATTTAATGATTTTATGTTATTCTCATATTTTTATTCATTAAAGTAAAAATAATTCAATTCACTCACAATTTACATTTCCAGTGGAATAATTCAGTAAATCATTTGTTTATTGATTATTCCCTAATCCTTTAGACATTCTCATAGAAATAATTTATTAAATCATTATTTATAAACTATTTCTAACTCATTTACGATTCCACCCATAAATAATTTAATAAACCCATTTGTTCATTAATGATTTCTCATCTTGTTATCCATTTTTATTAATTGAAATAATTATTTTTGGAATCATTTATTGAAATAAAGGTTAATGACCATTTGTTTGACTTTTCCCTCACAAAAAATAGTAAAATACCAAAATTGGTTAAATATTAATTTAGTCCAATAAACATTTGTTTATTTGATTACGTCAAATCTAATCTAGCATTTTATTATAAATAGAGAGATTTTCTCTTGTCATTTTACAAGAGCATTATCATCATTAAATATTTAATGCTATGACATTTGATCCTTCTCCACTACAGTGTGACCATCTTATTTTTCTTTTTTTTCTTCGTGTTCACGGATCGTTAAACCAAGCTTTTGAGAGAGGAAGTAATTACAGTTGTAGATTAATGATCCTAAGGAGCCCTCCCAAGCGGGAGACCCCTTTAGTCATTTCTAACAAGGCGTTTCTTCACATGCACTATCATTTTAATAAGAAATATTTTATCTTTGAGAAATGAATTCTTCTAATCATTATGTGTTTCTAGATCCACTTTTTCTACTTGGTTTCTAGTATTCTTCTTCTTTGACACAAATCTAATTAAAACACATGAATGGTAATCACTTCAAGGGTTTAACACCAGTAATTGTTGTTAGACTACTAGCTACCATAGGAAAAGTTTTCATTTCTAACCCTTGTGCAAGAAAACCTATAACATAGGAATAACCTTTTGTGTGATCCATGGAGCCTAAAGGTGGAAGAAGAAAATAGATCTATTAAGTGAATGAATCATCTTCACATTTTCACTATATATTTTCAGCTATGCTGGTTCATATCGTGGAAATTGGAGGCTAAAAATAGAATATCATCTTCTACCCATGGTCCAAGTTTCAAAACTTGGTTTTCTATATTTTTAGATATATTTCTAAAGGAATTTAGGTTTCCTAAATAGTCCTCAAATATTATTCAAACATGTTAGCTCAAAATTGTCGCTATAATTTTTTTCTTAGATATTTCAGAGCATGGAACTTTGAGGATACAAATAAAACATCATAACTACCTATCATTCATGTTTCAAACCTCGATTCAATTTAATTTTCTGGATATGGTTGAAGGAAGTTAGGATTTGTGAATGCTCCTCATCTCTTCTTCAATAGGTCAACTGACCATTTTTACTATAACTTTTATTCGGGGATGTTTCAAACCATGAAAGTTAGAGGATGAAGATGAAATATCATTATGTATGTTT
Source organism: Pinus tabuliformis (assembly GCA_031772625.1). Lineage (NCBI taxonomy): Eukaryota > Viridiplantae > Streptophyta > Pinopsida > Pinales > Pinaceae > Pinus > Pinus tabuliformis. Next base: position 1,906,766,768 of record CM062816.1, read on the forward strand.
GTTTCATATGGAAATACTTTTCTTGCTATAATCTCATAGGTATCCTTTAAGGAAGTTAGGCATCTTGAAAGCTCGTAAAACACCTAAAGTTATGCGTCTTGAAAGCTCCTCAAGTCACTCATGGTGATGATGAATTTAATCCTACAAATGCAAATTTCAAAAGCATAGATGAAGTTGATAAATAATTTCATTTCACTCACAATTTCACAATTACAAATGATGGAAGTGAAAAAATTCATTCAAGTGAGGATGGTAATGAATATTTTGCAAGAAATGATGGTGATGAATTTCCTAACTATGTTCAGAATGGTCATAGTGAGGATAATATTCCTCTTGATTATGATGAAAATGCATCTACAGAGAATAATTACATTGTGGCGATGTTGCATGAAAATATTTTATCTAGGAGCATGAGTGGACCTTTTCATATCAATCAAAGATATTCGAGTTATACAAGGGTTATGACATAATATCTCAGAAGAAGTTAAATCAACGATCTGATTTCAAGTGAATTTTGTCAAAAGGATTGCTTGAAACATAAGGATTTTAAGTTTACATTGGAGAAAAGGAAGAAATATTTTTCAATGAAAAAAGCATAAAAAATTCATATTTTGTGGGTTGCATGGGATCTACACTAGCAAGTTATAATTATCATATTGGGAATGTATTTCTCTATAGAAAGACTTTCAAAATGTTTCATTCAATTGGTAGTTTTCATCTATCAATAATCCAAGAAATATTGAGAAAAGGTCCCACATTTTATTGAGCAGTGCATCATAGACAAGTGGCTGGGGCATTAGCAAATAAAATGATGTCATGGATTCAAGACTTCTTTTTAAAGCATGGAGAGCATATGCCAAAAAAAGGCACAACACATAATTCAGATTATTTCTCAAGACAATAAATCTACAACTTATACAACGAATATCTAGAAGGAGCTGAAGGAGATGGTAATTTTATCACATATTCATATTTTACAAGGATATGGGGGAACAAATTCAAAATTTTTTGTCTTCCTAAGAAGACAAGGATGGGGGTTTGTAGTAGATGTGCGTATCTTAAATAAAAAAGGGATAAATATCAAAGGGTAGAAAGATGTATGCATTCATAACATTATTTTTAAAAATTCAATAATTATCAACTATGAAAATATATTTATGGATATGTTTACTTCATGTTATTTGTATATTCCAGTGTCAAAGCACTTCAAGGGAATCGCAAAAAGAAAAAAGATAAAGGAAAAAAATTCTATAAGCATCAAAAGAAATGTTATGATAATCCAAATAAATATTTGGGTTTGATAATTGATGGTATGGACTAAAAGAAATCACTTCTGTCAAATTGTATCCACAAACCAAAAAATTTACAAGAGGAGAATTTTTTTAATATCCCTTGCGTAAGCTACTGTAAAATCTCTCGTAAAATGAGTGTTCTTGAATAATTAAATATTATAAATTCTTATATTGATATATATGAAGAATATTTTTCTAATTCTTAATTACAAGAATATTGCAAGAATTAATACTTAATTCTTATATTGAGAATAATTTATATTCTTCCATCTAAAAAAATGTATTTCAAAGTTGTTATATTTTTGAGTTTTAGAACTAATGAACCATAGTTTTAGAAAAGCTATGGATAAGTAATATTTTTTCCATAAGGAAAAAGAGAATCTACCTTGAAAAAGCATGAGATATTTATGGATAATCTATTGGGTGATTTTAGAATTTAGAGAAATATGATTTATGGATGATTTATGGAGTGATTTTAGAATTTAGAAAAAACCTGATTTATGGAGTGATTTATGGGTGATTTATGGAATTCTTTTAATATTTAGAAAATCTATTGCATTTTGTTAATTCTACTTATTTTAAGCCTATGGCAAAATATGAGAACTAATGATAGAATACATGTTGAATCAAACTAAGAGAGAGGAAGGAGGGATTCCAAACATGCATTAAAAGATAAGTAACTATGCTCTTTGAAAATTATTACTGCTTCTCAATCTGGTGCATAAAGAAATAAGAATCAAATTTATTTGCTTGAAAATTTTCATATGATAAGGGCTCAAGATTATTTGTTTGGGAAAATCTTCGTAGACTTTCGTGAATAGAGGAATAAATGTTTTTTTCATTTAATACATAAAATATTTCTTGTTCACTGAGTTCTTAAAATATTTTCATTGCTAAATAATTGTGTAAATTGCATGACTTATTGGAAAATAGGGTCCAATTATGTCTTTGTGTCTCCCAAACCGTGACAGTTGTGTTAAAAATGAAAGAGGGTTTTGTAAATGAACCTATAATTTCCAAAAGACACTTTTAAATTTGAAAAAAACATTCAAATTCTTGAAAACTGTGTCCAGGGTTGATGGCTAAAACAAAAAATTATTTAATATTTAAATATGGAAAAATGGGCTACAAAGATTCATTAAAATCATCAAAACCATGACGCCTGTGTAAAAGATGAGAGAGGAATTTTTTAATGATATAGTTCATAACAAAACCTTACTTTTTTTTTCAAAAAATGTTTCCATATGTTCGAGATACATAACCAAATTTGATGGCTAAAATAGGAAAACATATTAAAACAAAGTGCTTCCAATTGATATTTCAGTCGGATATGAATAGTTCTTTATATAAATATAGAGATAATGAAAATAAAATGTTTTAAATGACTCTACTTTGCAACGGGAGCTCCGAGGATGGGACGGCCGCAGGAACCGCAGGCACGCGAAGGATTAGGTTAGTCTAAAGCCTATTCTGAAGACTCTCCGCGAACATAGGGCACGGTTATCGGTCTATCTCGCTTTCGCACCCGCCGACCACATCTCTGTCGCCATCCCTGCCGTCCCCCGTTTCCACGATCACCGCGAAGCTGCAGACAATATGGACGGGCACATGGAAGACCTGGTGGATTACTCCGCGGATCCATTAGAAAATAGTATTATTTTCGATAATCCATATTTTGCTGGCACAACCGTTCACGGTTCCTCGGTCTCACCACTGGCTCATTCAAACCCTAACCCTAACCCTAGCGGTCCCCCTTCTTCAGTGATCTCTGATTTCCATCCTGGTTTAGCCGCACCTCCACTTTCTCCTGGCTCGGAACACCTTCTGGCTTCTCTATCTCCCCAGATATTGTCTTTCGACCAAGCCTTTCTCCCTCAGGGTGACCCGCCTCCGTCTTCGAATCCCCAATCCTCGGCTCCTCACCCGCAGCCATCTTCGGGGATTCGACCCTCTGGATGCTTAAGTACTCCGGTGGTAAATGTGAAGAATGTAAAGCCCACACCTCCTGCTGGTGGATCCAGCCCTTTGGTTGACCATCCCTCGGCTCCCCGCACGAAGAAACAGAAGACTAAGTGCATTAAGGCGACTGATAAGGAGATTACGGTCCCGTTCGGAGATCCTGCTGATTTTGGGGCTGCGGCTCATATGGCTCGATCTGTTCTGGTGGGACACGTGAGGGGTCGCACCTTCACTGTGGACAGATTGACTAAATGGGTAGAAGAGATCTGGGGAAACCTGCTCAGGGATCTACCTGAGGTTCACATTCTTCCGCGCGGGTGGTTTTCTCTTCATTTCTCCAAGGAGGACTACATCGATCTCGTTCTGGCTAAATATTGGCATATTGGATCTGCACCTGTTCTGCTCAAACGATGGAGCCCCCTGTTCGATCCAGAACGCGAACAGATTGGAGCTGGTCCTCTGTGGGTTAGGCTGCCAGGACTCCCTCTACAATACTGGAGTGAAGAGGCTCTTCAAAGAATTGGGAATGCACTGGGAACATATCTGGATCACGACAGGTCATACATTGAATCCAGGCAGAGAACCCTCGCCTGTGTTCTGGTGCACCTGGATACGCGAGAAGGGCTGGAGAAGAAGATCACACTTACATGGGGGAAATTCAGCAAGATTCAGTTATTAGACTACGAGGGTGTTCCGTTTCGGTGCTATCACTGCCATCAAGTTGGGCATTTAGCTAAGGATTGTCCACTACTCAAAAGCCCGGTTACTTCCCCAAAAATCTCGCCCTCGGTCACGCGGGAGGCTACTCCGATCACCATACGCGCAACTCAGGATGGGATTCCGGCACAGGAGAAGTCGGCGAAACCAAGGCGGAAAGAGCAGAGGCCTCCATCGCCTCCACTAACAAGGGCAAGAGCGGCGGCAGCAGCAACACAGGCTCCGGATACTAGTCACACCCCTGTCTCTCTGTCTTTCGATGGCACATCTACATTACCATCTGCATCTGCATCTGTATCATGCACTATGGCACATTGTCCCCCATCTGTGCCCCCTCTGAGTGAATCCACCATTCCGCCTACCATAGCTCTTTCTCCATCCTCTCCATCTCTTTCATCTTCCTCAAGATCATCCCACCCATACTCCCTTCGCCCCCGACCTCTGGTCTCGGGAACTTATGGGGGTTTGGGCATCATACCCCTGAATTTGGGGTATCAGAACTCTCGGGGACGCAAGACAGATCTCTCTAAAGCTATTCGAAAAGCCAGAGCAGAAGTTGCATCCGGAAGGCAGTCCACCATAGAAGGGGTCCTTAGAGCAGCACCCACCCCGAGACATGGTTCTCCATGAAGTGCCTATCTTTTAACTGCAGGGGTTTGGCCAGTGAACCCAAAAAACTAGCCATTCGGAGACTATTTGAATCAGAACAACCTGACATCATTTTTCTCCAGGAAACCCTGGGCTCTGCTGCTTCCATTGAACATTGCCTAAACTCTATCACCCCTCGATGGAAATTTCTGGCCACAGACGCCTCGGGGAGATCGGGGGGGCTGGCAATTGGAATCAACCCCAGAACTATCAGATTGGATTCTTCCTGGGGTGGGCAAGGGTTCCTTGGGGCAGACATATTCTCGGCGGACCTGGGTGGGGCATTCCGAATTGTGAATATTTACGGACCTTGCCAGCACAGAGAACCTTTCTGGAACAGACTGTTCAATCTATCCCTGATGACTGCGGGCCACACCATTCTGGGAGGAGACCTGAATTTTTCGCTGGGGTTCCGAGAATCTTGGGGCTCTATGGCCCAAGTGGATTCGATCACAGACTACATGAGGAATGCCCTAGAACAAGCAGATTTTGTGGATGTTCCCATGCAGCAACCCATGCCTACATGGCGCAACAGGAGAGTGGGAGAAGCTGCATTGGCTCGCAGACTTGACCGTTTCCTTCTGAAGGGACCTCTGATTCAGGTACTGCACCACTATAAACAATGGGTGGGATCTGGGGGATTATCGGACCATTCCCCTATTCTCCTGGAGATCCTTGGGCCTCTGGCTAAACCAAAGGCTCCATACAAATTCAATCATACCTGGCTACAAGATCAAAACTTCATCAAGCTGGTATCTGATTTCTGGCAGATCCACCCTATCAATAGGGAGGCATCATTAGCCAGAGGTTTTTGCAAGAATCTTACGGAGTTGAAACATATTGTCATTAATTGGGCCAAGGAGAAGAACAAAAGGGACTCGGCACAGCTCATATCGGTGGAAGAAGAGCTGAGTTCTATGCTTGATGATAGGAACCTGGGATTCAGATCGGCAGGGGATAAGACTCGACTTATTGTACTTGAAAATCAGCGGGCCTCATTACTTAAACAACGGGAGGAATCCCTCAGGTTACGAAGCAGGGCTATTTGGTTAAAAGCAGGGGATGAAAACTCAAAATTCTTCCATAACTTTGCAAAAGGAAGGAAGGTATCCAATACCATCTGGAGCCTGCCACACCCAGAAGGGGGTGTGGCTGATAATTTCAACAAACTCTCCCAGATGGGTACCGCACACTTTCGAGGCTTATTCAAAAATCCTCCAGGTGCAAACTTGGCTGAAATCATTGAAGTGGCTTCTCACTTTCCGAGATTTGTAAATGAGGAAGACTCGGAAGATCTCATGATCCCGGTAACCATGGAAGAATTGGAAAGCACTCTCAAATGGTTCAAAAAGGACAAGAGTCCCGGACCTGACGGATGGACAATAGAATTTTATCTTGCTTTCTTTGAGCTGATTGGTCAGGACCTTCTTAGTGTGATTGAGGAATGCAGGATATCGGGATCTTTATACCATGCAATAAATTCCACTTTCATTGCTCTCATCCCCAAGTCGGACTCTCCATCATCTTTTGATGATTTTCGCCCCATATCCCTCTGTAATGTCCTATACAAGATCATCTCAAAAATCATTGCCAATAGACTCAGACCCATTCTGTCCACTCACATTGCCCCCCATCAATTTGCTTTCCTCGAGGACAGGCAGATTCATGAAGCCATTGGGTCAGCTCAGGAGGCCTTACACTCCATCTGGACCAAACATCTCAAGAGTACCCTCCTGAAGATTGATCTCTCAAAAGCTTTCGACAGGGTTAGCTGGCTGTACATAAAGATGATCCTCATTCATCTGGGGTTTCCTATCTCCTTCATCAACTGGATTATGGCCTGTATCACCACTCCTACTTTCAGCATCCTGATCAATGGATCTGCCTCACATTTCTTTCACTCCGAAAGGGGCCTGAGGCAGGGCTGCCCACTATCTCCGCTATTGTTTCTCCTAGTCATGGAAGGATTGAGCCGCCTCATCATTTCAGCCACCAGGGATGGGACACTCCGGGGACTAAAGATTTCAGATGAATGCTTCCTCACTCATCTTCTGTTTGTGGACGATGTTCTCATCCTTCTGGATGGAAGCTTGAGAGACACGATGACTTTCTCCCATATTCTGGCACTCTTTTCACAAGCTACAGGAATGCAGGTGAACAGAGCAAAATCTACTATTTCATTGACTCGTACATCGGTTAATGAAGCCCAACGCGCCCTACAGGCTTTCCCATTCAGCATACACCCGATTGACAGAGGGCTCAAATACCTTGGATTCTGGTTAAAACCCACATGTCAAAGGATCGCTGACTGGACCTGGTTAATAGCGAAATTAGAGAAACGCCTCACAAGCTGGAGCTACAGGTATATATCCAGGGCTGGCAGGTTGATCCTCATTAAATCAGTACTAGAGGCCACCCCGGTATTCTGGATGGCTCTTGCATGGATTCCCAGACATACACTTGCTCGGTTACAACAAATCTGTAATAGATATCTGTGGGCAGGTAGTCAAGACAAGCGAATTTTCGCATGGATTGGCTGGCAGAAGATAGCCATCCCCAAGAAGTGGGGAGGATGGGGACTCAAAGATCTCCCACTTTTTGCACAAGCACTGGCAGCAAAGATGAGTTGGGCACTGATAACTAGTCAAAATTTATGGACTCATCTCTCATACCACAAGTACATTTGGCCCCTTGATACCATGGATTGGATCAGACTTCCCACCTGGAACAGTACAGGGGCATCATCATTTTGGAAGGCCATTATCTACTCAATGCCCATGATAAGGGATAATTTGGCTTGGCGGATCAGAGATGGTGCACAAGCCAGGATTGGCATTGACCCCTGGGCTGGCAGTGGGGGAAGGCATCAACTTCCGCGGGAATTAGTTGAGTATCTACTCACTCGCGACATCAAGGTAATTGCACACATAGCGGATCAAGATGGCTCCGATATATTCCATCAGGCCTGGCGTACACCACAGCAACTGAATCTCCCTCTGCGGTGGCATCAAGCATGGGAATCTTACAGGGAGGCTCTGACGGAATCTCACATTAGAATTACTGAGGGACGAGACGAGCTGATTTGGAGTCCGTCGGATGCGGGATATTACACTCCAAAGGATGGGTATACACTCCTCATCAGCCACAGAAAACCAGATACATTGATGGACTGGTGGCAATATATCTGGAAGCTATCCACACCTCCGCGATCCAAGCTTTTTTTCTGGTGCGTTCTCCGGAATAAGGTTCCCACAGGAGACAATCTTCAGCGCAGAGCACACCAGGGCCCAACCTGGTGTGTGTTATGTAAATCCGCGTCGGAATCTACAGACCACATATTTCTACATTGCAGCGCCGGGATTGCATTGTGGACTAATATCAGAAACACCATTGCATACAACGGGTTCTGGGCTGGACATAACATCATGGAGGCATGGACTGAATGGTCTACCAGACACAAAGGCTCTAAATCGATAAACCTTCCTGCCATAGTAATATGGCACTTATGGAAGGCGCGGAACCTGATTGTCTTCCAGGACAAACCTGTATACTGGCACCTGATAGAAGCTCGCATCATTGCGGCATTCAACGAACTCCCGGAACCCCCACCTGCTCACGTTCGACGACCACACCCGCCTCCACTCATAGACCGATCTACCCCGTGGGCATTCTTTGACGGCGCAGCAAATCAGCAGGGCTGTGGAGGAGGAATCATCATACACAAATCGGATCAGCACCACTACAGAATCAAAGCGGGATTGGGCACTGGCTCAAACAATTATGCCGAACTAATTACTCTCAGACACCTCCTCCACTTTGCATTGGGCCATAACATTACTTGCATAAACATATTTGGGGATTCAAAAATCATTATTGACTGGTTCAACAACAATGCAATCTGTCACATACACACACTCAGTATAATTTTGCATGAGATTCAAGATTTCAAAACTGCATTCAACATCATCTCATGTTCGCACATCTACAGGGAGCACAATGAGAGTGCCGACAGATTATCCAAGGAGGCCGCGCAAATGGACCGAGGTGTATGGGAAGTTACTGAAGTTCAAGGACAGCGGGAATTCAAATATTACCACCGTCCTTACATAGATCAGCGATACCAGCAAGCATCAGAGCAATAACTTTATGAATCATTTTGATTGTTTATAGCAGTATTTATGTATATATTTTCAAGAACTTATAGAGCAGTAAGCGAGCCAAATGTGGCTTTTTTGTAATAATTTTGACAAAAGATAAGATGACCCTGCGCGGAACATCTTAAGTTTGAACTGATCTCAAATTTTTGCTGATGGCATAGGCTCGCTGTATACACAGTGACCTCTAGCATTTTCATAGCGATATCAATGTAATTTTCAAATCATTAATGAAAGTTACAGATTTTTCCAGTGGAAAAAAAAAATATATAGAGATAACTATCGTGCTAATTATATTGAAAAGAAATAAATTATTTTCATGAAAAAGCAAATAACTATTAATTTTTATATTTCTTGAAAAGAAATAATTTATTCATATACACAAAAAGAGAACAATTATGCTGATATTTCTTGAAAAAAAAATGTTATTCACATACATAAACAATACAACAACTATGTTGATAATTTTGAAAAGGAATTAAGATATTTCATTTAAAATATTACCAAGGATGTTCTCATGATGGATATATATTAAATTTTTAAAGAGAAATATTGGACCCTTAAAGAGAATATGTGCTTATGTGCATATGAATAATATCTACTATATTTGATCTACTCGAAATGAATATGTGATTTTACATGCATGGGAAGCTTGAGTCGTGGAGAAAGAGATAAGTAATTTATTTTTAGAAATATTTCACATAAAAACATTTCATAAAAGACAATTGGTTGTGTTATTTGATAAGGATTTTTTATTCATGCTATTTCCTGAGGAAATATTACAAATTTGCATGATCTGTTAAATCATAGCAAAAGATATTTCATTGCATGCATAATAGCTATTCCATTATCTAAATTTTGGAAAAAGGAATAATTAGAGTTTTAGATTCCTAGTAATATATATATATATATATATATATATATATATATATATATATATATATATATATATATATATATATATATAGATATATATATATAACTCTTCAAAAATAAGAGAATATAAAATTGTTTCCTTCTATGCATTATTGAATTAGATTCTTGCAGAGGAAAAATGGTAATCACGTGATTTATTATGTTTAGATTCCTTTGGAAGATTATTTAGAGGAACATATACACTTGCATGCATGTAAAAGTATAGTTTTGGTATTATATTTCTGGAGAAAAAGAAGGCACAATTGCATAATATTGATTGTGTTAAACTTATTTCAATTTGGGGAAAGATAGTATGCATTTACACACCTTAAGGGATTAGCTATGGTATTAGCTTTCTTTTGGGAGAATATTATGTATAGTTATTGTGTTAAGGATTTTAGTATGAGGAAAATATCTCTTGGTGTGCATGAAAGAATAAATGTTGTGTGTTTGATCCCTTGGAAAAGAAATGTGTTTATTTTTCCATGCAAGATTTAGTTAGTTTCATTTGGAAAGAAATATATGTTTCACATGCAAGAAGACCAATTTATCATGTGATTTTATGTTGGAGAGGACAGGTAGTTGCATCCAATAAATTATAACTATTATGTTAACTTTGTTTGAAATAGAGCTTGCCTTTTTATACATAATAACCATTTCGAATAGCTCTCCTATCAAAAAAATATTTTTGGAAAAGTACATGCATTCACAAGGATAATTATAAAATCTATTTTGTAAATCCCTTTGGAAAAGAAAACATAATATTAGGAATAAAGAAAATTGCTTATTGGGTGAGTTCCCTTGAATTCTTGTTATGTATTTCCATGCACAATATTAATATCTAGTATGTTAGCTTTCCTTTGGAAATAATATGAAAGTTCATGCAAGATTTTGTTGGCGTTTGGTTAGAAATATGATGCTTGATAATGATTTGTTTGTTATTAATGCATATGCAATGATGTTAAAGAAGCCATTTTATTACATTATGTTTTATGTTTTATGCATGCACACAAATAAATGCTGAAGTGCCAGTAATAAATATTCATTATTGGTTTATTAATATTTTATTTAATCATGATGTCAAGTGTGTTGACGACATGAATGGACGGAGATGATGGTGACTCTTGAAAATAATAGTTCATGTTTAAGATTGTGTCAGATAAATATTTTTTGGTCCATGTAGATTAAGGAATTCCAATTGCAGGATGATTGACAGATGGAAACAACAACCATAAAAACATAGAGATTGAGAATCCGAGGGTAGGTGATATTATGATGATTGTAACAGATTATAGCTAGTTATGCTGCATTTAAGATGATTTTTCTATGTAATATTTATGACAATTGTCAAGGGATGGACTCCCTTATAATTATTGAGTGATGGGTGAACACCATCATGAGCATTTAATAATAAAATTAAACGTTTGTTGGTTTTCGCCCTACAAGGTTTCCATGGTATATCGGTGTCTAATGATGTGATTTTTAAATAACCTCCCTAGCTGTGAAAAATGAGCGATGAGTTAAGTGGAATTCCTATGTTGAGGTTAAATTCAGTGAACAATGCATAGCATCATAATGTTGGGTTGTGTTTCTTCATGTAGAGTTATATATCAAAGTTTGTGTTCGACGTGTTTGACAAAAGTGGTAAATGAGATCCAAAGTTTTGTTATTTTAAATAATTTCATTATTAAGAATTTTGGATGTAATTCAGCTCAACATTAGGGGGTATTCATACCTTAAGGCCATGTAATCCTGTTATGCAACCATCTCACAAAATAGAGGAATAAATAGATCAACGACTTCAAAATTAGCCTCTTTGAGGGGGAAAACTCCTTTACATTACACAAATGAACAATTCTTGGATGATTCAAATGAAAAAACATCCTTTCTATATATAAGAGTCTAAGGGGTCACAATATAGTTAGAGCCGACATAACAATAATAATGTAAGGGTACAACAATAACAATAGTGGGCTTCTATGGGGCAAAATAATAAGAATATGGGTATTACATGGGCACAAAAATAAGAATAATGGGATACATTCACAATAAAAATGAGGGAATACACTAGTATTATAGGGACCTAACATGACCCTCTCATTAAAAAAAGTTTTTTCCTCATTGCTTAAGTAGTTTTGAATGCATATGTATAAAATTATCATCCTCCCATGTGGAATATTCAGCGGGTTAGTTCTTCCACTTGATGAGATACTCTGAAATTGATCAATTTCGTAGCTATTAGGTTCTTGCTTCCGTGAATGCTTTAGGTTCCAATATGATCTATTCTTCCTTGTCAAGTTTCAACAATATTCTTTTAAATAGCAACGTGTCACCTATAACCTTTGTTAAGCATGAAACATGGGGAACTAGGTACACATGGGCAGATGCGGGAAGCTCCAATTTGTAATAGTAATAATATTTTACAACACCTTTTAAGGACCATAGTAATTTGGTGATAATTTTATTCTTCTTAGCTTGCTTGAGGGACATTTTTTTGTATAGTTGTAGCCATAAAAATACCCATCCACTTCGATCAAAATTTCTTTTGTGGCGATGTTGATTTGCCTATTGTTTCATTCGATTATACGCCAAGGTGAGGTTATCCTTTAAGAGTTGGAGAACTTGTTGTTGATTCTTGATTTGACCTTCCACTATTGAACCTTGTAATAATTTTCCAATACATTTTGGAGATCTGGAGAAATAGATGATTTCACTGCTTGAACCTCTAGTGAACATAATTGTGCAATTAGGCCCTCTTGTTATTTGTTTAGAAGACTTTTCATGCCATTAGAGCTGATTATCTTTCTTGGTTTCCTTGTGATACCCACTAATCCAACTTCCTTTCATTCCCAAAAAACATTCAAGAAAATTTCTTGAAAATTAAAATATATTGTACACAAATATTGTAGCCATTAGACTCCTAATACAACATCACCACCACCTATTTGAATGTAAAGAATTGGAATATTCCATACATATTCTCCCATCAATAGCTTGATATTATGGCACTTTCAAGAGTAATTTATGGTTCCCCTATTTTCAACCATCACTTAACACTCTGGTGTTAAATATAGGAAGCAACTCAATTCCTTGGCTATCTTATAAAGAATAAAATTATGGGTACTACGCGAATCAATCAACACTATTACCTTTGTCTTCTTGATATGTCCTTCTATCTTGAGAGTTTGAGGAATGGTAAATCCTGCTAATGCATTACAAGATATGTTCAGATTCATTTCTTGTTTCTTTGGAGTTGGGTTTTGGTGTGTATCCTCTGCTTTTGGCATTTCTTGTTCATTTTCTTCCTCCTCTTCGCAATCTATGTAAATTAATTTCTTATGAGCACACATATGACCTTTAGTGTATTTTATATCACAACTGTAGCGAATCCCTTTTTCTATTTGTTCTTCCAATTGTTTTGGTGTCAACCTTCTAGGTTGTGGAAGGTTAGGAGAAGCAACACTTCCATCCTTATAGTTGTGAGTGATATGATTCCTTGATGCCATAATTTTTCTTTCAATTTTTCTTTCCAACCTAAATGCCTTCTCCAATAAATCAAGTTCCTAAAGATGAACCTCATGTTTGATGTTATCCTTTAAATTCCCTATGAAGATGTCAATCCTATGCTCCTATGAAGTATCATTTACCCTTATATTCAATTTTTGGATGTCCTCAATGTGCTCCACCCATTGAACCCTTTTGTTTGATATTTCTCAATTGGCTAAAGAAGGTGTTTCTCTTTGTATATTCATAATGTGCTATCATTTCCTTTGTAAAATTTGACCAGGTGGAAATTGGTTTATGAGAACAAAGCCATTTATACCATACAAAGTAATTGGGTTCTAAATATAAAAATGCAATATGTACCTTTTGTGAGGGTTGCACATTATATCGATCAAAATATTGCTCTATCTGTAGTATCCAAGTGACCCAATAGTTTCCATCAAAGTTCCTTGTACCTATGTTTGCAATGTGGTTGTTCTTAAACCCAAGATTAGAGTATCTGAAATCATAATTGATATTCTTTTTATCTTCATCATGATTTTCATGGATTGCCCCGTCAAAACTGAAGACACATTTCTTATAACAACTTTACCAACCTTCAACCCTTCTATCTTGAAATTCATCATTCCTTCCATGTCTACTTTTAAACCATCATTTAACACTTCCATGTCCCTTTTTATATTGTCTAACTTAACATTCATTATGGCTTCTAATTAATTTTTTGTTACCTTTTGCGAGACCAAAATTTGTTGCACTTGGTCTTGCAATTTTGATATATCATGTTGCATTTCCTGCTCTTCTTCATGTGTTATAGTAGAGCTTTAAATTTTCTTACTAGGTGTTTCCATTTTTTTCTTTGGGTCATCAACTAATGATATTTATGTTTCAGTATTCCCTTTGGATCACTTCAAACTAATTTTTCAAGCAAAACATATGCAAATTTTAAAAAATACTCATATTTTGATTTCATTGTAGGAGTTCGATATAATTTGTTGTATCTCTAAAATCGTAGATCTCCAAGACTAAAATTTAGTCCTGTTGTATCCTTGTGAGTCATCCTTCCAACTCCATAAGTCTGATTGATATGGGATTCTCCAAGGAAGAGTTATTCCCAATCTCCCGCGATGACCTGATTATAGACATGTTCAGTAGACCTAACTTGTACAAAATGCCACATGTCACTGTTTAGACTTTCGGCCCTAAACACGAATCCCAAGAAAGTACAATCCATTCTGTTTTTGTCACTTTTTATGAAATTTGAATCCAATTCTGAGAGAGAAAGGTATGATGATTTTCCCAAGGTCACCTATTTGAGATGAAATTTTGGAGACTCCAAAAACCCTATCTTCCTTAGATCATATCTCTATTAATATAATGTTACAAGATCTTAAATTCATACAGGAGGTTCTCCATGATTTCAGGTCCACAAGGTTTTAATTTGAGCTTCTGGAGTGTCGTAGAAAAAAGTTATAGTGAAAATTCCACGATGACCTGTTTGAAGTAGTGAAACACTAGAATCGAAAGCTCTGATACCAGATGTTATGCAACGAGTCACAAAATAGAAGAAGAAATATATCAACAACTTCAAAATTAGCCTTGTCGTGGGGGAAACCTCCTTTAAATTACATAAATGAACAATTCTTGGATGATTCAAATGATAAAATCCCTTTTCTATATACAGGAGTCTAAGGGGTGACAATATAATTAGTGCTGACATAACAATAATAATGTAATGGCACAGCAATAACAAAAGTGGGCTTCTATGGGGGACAATAATAACAATATGGGTACTACATGGGCACAACAATAAGAATAAGGGGCTACACTAACAACAAAACTAATGGAATACACTAGTATTAAAGTGATCTAACAAACCCACACTTTGATTCCAAAATTTTCTTTTCAAACTCAGATTCATAATATGGTTGATTTTTTTGATTTTTCGTTGCCTTGTAAGGATTGATGATTGTGTTGTTTTGTAGAAATTTTACCATTGATGATATTAATATGACTCATTCTATTCTTAAAATTCTATCTTTATTGTCTCTCTTATAATTTAAACATCTTTATGGAAATTTATTTCATGTCCTCTAACTATTTGTTAAAATACCTCAATGGATGTAGATTTAATGCTTGAAAACTGTTTATTAGAATTCCTCATTGGCTATAGACTGCATGCTTGAAAAAGTTTTGTTAAAATTCCTCAATGGTCATAGACTACATTCTTGCAAACTATTTGATAAAATGAATGAGTGGTTGTACATTGCATGCTTGCAAATGGTTTGGCCTAAATTCCCCAATGGTTGTGACTTACATGGATCTAAGCTAATTTCAAAAAATAAAAGAAAAGAAAAAAGTCCCACAATTTCTATATTTTTTCATGTTACTAAAGTGGTTGTAGGAATGCATCAATGAAGATGGAGTGTAGTTCTACTTATGTGTGAAGTATTGGTATTATTGTAAGACAATGAGTAATGAGGTCATGTAATAATGTACATGTGTATAATAATTTAAGACATGATTAAGAATATGAGATATGTTTGGAAAGGTCATTACACATCCGGGATTAATTATAGAGTTAAATTTTGATAAGATTTATAATGAATTGTTAGGAGTGAAGTAGGGCCAAATGTTTTGAGTAAGAGTTTAATTTGGAAATGTTGTAGATTGTTTGATAATAAAATTGAAGCTTCTCTTACCATCCACAAATGTTATTACTGGACATAAAGTATCTTAAAGGGGGATGGATTAAAGTAAGGGTGCCAAGTAAATAAGAAAAAAAAATTATTGTATTTTGTTTCTTAGTGTTAAATGCGATTGTTATTTCTCTACAATATTAATTGTTGGTAATGTGGGAGCTTACATAAAGTATAATGCTATGGTATGCAAGATATGTTAATCTTTTTCTTCGAAGGTGCATGACCATTATTATGTGGAACTTTGGAATGTATACCACTTGTATGACATATGATGAGTTTATGTCAATGTACCTTTATAAGTTGTGGGATCTATGTTGAGGTTCAAGTGTGGATGCATGAAGTACATAAATGTTCATTTTCTTTAATGATAATATTGGAATATCCCTCCCCTTAATAATAAATAAAAATAATAAAAATAATACAAAAATAATAACTAATAATATAAATTATAAATAATAATAAATAAATCACTTAATAACAATAAAAATAATAAATCATAAATGTTAAATAATAAACAAGATTAAAAATATATACAAAGAAAATAAATAATTATATATATATATATATATATATATATATATATAAAGTAATAACCATACTAAAGCTCTGGATAAGAATAAGGAAACTATCAAAAAGAAAGAAATCAAAAGAAAGTTGCAAGAGACTTCTATTTAATAGATGGCGAGGAAGATGAGAGGCATTCTGGCATTCTATCATTCCGAGACTCTATCTTTCATTCTCTTGGGAGAATTGTATACTAAGACTTAGGAGCACTGGCAGTAGTATGTTGATTGAGGGCTCGGGGGTGGCCAGTTGTAGTAGAACCCTTGCACAATTGAGCCTACAGTTGGGTGGAGAGTCATCCCCACAACCTTGTTGTCATCTGGCAAACCTTGATCACAGGTAACATAGATATAAAATTATTTGTCAGCATATTTTTCTATTAAGAAATTAATTTATATTTTTTTACTGTTACATATGGTATCAGAGCATAAGTTTAACCCTTAGGGCCTATGGGCATCCGAAAAATTTATTTTGTTGAAATTTTTAACTTGACTTGTTTTAAAGTTACAGGTTGATTACTTCCAGGAAGCCGCATATTTTTCTAACCTTCACTATGCC
Organism: Pinus tabuliformis; assembly: GCA_031772625.1. Lineage (NCBI taxonomy): Eukaryota > Viridiplantae > Streptophyta > Pinopsida > Pinales > Pinaceae > Pinus > Pinus tabuliformis. The sequence goes on from CM062816.1 coordinate 1,906,783,778, forward strand.
GTAAATTTTCTTTATTCAATGCATAGTTATATTTTGATTGGCCTTGGTGATTACTTTTCTTATGACTTAGAATACTATAACATGCTGATCGCACCTTTTAAAATATCATGATTTTTCCTCATTTGCTGTGGAGTATATGGACAAATAAAATAAATTAATTCTGCAGGTACCCAAAAGGGTATCCATACAGCAGTAGAAAGAATACTGTAATATCAATTGGTTTGCAGTGACATGTTATATTCTTTCTGATTAGCGATTGAATTAATTGCCATGTACTAAAGAAGTGAGATCTGAGTTTCGAATCCTTGTTATGGAAAGATTCCTATGCTCAAACGATATGCTAGGGCGGGCATGCCAGAGCTAGTTCGCAACACATTTTGCGGAACTTTGACCTAAAAATTGCCACAGCAACATGTCTCCTGAGATTGATCACGTTTAAAGAGAATCCAATTTTGCTGAAATTTTTGGAAATTTAGCAAAAGATTTGTTATAAGCTTCTCCGTTACAAATTTATCCACAGAAAGGAAAACCATAGAATAAGCCCCTCTAACTGCTCGCATGCATTGACAATCCACTGCTCGTCAAAATGGAAAGAGCATGTACACTGTATTAGATCAGAGATATTTCCATCCCAATAAAGCGTACATTGTTTTTTTTTCTCTTTCATAATTTTTTCAGTTATGCAGAAGATACAAGGAAAAAGAGTTGTTTGGTACATATTGTGAAGTTTAGAAGCATATTAAAAAAGCAATGTTTTATCTGGTAAACTTACATACCTGTTCGAAATGTCCAGTTTAGAAGCGCACAGTTTAGTGTTCACGGGGGCATTGCTCACTTTTATATCAAGCATATCATATTTTTTCTCATTTTCAACTCGAATACATTTACTACATCTCGTATTTCATTTTACATGCCTTTCTTTTTCAGAGAAATAAATCTCCCAAAAAAAAAAAAAAACCTGCATGCCTTCCACTCTACGTTTTTTCATGCATCCCCTTAACATTCAACAGAATGGTGAAAAGTTCATCGGCCTTGCCTTCTCCAACCTAGCAATGCATGTAGAAAAAGACCGAAATCTATGATTGCGCAAGGTTTGTTTTTTTTTCTTTTTCAGATAGAAGTTTATATAGATGTCATTTCTGTGCTACTGAATTGTTTCTGGGCTAGTTTTTAAATACCAGAATGACTTCCTAATGCTTCTCATTTCTTAAATGGGATCCCTTCTCATGCATTATTTTTCTTCCAGTAAAACACAGCCACACCTCTTCAAGACTTTGTTCTGTTTTTGAAAATGCGTTATACTGACTTTTGATGCTATTATATTGGCCCTGATCTAGAAACTTTCTTGAGGATTTCCATTCTGATGGCATTGAGTGAATTACTAATTTGTGAGATATTCTTATTAACCAGAATTTCTTTAGCCGTATCACCGTTTTGACATAGGAACAAAACTGTTAGCTTTGTTAAACTATAAATAAAAGCCATAATCCTTCCAGAATTGACTTTGTTTACAGACTCAAAATTTACGATGTTATTAGATTAGTGGCTATCTGGGAAATTACTAGTGTGATATGGATCAAAGCATTCAATGAAAATATATGATGTCTGGACTCTAAATGCAAGGTAAACTCAATTCCAGTGTACTTATGTTTACAATTACTCTGATTGATTTGCATGTTGATACTCTCGTTACACTGCTCTTAATTGAGTGTGAATTTCATGTATAAGGAATAGTGTGTTCTTTCAAAGTCATTTTTTAAGGACATGAAGAAATGATAGCTTCATGGCACAGTTAAATGAGAAGCTAAATCAGAAAAGGAAAGATATTTAAAAACACCTCAATTATGGATTGATGACTTGGATACTTTCCTTGAACCTCTCTTTCTTTGGATGCAAATACGTTATCTCCTATGTTGCACGATGGTGAGCTCCAGTATTGTAGCAATAATGCTACAACTCTTGGGGCTTCCTGTCTCTCATTTTATCAACCCGGTAGTTCGTACAAACTTGGAAGCGACGGTGCTGTATGCACAAGTACTAGCTCTTGTCGCAGCTGTCACTTGGTCAGCTGGCACAAGTCCGCTAGGGCTCAAGCCAACTTCTATAGGCTCACAGAAGAAGCTTTATCAATGATGGACGAAAGCTAGCTCAAAGGAGACTAATCTACTTGACAAAAATGAACTGAAAGCAAATCAAAGCATGTAAACCTAGGAAACCCTAATTTAACTAGTCTAACCTCTATAATGCAAAGAATGTGAAGGAAACTTCTACCAATGCTGCTGTTACCTCTAATAAGTGAAAATGCATGGATCTAAGATGCTTGCATCATAAAAGACATGTTTTTGTATTTTTCCTTTAAGTGTGTGGGATGATTGTGATTGTGTGCTAATTAGGGTTTGGTTGTGCAGATGGGATGGAGAAGGAAGGAGAACGTGGGACAGGTTGGGAAGGCTAGGAGAGGTCCTTAGGGATCCTTAGCATCCATCCACAGAGGTTCCTCACATTCAGGAGCTCAGAAACCGAGTGAGTGGCCTCCTACAGGATGTCTGCAGGGGATCCTACAGGATACTTAGAGGTTTCTACAGGATGTCTATAAACTGCTACAGGATGACCTACCGTGAGTGTTTGAAGAGATGGAGGAGTGATGGAATGGTAGGGGGAGATGTGCAAGGTGGGAATGAGGCTGGTGATGGCTCTAGAAGTGGAGGAATGAGATGAGAAATGAGTGTAGGGAGTAGGTTGGAAGATAGAGGGCTAGGTCAACAAAAGGCTAGGAAATGAAGTTACGTGAGGAGTGGAAGACTTTGGGAGATAACAGAGCGGGGTAAAGGTCGAGGAGATGTGTTGCATGCGTGATCAAGATGGAGAATGAAGTAATGGACGAGAGAGGGCAATGCAAGTGAAACAAATGCTTGTGACTGTTACCAAACCGAAAATGCATTAACCTAAACTACCTGTACTTGTAAATTCAATGAACCGCAATCCAAAACACGAAGGAGAATGTGCATGAAGCTGTGGTAAAGGAGTGTGGTGCAGGTGTGAATGACAAGGAAGCATCTAACATAACGTGACTGTGTTTGCAGTAATCATGAGATAAAGAAATGCGTGTTTTTGGTGGTTAGTCATGGACTGCACCCCAATCCCAAATGAGATGGCAGTGAGCCTTAACAACCCTTTTTGTTGGAGCTCCAATGGACTATATCTATCCTCTGCTACACTAAACAACTGTAAACAAACTCACCATAAGCAAATCCTATCTAACTCATGAAAAAGACCAACTTAACAACCTGTAATTCGAATTGCATGTGCAAATGAAAAGCTCAAAGTGCTGAAATGAAATGGAAACAACACTACAGCAGAGGGGATCTATGGCTCTCAGGTTGGGCCCTAACCTGAGAGCTATAGTCTCCTTAAGAAACTCAGAACTAGATAACAAACTGCCTTCTTTATTCATAATCTGATGTCATGCCAAATTGGCTTATAAACAGGAACAAAAACTGAACTGTGCTCCAAAATTACAATAGCAATATGAGAGTTTCAACAACCTATCCAAGGCTAAGGCCTCTATACTTATACAAAAATGATGATCCAACAAGTATCCTTGATTTTAGGAGCTCGGTTGTCCAACTTCGAGTTTAACTGCTGATCCTGTAGGACAGTCATAACTACTGTTCCTGTAGAACAGTTATAACTGTTGTTCCTGTAGGACAGCTGGCTGCTTCTTAAGCTCGGAGGGGAGATGGATTGGAGCTCGGAGTTCTTGGTGGGAATCATGAGGAATGTCCCAAGACCGTGGACATCCTCTCCTAAAAACCAGTAGTACCACCTCATTGTCTATTTATCTCCTTTTTCGTTGTCTCTTGCTCCCTTTTAATGCCAAAACCTGGAATCATAATGCATTAGTCACGTAGATAAAGTGCCTACCCTTCTTCCTACAAACAACATGAATAAACTAAGAAATGCATGCATAAGCAATAAAAAATGAATGGTTTGAGCAAGTAGAATAGGCCAAAATGAGCCCAAATTGTACCAAAATTGGGGCTCATCATCACCCCCCAGCTGAACCATTTGCTCATCCTTGAGCAATTTTGCCCCGGCTCCTTGTCCTTGGTCAAGAGCTGGGGCCCAGAACCTGCTCCTTCTTCTCTACTTTTAGGGCCTCTGTTTTCTCTGCCTCAGGTGGAGACGAGGGTGGTGCTTCTTCCCCCTTTTTCATTTCCTTGAGCCGGGCTTCAGAAGGCGACTGGCCTATTTTTCGCATCGAGGAAGTGACTTTTGGGCTTCCCTTCTCAGGGGTGGCCTGTGTTTTAGAGGGAGTTCTTGTACTGGGTGAAGTAGGGATGTCTCCTGAAGTGGGTTGGCTACTGGGTGGAGGCTGCGACTTGTCTGTTTTCATTCTCTGACTCCTCCTTGCTTCGGAAGGTAGAGGGATCTCCCTCTCTCTCTTTTCTTTGGGTTTTGCCGGTGTGTTGAGGGTAGCCAGTACCGTTGCCGCCTCCTTTTCGAGGATGCTAGCCTTCTCTTTCTTGTGCTTTGCTCTCTCAGAGCTCCTTGTAGAGGGTCCCTCCTCCTTTGGTTTCGGGCTTCCTGCAGAAGACCCTTCCTTGACCGGTTTTGGGCTCCCTGTAGGAGCATCTTCCTTAGCTCTTGGGCTTCCTGTAGGAGCCTTTTCTTTTAGCAGTTTTGGGCTTCCTGTAGAAGCCTTTTCTTGAATTTTTGGGCTTCCTGTAGAAGCCTTTGTCTTTGTTTCCAGACTTCCTATAGAAGTCTCTTCCTTAGTGATTTTCGGGCTTCCTGTAGAAGACCCTACTTTGTCCACTTTAGGCCCTCCTGTAGAAGACTCTTTCTTTACGCTCTGTGGGTCTCTTGTAGAAGATCCCTTCTCTATTTTTGAGCCTCCTGTAGAAGCCTTCGTCTGCTTTCCTGTAGGCATTGTTCTGGGGCTTCCTGTAGAAGCCTGCGTTTGTTTCCCTGTAGATGCAACTGTCACCACCCTTTTCTTGCTTGGCTGCATGGATTTTGCTTTTGGCTTTGACTGTAGGAGCTGACGAGGTGTTTGGGCTGACAGGGACCACCTCCGCTTTGTCCATTCTGCTCTTCATCCTCTGTTCTCTTGCTGTCAAAACAGGTGTGTCACCCTCCTCTTCATCTTCCTTTTCTTCTTGCTTCCTCTTTTGTTCCTTCCTCTGCACCGTGGCAGGGGTCTTCTGACCTGGTTCCCTCTTTTCTTTAGCCACTGCCTCTTTGTCTTCACTGCTGGAGGAGCCACTATCTTCGACCAGCATTTTGATGTCTCCATCTCATGTTAGATTTCTAAATGACTCCCAGGAGAGGGGAAATTTATAGCAGTGCAGTGCATCCTCTACAAGCAACTTGATCAGCCCATGGTATGCCACCTGATCTGGGACACCACCCTTCAGCTTCGTAGCACATTCCATTAAAGATTGCAACAGGAAATAAGGAATGCTTAATTTCTTTTCTACAGGAAGCTCACTTCGGTGCCTTAACTCGTTCAGCAATCGGAAATGGTACCCGTAGACGATGCTATAGTGCCCCTCACATGTAATATATTTCATAATCTGCAAGCTGACCTCGTTCCAAGGTGGTGTCAAACTATTCCTTCGTACTCCATTCTTATCTTCAGAGAATTCTTCCTCAGGTGGAAAGAATTCCTTCTTCGCTTGCTGGCTCTGTTTTCGTTCTTCTTTATCCCACGGGAGACCCATAGGAAGCTCAGTGATTCTACTGATGGACTGCGGGGTTATCTTGAGGCTTAGGCCTCTGAAATTGACTGTGGCCAGCACCTTGGATTTTGGCCTCAGGGCCTGCAAGAATTCCTCGGCCACTTCCTCATCGTACCCCTGTAACTTATCACAAAAAGGCATCCATTGTGCTCTAGTGAAGAGCTCAACCACTGCCGGATTTCTTCTTAGTGTATTTGAATCAGTGGGCTCTCGCCTGATAAACCCACCAGGCATGATGAACACAGTGGTTTTGACCAAAGGCGGTAGATACAAAGGAAATTCGGTCCTATAGACAGAGCATGCAACGAATTCACAGACCCACAGTCTAATTATACTGCTATCCTGTAGAAGCGATAGTATGGGCACGGCAATCCAATATCTTTTATGACCAGACTGTGAATAATGACCTTTTCACCTTTGAAAACCAATTGCGGAAGGAGTTTCAGGGTTACCTCTTTTCCGCCACCTTTTTTACGTGAAGACTTCACCTTCCTGTAGAGACTGCTTTCCTGTAGATACTGCTTCCTGTAGGACTGCGTTCCTGTAGAAACTGTTCCTGTAGGAGCAGTGCGCAGACTTCGGGGGGAGCTATAGTTGGACAGCGGTCGAGAGGTGCCTTACCAGCGTTCAGGTAGCCGAGAGCTTGGCGTATCAACATGCAAAGGTAATCAGAGGAGCTACTCGAGTTTTGAAGTGACGTTGATGGATATACACGCTTAATCGAGCTGATTCGATTTTGAATCGGCGCAGCTCGTGGCGCGGGGGGTGAGCTGTCCCCGCCGGACCGTTGGGTGACGTCACCCATCGTCCGCCTGCACATTCGCTTGTTGCCGCATTCATTCCCACAGATCTGCCGCCGCCCTTTTCGGTTAAACTCGTTTCACGGTTGACGGGACTAATCTTCACGTGCGTACTACGTGTGTCTTTTGTCGTGGCTGCCACCTCATCATCTGACTATCCTTTCACTAGCCGATGTGGCCAGTCAACTGGCCTTACGGCTGCTCAGCCATTCACCTTTATGCCATGCAAAACAAATCAAAGTAATATCCATTCGATTTGATGGAGAGAAGGATTAGAACACTTACCTGCGCACGGCTGCACATGATTTCCAGTTTGTGGACGATGGATTTACCTGTTGCACGCGGCTTACATAGACCCAGAGGCACATGGCTACCAATTGCTGACGCTGGAGTGGATGGTCTCGCGTTCATGCGCCCGTGTTTTATCTCGGATGGCGGTGCTGTGGATGGTATTCACTCGAGCAGGTTGAACTGTTACAGGATCCCCGCGAGGGGTCTTGTCACCGTCCTTTCTCCTTGGGTACATGCTGCATGCTGGCGGTTTTGGCTTCTCGATCACGATCCCAGCGCTTCTGATGGATAACGTGGATGTGGTATGGCTCTCGGTGCTTGGTTTTTCTTTTGACAGATGCTTTTTCACGAGAACTCATTGCTTTGTTGTGCTGCTGCAGGGATCTTGGTTGCATGGCGACGAGGATGGTGGAGCAAGATAATAGCAATGTTCAGGGGTTCCATCAGTGGCATGCATGCGTTCAATCCACTCCTCAGTCGCTAGATCTTCACTTGAAACACATTTCGGCCGTCGCAACCTTCTACAGGAAGTTTCCTGTAGAACACAGAGCTTCCTGTAGAAATTTTGCACTTTCCTCTAGAAGATCCGCGTCTTCCTGTAGGAAGACTGTCTGTTCCTGTAGAAAATTGTATCTTCCTGTAGAAGATCCAAATCATGATAAAAATTGCACATACCTTGAAAAGCATTGTTATTCTTGGAGGAGGTGTTGATGACATCCTTTGATAGCATGATGAAGGCCCCTGGCTTGGAGTGGAGAGGCTTCTTCTCCTCCATAGAACATCTGCATGCAAAACTTTTATTGTGCTTATTGTTTTTTTCTCTCTTTTTTTTTTTTTTTTTTTGAAAAGATAGCAGGGGTGCCCCAAAGAGGTTTTCACCCTTGCTACCTGCCCCGAGCGCCTCAAAGAGGTTTTCACTCAAGGATCTTTTTTTTTTTTTAACTTTCTTCTTTTTTTTTTTGAAAGACAATAGGAGTGCCTCAATGAGGTTTTCACCCCTACTGCCTGCCTTGGGCGCCTCAGAGAGGTTTTCACCCAAGGATCTTTATTTTTTTCTCTCTTTTTCTCTTTTTTTTTTTTTTTTTTTCCCTTCAGGGTATGCCCAAAGTGGAGGCAGAACCCTTCTCTATGACCAAAACAGATTTCTCCATAGTGCTGATAAACTCTTGTCTTGAGAGAGGTCTTCTGTAGATCTTCAATCGATGCCCATTGACAAGCATGGGAATGGCTTCCTCATCAATGGTTCGAATGAGGATAGATCCATTGTCATGGCACTGTTCCACTACATATGGTCCTAGCCATCTGGTTCTCAACTTCCCCTTGAAATCTTTGAATATGGAGTCATACAACAAAGCCCAATCTCCCGGCTGGAACTGCTTGTCATGGAGATGTTGATCATGCCACACCTTTCTCTGAAGTTGAACCACTTTTGAGTGAAGGAGGGCCTGCATGCGGTGCTCATCCAGTCCATTCAGCTGCAATAACCTTTCTTACTGTGCATGGCTGAGATCTAGGTCCAGCTGAGATACCATCCTCAAAGTGTTATACTCAAACTAAATGGACAGCAAAGCTTTCTTCCCATAGACCAGCTCGTAAGGTGTGAAGCCGGTGGTGGTCTTCCAAGTGGTGTTGTAAGCCCATGTGGCCTCAACCAGGCGATCTGCCCAGTCCTTTCTGCTGCTGCTCACCACTTTGGTCAAGATCCCTTCTAATGCTCTATTGGTGACTTCCACCTGCCCATTTGCTTGAGGGTGATAGGGGGTGGAAGTCCTGTGCTTGATCTTGTGATGAGCTAAAAGATCTTCAATCAAGTTGGATGTGAACTGGCTCCCCTGATCGGTCACCAGCTCTCTTGGGTAGCCAAACTTGTAGAAGATGTTCTCTCTTAAGAACTCGACCACCTTCTCTTCTGTTGCTGCTTTGATTGCTTTAGTCTCTGCCCACTTTGTCAAGTAGTCAGTTCACACAATGATGTAGGACCTCTGCCTCGAAGAGGGTTTGATTGAACCCACAAAGTCCATGCCCCACTTCTCAAATGGCTCAAGAGTCACTTGAGGTTGGAGAGGCATCTCATCCCTTTGGGTTGGTTTCCCCATGCTTTGGCATTGGTCACACTGGCTGACATATCTTCTGACATCTTGATGAAGTGTGGGCCAATAGTAGCCTGCTTGCAGGATCTTGAAGGCAGTTCCCTTTGCTGCAAAATGTCCTCCACAAGGCCCATCATGACAGGTGAGGAGGATGTCAAAGACTTCCTCTTCCCTTACACAACGCCTTAAGATCTGATCAGGGCCAAGCTTGAACAGGTTGCCCCCGATCCAAGTGAATGAGGCACTTTTTCTGATGATTTTGCTCTTCTCTTTTGAAGAGAGGTGCGGAGGGAACTGAGCTGAAACAAGGTAGTTCGCTATATCAGCAAACCATGGAGAGAGTACTGAGATAGCAAACAGATGCTCATCAGGCATCTGGTCATCCACCGTCCCATCTTCACCTGCAGACAAATCCAATCTAGATAAAAAGTCAGCAACAACATTCTCTCTACCTGGTTTATCAACAATGGTTAGATCAAACTGCTGCAATAAAAGTAACCATCTAATAATACGAGCATTCACATCTGGTTTATTCATCAAATATCTAATAGCAGCATGGTCAGTATGTACAAAAGTCTGGTAACCAGTAATATAATGTCGGAACTTGTTCAGTGCATGGACCACAGCTAAGAACTCCTTCTCGGTTACAGTGTAATTCAGCTCTGCTTTGGACAAGTTTTTGCTAACGAAGTAAATGGCATATGGAAGTTTTTGCTCAACTTGTCCTAAGGCTGCACCTATGGCTTTGTTCGAGGCATCAGTGTGGATGTGGAAAGGTAGGGCCCAGTTTGGACCTCTCAAGATTGGTGCTGACACCAACTTGTCCTTTAACTCATTCAAACTCTTCTGACAATCGTCAGTCCACTTAAACTCCACATCTTTTGCCAACAGGCCAAACAATGGCGAGGCGAGCTTGCTGAAGTCCTTAATGAATCTCCTGTAGTATCCCGCTAATCCCAAAAAACTCCTAACATCCCTTACCTTTTGCGGAGGTGGAACCTTCTTGATTAGAGAAATTTTGTTAGGATCCACCTGTAATCCTTGGCTAGAGATGGTATGGCCTAGCATGGTCCCTTCAGTCATCAGGAATTCACATTTTTCGGGACTGAGGGACAGGTTCATCTCAATGCATTTGGTTAGGACTTTCCCCAGATTGGACAATGCTTCCTAGAAGTTGGCCCCATAAGGAGTAAAGTCATCCATATAGATTTCCACTGCATCATGGACCAGCTCCGAGAAGATGCTTAGGACAGCTCTCTGGAAAGTAACAGGAGCATTACATAGCCCAAAGGGAAGGACTCGGTAAGCAAAGGTACCCCAAGGACAAGTGAAGGTGGTCTTATCTTGGTCTTCCGGGCTGATTTGGATTTGATTGTACCCGCTAAACCCATCCAGGAAGGAGAAGAACTTCTTTCCTGCCAGTCCATCCAACACTTGATCTATGAAAGGTAGAGGGAAATGGTCTTTCTTGGTAGCTTTGTTCAGCTCATGGTAATCTGCACAGATCCTCCACTTCCCATTCTTCTTGGGAACCAACACTAGAGGGGACATCCATTCACTATCTGAGATGGGGTAGATGAATCCGGCATCCAACAGTTTTTGCAATTCTTCCTTGATAATGTCTTTAAGGGCTGGATTCATTCTCCTCTGAGGTTGCCTAACCGGTTTACAGTCCTCTTTGATGTATATATGATGAGTACAGATCGAGGGATGGACTCCTTTCATCTCCTTATAGCTCCAAGCAAAAGCATCTAGGTGGCTGGCCAACAGGTTGCACAGCTCCTTTTCCTGAGAAGGAGATAGGGAGGAGCTGATTTTCAATGCTCTCTCAGGGCCAAACTCCACACTCTTAACTCTTGGAGTGACAGGGTTGGTTGTACAAAGATCCACTAAGGTGCTAGCTTGGGCATCCTCCACCAATTTTTCTAAAGGTAGTGCACTGGTAGGTGGGTTTTGGATCAAGTTCTCGATCAAATCATCCTCGGTTGGGGGATTTCTTCTATTGGTTTCTATGGTACACAGAGGTGCTGAATACACCTCGTCTTCTTCTCCTTCTTCCAACCAGAGTGGTAAGTCATGCTCCAAAGAGGGTTGGGCAGGAGGGTATAGGACAAGTTGCTTGGACATAGGACCATTTTTGATGGTCATATTTCCGGCACGACAACTGATATAGGCATCTGCAGTGGCTAACCAAGGCCTTCCCAAAATGAGGGGATATCCAGTAAGCTTTGCCTTTGGTTGCAGAACCAGGAAGTCTGCAGGATACTCCCAAGAGTCAATAGAGACCAAGACATCCTCCACAATCCCTTCGGGAGTCACAATGGAGCGATCTGCTAATTGCAGTACTGTCGAGGTCTTCCTCAAGGAACCTTGAAGATTGAGCTTGAGCATGGTATCCCTGGTCATTACATTAATGGAAACCCCCAGATCAATCAGGGTGTGGGGTATGATGGTGCCATTGATGTGGACATCTACTACAGGACTTCCAGGATCTAAGTACTTTGGGCAGATGACTTGTCCTAGCATAAGGTCAGACAGTTGTCCTATGACATTGATAGTTGAAGCATCTTTCTTCCATCTTCCTGGATGTTTGAAACACTTCTCCTTAACCAGCTTGTTATAGATTGGCACATCCTTGATGGCCTGGAGAAGGGGTATCTTCACACACAACTGCTTGAGCTCTCCCAGAAGCTCATCTTCTTCCAGGTTGGGTTGTGTGGTGGCTGTAAGTCTCTCAGGAAAGGGTGGAATAGGCTTTGGTTCACTTTCCTGATGGTCTTCCTCATCCTCTGGGGGAGGAGGTTGGCGATCTGGAAGAGTCTTTCCAGATCTAAGATTGATCTCCTGGATCTCCACAGCATAGGTAGGGCATGAGGTCTCCCCAGTATATACCTGCTGAGCCTGTCTATTGTTGGGGTTCTGGTTCGGTTGAGCAGGCATTTGAGGTTGCCTTAGAGGAGCAGGAGGTAATGGTTGTGGCTGAACTGGAGGTGGAGGCAGAATGGCGGGAGGAGTGTTGTACTGGGGCCTCCACCCCGACTGAGGTGCACTCCATTGAGGCTGTGACTGGGCATGTGAGTGATATGAGTGAGTAGTGGGTTGAGTAGGATACTGAGGTGTATAAGACCATGGAGGAGGCATGGACCAAGAAGGATGAGCAGGGGGACCCCAAGAAGGCATAGGAGTCGATTGGTTGGGGTTGTAATAGGCTTGTGGTGCCCCTTGCATTCCCTGCTGATAGGGTCTAGATCCTTGTGGTCTCCTTTGGTTGATGAAGTAGAGAGGTTCAGTGGGGGCTTCAGTCCCTTGGTACATGGCTTTAAACCCAGGTAAGGTGGGACACTAATTGGTAGGATGGTCCTCCTCACAAACAAAACACACTTAAACCGAATGCAATGGGCATTCGTTCTTAGGATGTCTTCTTGTGCACCTAGGGCAGAAGACAGCCAGGGCTCTCTCAGCTTCTTCTTTCTTCTGCTGGATCCTGAATGTGTCCGGCTGCATGGCAATGGTCTATCTCACCTCACTCTTAAGATCTTCTAATTGGTTTGTAAACTCATGTTTGGAGAAAGGGACACCAGTGGAGAGGAGATTTCCTCTACCTCGTTTCCTAGCTACCCTAGAATGATTTCTAAACACAGTTTTGATGTCCTCATAAGGCAGTTGGTAAATGTCCCCCCCAGCTAACATGTGAAGGGTATCTAAGAGATCTTCAGGTACTCCTCGGAGCAGAACCAACTTAAGGGATTCAGGGTCAAGTGTGCACCTGGCCCGCTTGTAACTAAGTTGGAACCTTTCCTCATAATCCTCTAAAGACTCATCGTTTCCCATGGTCATCTGAAAGATTTCCCCCTTCGTTTCCTTGGACCTACAATAATCCCGGTACTTGGTGTTGAAGGCTTGCTGCATCTGAGCCCATGTGGTGATACTATTCCCAGGCAAACCCATGAACCAGCGTAATGCTGCATCCTTGAGAGTGGAAGGGAAAAGTTTTAGCTTTTGTTCATCTTCAGTATAGTCATAGGTTCTACAGAGGACAGCAAACTCAAATAGGAAGGTATCAGGATCCTCAGTGGTTAGTCCATGGAAGTGAGGCAAAGCAGAGGGGCTAATGTTTCTCATTTTCATCTCTCCATTGGTCTCTCGGATGGGGAAAGCTCCTTCTATTCTCTCATCTTCTCTATTGTCAGCCATAGCTTCGGATGGAGTGGTCTCTAACTCTTCTTCTTCTATAGGATTTTGGTATGTCTCAGGATGTTCACCTATAGTTTCCTCTAGATCACTGTCGCCACCGAAGAGTGAAGGGTGACTAAGTGATGTGGTGGGGGTGCTAGGTAGGAATTTGCCTGATCTATCTCGGTTCCTACGAGGCATGAAATGGAAAGGACTTTTTTTTTTTTTTTGAGTGCTTTTGCTTTTTCTTTGGTACCTGCAAAACTGAAACAAAGTGATCTACAACTAACTATCTTGCTCAAATGAAATTGCAGAATTAGAAAGCTAATCTAGGAAAGCGAGAAATACTAGTCTATGAAAGCAGGAAATGCTAATCTATGAAAGCAGGAAATACTAAGCTATGAAAGCAGGAAATTCTAATCTATGAAAGTAGGAAATACTAATCTATGAAAGCAGGAAATACTAAGCTATGAAAGCAGGAAATGCTAATCTATGAAAGCAGGAAATACTAAGCTACTTTTGCAGAATGAAATAAACTACTGAGTAGAAGTAAGAGTACGAAAGTAGAAGAAAAGCAACAATTACTAATACTCTGACGCTTCCCCGGCAACGGCGCCAAAAAGATGGTGAGCTCCAGTATTGTAGCAATAATGCTACAACTCCTGGGGCTTCCTGTCTCTCATTTTATCAACCCGGTAGTTCGTACAAACTTGGAAGCGACGGTGCTGTATGCACAAGTACTAGCTCTTGTCGCAGCTGTCACTTGGTCAGCTGGCACAAGTCCGCTAGGGCTCAAGCCAACTTCTATAGGCTCACAGAAGAAGCTTTATCAATGATGGACGAAAGCTAGCTCAAAGGAGACTAATCTACTTGACAAAAATGAACTGAAAGCAAATCAAAGCATGTAAACCTAGGAAACCCTAATTTAACTAGTCTAACCTCTATAATGCAAAGAATGTGAAGGAAACTTCTACCAATGCTGCTGTTACCTCTAATAAGTGAAAATGCATGGATCTAAGCTGCTTTCATCATAAAAGACATGTTTTTGTATTTTTCCTTTAAGTGTGTGGGATGATTGTGATTGTGTGCTAATTAGGGTTTGGTTGTGCAGATGGGATGGAGAAGGAAGGAGAACGTGGGACAGGTTGGGAAGGCTAGGAGAGGTCCTTAGGGATCCTTAGCATCCATCCACAGAGGTTCCTCACATTCAGGAGCTCAGCAACCGAGTGAGTGGCCTCCTACAGGATGTCTGCAGGGGATCCTACAGGATACTTAGAGGTTTCTACAGGATGTCTATAAACTGCTACAGGATGACCTACCGTGAGTGTTTGAAGAGATGGAGGAGTGATGGAATGGTAGGGGGAGATGTGCAAGGTGGGAATGAGGCTGGTGATGGCTCTAGAAGTGGAGGAATGAGATGAGAAATGAGTGTAGGGAGTAGGTTGGAAGATAGAGGGCTAGGTCAACAAAAGGCTAGGAAATGAAGTTACGTGAGGAGTGGAAGACTTTGGGAGATAACAGAGCGGGGTAAAGGTCGAGGAGATGTGTTGCATGCGTGATCAAGATGGAGAATGAAGTAATGGACGAGAGAGGGCAGTTCAAGTGAAACAAATGCTTGTGACTGTTACCAAACCGAAAATGCATTAACCTAAACTACCTGTGCTTGTAAATTCAATGAACCGCAATCCAAAACGCGAAGGAGAATGTGCATGAAGCTGTGGTAAAGGAGTGTGGTGCAGGTGTGAATGACAAGGAAGCATCTAACATAACGTGACTGTGTTTGCAGTAATCATGAGATAAAGAAATGCGTGTTTTTGGTGGTTAGTCATGGACTGCACCCCAATCCCAAATGAGATGGCAGTGAGCCTTAACAACCCTTTTTGTTGGAGCTCCAATGGACTATATCTATCCTCTGCTACACTAAACAACTGTAAATAAACTCACCATAAGCAAATCCTATCTAACTCATGAAAAAGACCAACTTAACAACCTGTAATTCGAATTGCATGTGCAAATGAAAAGCTCAAAGTGCTGAAATGAAATGGAAACAACACTGCAGCAGAGGGGATCTATGGCTCTCAGGTTGGGCCCTAACCTGAGAGCTATAGTCTCCTTAAGAAACTCAGAACTAGATCACAAACTGCCTTCTTTATTCATAATCTGATGTCATGCCAAATTGGCTTACAAACAGGAACGAAAACTGAACTGTGCTCCAAAATTACAATAGAAATACGAGAGTTTCAACAACCTATCCAAGGCTAAGGCCTCTATACTTATACAAAAACGATGATCCAACAAGTATCCTTGATTTTAGGAGCTCGGCTGTCCAACTTCGAGTTTAACTGTTGATCCTGTAGGACAGTCATAACTACTGTTCCTGTAGAACAGTTATAACTGTTGTTCCTGTAGGACAACTGGCTGCTTCTTAAGCTCGGAGGGGAGATGGATTGGAGCTCGGAGTTCTTGGTGGGAATCACGAGGAATGTCCCAAGACCGTGGACATCCTCTCCTAAAAACTAGTAGTTCCACCTCATTGTCTCTTTATCTCCTTTTTCGTTGTCTCTTGCTCCCTTTTAATGCCAAAACCTGGAATCATAATGCATTAGTCACGTAGATAAAGTGCCTACCCTTCTTCCTACAAACAACATGAATAAACTAAGAAATGCATGCATAAGCAATAAAAAATGAATGGTTTGAGCAAGTAGAATAGGCCAAAATGAGCCCAAATTGTACCAAAATTGGGGCTCATCACACGAGTTTCTAGAACTTGGGAACGTTGGGAACTTGGGTACGGGTGTCTGGAACGGCTAGAGGTTTCCCCAAATTTTCCAGGAAACGGCTAATTGGGAGCGGCAATATTATATAATAAATAGTGACCAGTTTTGGCGACCTTATCGATCATTCTGAGTCTGATGCAATAGGGAGAGGTATTTAGATTTGTAAATTGAATTCAGATTAATGAATGTTTCAAATCACAATGTGAGGTTGATCAGTTGATCTTATAGTAGGGGCAGATTTCTTGACATTATTGTCAAAAGGAACAATGGAATTTGTAGGAACACGCATAGCCTTCTGCCTTATGCATGCAATTCTATGGCTAAATGTATTGTAATTTAAGGGATTCAAAATGGTGTTGCCTTTGCAGGTGCGCTTGTAGGCAGACCATATAATTAATAAAATGATTATTTTTTTTTTGTTGGGGAGGAGTAACCTTCCCAGTCATCCGATCCAGTTCTGGGTCGGGTGGCAGTGTCTTTTCTTTATGGTGTGGAATATTTTTATGCTTGATTCATAAGTTTTCTTATATGTATTTTAAAACAATCCATTTATTTTTCTACATAAGTAATGATTGCATAAACAGATACTTAAAGTCATATAATGCTTTACTCATTCGAATTTTGTTTTATTTTACATGGATCCAATTCTCTAAGTTTTATGGCTTATACTACAAAAATTGTGATTATTGATGAACTCATAAACTCCATGTTTTTTTATATATACTTCGAAATTTGTGACAAACTATGCTTTAAGTATTATACTTCAATTGAGTAAACTAAAATTTTAAATTCAAACATATTCTAAATTTATTGTAGCTTTTGGCATAAAGGTAATGAATAAATCCACTGAATATTACAGGGTAGATCATGGCTCCTAAACGGCGAAGACAAACCCGAAACAACCTTGGAGTAGAAACACCACCTCCTGCCACTTTAGAGATAGGAACCCCAGCTAAGCAAGCTATATTACATTCCCTTGGAGAAACGACCAATATCTTTGAGGACTGGGTCTCAAGCCAAGGACGAGATCAAGGAAATGTGCAAAAGGAATTGGAACAAAAATAGAGACAAGACCTAAATTCTCAACTCAGTGTCAAAGATGGACAAGCAACATTTGATATTATGAAAGAAGTCCAAAAATCCAAATTACCAGAGTTTACGGGTCTAGAAGGGGGTTCAAATGCGGAAGCATGGGTAATGGCTGTCAAAAGAACACTTAGTTTTAAGGCATACACTTCTACGGAAAAAGTCCAGATATCAATGAGTCTACTAAAAGGAGATTCCTTATTATGGTGGGTAAATGAAGAAATGAAGATGCAAGTCACCCCAGTACAAGTTACTTGGGAAATGTTTGAGGAAGCCTTCCGAAATAGGTACCTATCAGAGGGGTACAAACACCAACAAGTAGGAGCTTTCCATGAAGTACGACAGAATGGTAGATCTATCGAGGATTATGAAGCTGAATTTTATTCGTTGGTCCATCACGTGGAATATATGGCTGATGATAGATGTCAAGCTGAAAGATTCTTACATGGACTCGACCCCTTAGTCCGAGTAGAAGTAGCCATGTGGAAATCCACCACTATGGCAACAACCACTAGTTTAGCCAAACAAGTCTTGAGGAAAATCAATATGAAGAAACAAATGGTAGTTGATGAAAGTTCAGGAAAGGAGCATTCCACAATGAGGCTGAATAAACCAGGTGGCAGCCACATAGATTCTAGGGAAGACAAAACACTATTTCTCGGATCGCTAGCGCAACTTCTCGACCGCCTCCAAGAGGACGTAAGGGTCAACCCTACTTAATTAATGGGAGGAGTAGAATATTTGGTGACCAAGGACAAGTACAACGTGAGAAGTAGGTACAAGTGGAAAGTTGGCATTGTAAAGGTCCACATTATAGAAAAGATTGTCCAAGTTATCAATCAGGGATTAAACAACAGGAATACAAAGCAAAAGGAGGAAGGCCACAAAACCCACATCGAATTCATGCAACTACAAACCATTTCCAGGTTGAGCACCAAGCTACTATAGTAGAATCTGTAGGTATGATCAATAACATTCCTCTATCTGTGTTAATTGATCCAGGTGCTACTGATAGTTTTATTTCACCTTCAACAATACTTAGATGTGGATTGACAGCTCATGAGCAAAGTAACTTTAGAATGGTTGAAATGGCGTCAGGCTCTCAACAATCAGTAGGGTCAATGGTAAGAGATTGTAGTGTTAACATTGGGGGGTGTGACACCAAGATGAATCTATATAGTACAACTATCAGAACGTATGACTTAATTGTGGGAATGGATTGGCTGTTGGCATTATGATACATATGTTGTACTTGATGGCAACCCACTCATCTCAGATGATAAATTATAGTGCAGCAAAGTTCACGCACTTTTATGCAGAGAAAAGTTTATTTCATGTAGAGAAAAGTTCACGCACTTTTGTGCAGAGAAAAGTTTATTTCATGTAGAGAAAAGTTCATGCACTTTTATGCAAAGAAAAGTTTATTTCATATAGAGAAAAGTTCATGCACTTTTATGCAGAGAAAAGTTTATTTCATGTAGAGAAAAAGTTCACGCACTTTCATGCAGAGAAAAGTTCCTTTCATGAAGAGAAAATTTCACGCACTTTCATGGTTGGCTCATGGTATTAGTCCGACAGTTTTTGATCCTATGGTTTTGGTCCGTGGTATTGCATCCAAAAGTGTTGATCTCACGCACTTTCATGGTTGGTTCATGGTATTAGTCCTATAGTTTTTGATCCTATGGTTTTGGCTCATGGTATTGCATCCAAAAGTGTTGATCTCACGCACTTTCATGGTTGGTTCATGGTATTAGTCCAACAGTTTTTTTGATCCTATGGTTTTGGACCGTGGTATTGTGGAAGGCCTAAGACTATAAAAGAGGAAGGAGATCATTTGGCAAAGTATCATCGAATGAATTGAATATCTAATAAGTGCTAGATCTGAAATATTTGTGATTGGGTTATGGTGCAGATCTGGATCTGAATGAAGGAGGAACCTTAGCGCATAAAGAAGGATAAGTTCTTTTGATGGGTGATAATCTTTATGCTTGAATAATAGTATCTTTGCATGATTTTGATTTGTTATATGACGCGCATGCTTGATCTATAAATTTAACAATCTGGGTTAATTAGTGTCTGAATATTTGAAAGAAGGAATTATCCTTTATAGATCTGCACACAGGTTTCAGGTTGTTGAAGTAACGTATATCTTTAAATTATGATATAGCTGCCTCTATCTATTGCTGCAGTATTCTGGGTTCAGAATTTGGTTTGTGGTTATTGTTACTGTGTTCTGGGTACAGCTGTCAGAGAAGTGTTTACTTGATTCAGTGCTAATTGGGAAAAGGAGATTGTTTGATGTAGATATACTTGATGATTGATTGATGTTCATGGATCCAGTCTGAAAATTTATGAAACGTGGTCCCTGGAAGAAAGAGAAGGTTGTAGCCTTCAGTAGGCTAGCACCTACGTACTAGTATCTTGGCTAGTACAAGAGCTAAGGGGGTTGTAGCTCCCTTCTAGGAGAAGCTGGAGAACGAGACAGGGTTGTAGCTCTCTGCAGGTTGTAGCCTGTGTGCTGGTAAAGGAATGCACTAGTACAAAATCATTGTAAAAGGAGTTTCTAATTGAAAGAAGACAGAGACATATTGCAGCAGGTGGTTTTCACCCACATTGGGTTTCCACCTTATATCTGGTGTTCTTTTGTGTGACTATTTGCTTTTCTTGTTCCTGCTCATTATTTTATGATACTGACATACAAAGTAATGATCAATATTTGAACAATTATTCAAAGTATAAATAAGGAAGATAGATTGATAAGAATTTGATAATACTGATTCACCCCCCCCCCCCTCTCAGTATTATTTCCAACAATTGGTATCAGAGCAGGTCCTTCTGAAGAATCTTGATTGCTTGAAGGAAGATCTAACATCATGAGCAACTACGAGAGGGAAGCATCAATCAGGCCACCAATTTTTGATGGAACAAACTTCGTATATTGGAAGGTAAGAGTTACTTCCTATCTTCAATCTTTGGGTACAGAAGTATGGGACATTATAGAAATAGGGTATACTTTTCCATCAGCTACTCCTACAGATTCAGCTGAGAAGAAGAAATATGAAACAAATGCAAAGGCTGTTAATACTCTTCTAGGATGTCTATCTCAATCTGAATTTGTGAAGGTTATGCAATATAAATCTGCAAAAGAAATATGGGACAAGATTGTTTTGAGCTACGAAGGAGATGAATAGGTAAAACGTGCAAAACTTCAAACCCTCAGGATTCATTATGAGAATCTCAGAATGTATAATGATGAAAGTGTGGCTAACTATTTCCTTCGGGTAGATGGGATTGTTAATTGTATGAAAAACTTGGGTGAAGAAATAAAAGAGGCTGTTGTGGTTGAAAAAGTCCTAAGATCATTGTCCCCCAAGTTTGAATCTAAAGTGTCTGCAATAGAAGAAAAGGAAAATCTACGAGCTCTTACTATGTCTCAGCTACACGGAATTCTAACTACTTATGAAATGAGAAAAGGAGGTCCATCAGACAGGAGAGAAGTTGCTTTTAAGGCTTCAGGCAAAGGAGACTACTATGAATCAAGTCACGTGCCAGAAGAAGAAGAAGAATCAAATTTTGTCAGAAATCTTCAACGGGGTACTGGAAGGTTCAGAGGTAAGCTACCTTTTAAATGTTTTTCTTGTGGAAGAGTAGGTCATTATGCTACCAAATGTCCTCATAAGGATAAGATTGACAAAGGAAAGTAACCTGCCAGATGGAACAAGAAACAGAATGAAAATAAGAAAAGCTACGACACCCATGAAGACAGTGATGGTCTATCAAATAGTGATGAAGATGAATGAGGTAATGACTATAAACTTTTAATGGCATTTGAAGATGATGATTACATGGATGCTATAGATGTGGATAGTTTTTATGAAGAGATTTCTAGACTTAAGACATGTATAGAAGAAAAGAATATGATCATTGATACTCTACAATTTCAAATTGATGAAAAAGAAAAATATCTTGAAAAGTTAGAAGGTGAAATTGTTGGCCTTAGAAAAGAAATTGAGAAAACAAAGGCTATTAATCTTAAGTTTGTCAAAGGATCTGAAACTCTGGATGAGATCATCAATGTACAGCGTTCTCCGCTAAACAAGACAGGTCTGGGGTATAATGGAGAAACATCTCAAGCATCCACCTCAAAGAGTTATCTTGATGCAGCAAGAAGGAATGAGCAAAAGCACAATGGAGATCACCAGATAAAGCAGGGATGAATTACATCAAGAATGAACAAAGACTATCAGGTAAACCAGGGGCAATCTGTCTTAAGGATGAACAAAAGCTACAACCAGCCACAGGTAAAATCTTCTCAATTTGCTTCAAGAATGGATGAAAATAGAAATTACAATCATTTGGCTGGTAGATTTGATAATAGCAGAAGTTTCCTCAATGGGAAATGTTTCTCTTGCCATAACTTTGGTCACAATGTAGCTCAATGTGTTGCATATAAAACAATCATGACTAGAGAAGCTCAAAAACAAAGAAGTATGATCGGGATTACAAAAAGGACCTATAACAACTTTTCGGCTCTTGAAAATGAAGTTGAATGTTCTATTTGCAATAACTTTGGTCATGAAGATTTTGAATGCAGGAGTAGGTTTCATCAGACAAAGGAACAAGCCTCAAGCACCAGAACATGGAGAATAAATGAACCACAAACAGAAAGATGTGGGATAGCCTTTTATGCAGAGGGACAGGAAAATCTATGGTACATCGACAGTGGATGTTCGAAGCATATGACAGGTGATAAAGAAAAACTTGAATCATATTCTGCTTTAGAAAAGGGAAAGAAAGTTTCTTTTGGAAATGATACTCGAGCAGCTATAAAAGGAAAAGGCATAGCTCAGTTAAAAGAAAAGGTCAAAGCTGGAAATGTTTTGTATGTTGATGGCTTGAAGCATAACCTTCTGAGTGTCAGTCAGATGTGCGATCAAGGAACCGAGGTAATATTTCGATCAAATGGATGTAGCGTTCGTGATCTTGATACAGGGAAAATAGTGATCAAAGGTAGAAGAACTCCAAATAATCTATACATATTTGAAGAAGGACAACAACAATGCTATTTGAGCAAGGATGATGAACATTGGTTATGGCACCGGAGGTTGGGGCATCTAAGCTTTTCACAAATAAGGAAGGCATGCAAATATCAGGCAGTTCGTGGTCTTCCAGATATCAAAATTCCAGACAACTTATATGCAAATCATGTCAGTTTGGTAAGAAAACGAGAACCAACTTCCCAAAGAAGGAAGGATCAGCCAGTAGGCCTCTTGAACTAGTCCATATAGATGTATGTGGTCCTTTCAGGACAAGGTCACCTCGAGGAGAAGAATATTTGATATTATTCATTGACGAATTCTCCAGGTTTGTTTGGTTAGGACTTTTGAAGCACAAAGATGAAGAATTTGAAAAATTCAAATCCTTCAAAGCCTTGGTTGAAAATGAATCAGGTTACAAAATTAAGTGCCTCAGGTCCGACAGAGGTGGGGAGTTTACCTCAAATGAATTTCTCGATTTCTGTGAAGAACATGGGATAAGAAGGGAATTATCTACAACTAGAACTCCTCAGCAAAATGGAGTGGTGGAAAGGATGAATAGAAGAGTCCAACAAATGGCCCATGCTATGCTTGATGAGTCAGGAACTCCCGCAACTTTCTGGGGTGAAGCTGCATATGCGGCAGTTGTTATTCTCAATAAAACAAATGTCCGAGTGAACAACACTCAAACTCCTCATGAACTCTGGTATGGTGAGACTCCTTCGGTAAAACACTTCAAAATCTTTGGGAGCAAATGCTATATTAAGAATATTGATGAGCAACTTGGCAAACTTGAACCTAGAGCAGATGAAGGCATTCTTCTTGGTTATTCTCCACACAGCAAAGCATATAAGTGCTACAATAAAAGACTTGGAAGAATTGTTGACAGCATTGATGTAGTGGTTGATGAAAAAGGATACATTCCTAGGCAAGTAAATCATGAAAATATTGAAGAAGATGAAGACTACCCTCAAAGACAGAATGATGAAGAATAAGAACCTCAAGAAGCACTAGAGGAACAGATAAGGGTAGAAGAGAAGACTCCATCCAGGTATGTTCAGAAGAATCATCCAGAATCTCAGATTTTGGGGCAAAAAGAAGCAGGTGTACAAACAAGAAGAACAATTGCAGAAGCTTCAAGCTATTTGGCATTACTCTCATCCACTGAACCACAAAATGTAAAAGAGGCATGCAAAGATGAATGTTGGGTCAAAGAAATGGATGAAGAACTTGAGCAGATCGAAAAGAATAACACTTGGGAGTTGGTTCCTAGACCAAAGGATAAGAATGTTATAGGGACAAAATGGGTCTTCAAAAATAAGTTGAATGAAAATGGGGAAGTAATTAGAAACAAGGCTAGACTTGTTTGTAAAGGGTATGCGCAGCAAGAAGGAATAGATTTTGAAGAAAATTTTGCTCCTGTTAAAAGACTTGAGGCCATCCGAATGTTCCTTGCTCTCTCAAGCTTTCAAAAGTTCAAAGTATTTCAAATGGACGTGAAATCAGCCTTTCTGAATGGAGACTTAGAAGAAGAAGTATACATTAAGCAGCCAGATGGTTTCATTCTTGGAAATGATCCAAATCTTGTATGTAGATTGAAAAAGGCTCTCTATGGTCTTAAGCAAGCTCCAAGGGCTTGGTACTATCGTTTGGACAAATATCTTCATCAACAAGGTTTTTCAAAAGGATCAGCAGATAGCAATCTTTATATAAAAATTGAAAATGACAAATTGCTTGTACTTGTTGTGTATGTAGATGACATTATCTTTGGCAGCAATGAAAAATCTATGAGTCAAAGCTTTGCCTTGGTGATGCAGAAAGAATTCGAAATGTCCTTGCTTGGAGAATTGACATATCTTCTTGGCCTGCAAATCCAACAAAAGGAAGGAGGGATCTTCTTGTCTCAAACCAAGTATCTCAAGCAGATTTTGAAGAAATATGGAATGGAAGATGCAAAACCAGTATGTACACCCATGGTCACAGGATGTAGCCTCAGTGCAAATGATGAATCAGCAGCAGTACATCAACCAACCTACAGATCTATGATTGGAAGTCTAATTTATTTGACAGGTACCCGACCAGACATCATGCATGCAGTGGGAATAGTTGGAAGATTTCAGGCAAATCCAAAGGAAACTCATCTTCAGGCAGTAAAGAGAATCTTCAAATATCTTCAAGGGACTCAAAAATATGGCTTATGGTATCCTAGAGATACAGATCTCACACTTCATGCTTATACTGATGCAGATTGGGCCGGAAGCGTGGATGACAGGAAGAGCACAAGTGGTGGTGCATTCTTTATGGGTTCCAGATTAGTATCTTGGTTCAGCAAGAAATAGAGTTCGATTGCCTTGTCTACAACTGAAGCAGAATGTGTTGCTGCTGCATCTTGCTGCACTCAACTCCTTTGGATGATGCAGACCTTGCAGGATTTTCAAATCACTTGTACACCACCCATCTCCATCTTATGTGATAATACAAGTGCAATCAACATTTCAAAGAACCCAGTCATGCATTCAAAAACCAAGCACATACCAATCAAGTATCACTTTCTTCGGGAACAAGTGCTTGAACAAAAGCTCAAGTTGGAGTATGTTCCTTCTAAGGAACAGGTTGCTGATATAATCACCAAACCATTGCCTAGGGAGACCTTTGAATACCTCAGGCAAAAGCTAGGGGTCGTTGATGCATCGTCTTGTTGTTGAATCTCTTCTGATTGTTGGTTGTATGCAAGGTTCATCTGAAGTATATGCGTGCATGTGCTGGGTTGCGGATTGGTCAAAGATCGAATGGCACAGGTTCAGGGGGAGCATATCATGCATTGTTGGCATTATGGAGGAAGTACAGAAGGAGATCATGGATGTTGGTCTGAATATTGCTGCAATACGTCTCTATCTCTTTCATGGTCATTTATGGTGTTTGATAGATTATGGTTCTTCTTTGCAGATCTGGTTTATAGTCAGGGGGAGCATAACCCTTTGCCCTTGATGTCAAAGGGGGAGAGTGATTGGTTGCTGTTGCCATCAAGTCTAAAGGGGGAGATTGTTGGCATTATGATACATATGTTGTACTTGATGGCAACCCACTCATCTCAGATGATAAATTATAGTGCAGCAAAGTTCGCACACTTTTATGCAAAGAAATGTTTATTTCATGTAGAGAAAAGTTCACGCACTTTTGTGCAGAGAAAAGTTTATTTTATGTAGAGAAAAGTTCACAAACTTTTATGCAGAGAAAAGTTTATTTCATATAGAGAAAAGTTCACGCACTTTTATGCAGAGAAAAGTTTATGTAGAGAAACGTTCACGCACTTTTATGCAGAGAAAAGTTTATTTCATGTAGAGAAAAAGTTCACGCACTTTCATGGTTGGTTCATGGTATTAGTCCTATAGTTTTTGATTCTATGGTTTTGGCTCGTGGTATTGCATCCAAAAGTGTTGATCTCATGCACTTTCATGGTTGGTTCATGGTATTAGTCCAACAGTTTTTTCGATCCTATGGTTTCGGACCGTGGTATTGTGGAAGGCCTAAGACTATAAAAGAGGAAGGAGATCATTTGGCAAAGTATCATCGAACGAATTGAATATTTAATAAGTGCTAGATCTGAAATATTTGTGATTGGGTTATGGTGCAGATCTGGATCTGAATGAAGGAGGAACCTTAGCGCATAAAGAAGGATAAGTTCTTTTGATGGGTCATAATCTTTATGCTTGAATAATAGTATCTTTGCATGATTTTGATCTGTTATATGAGGCGCATGCTTGATCTATAAATCTAACAATCTGGGTTAATTAGTGTCTGAGTATTTGAAAGAAGGAATTATCCTTTATATATCTGCACGCAGGTTTCAGGTTGTTGAAGTAGCGTATATCTTTAAATTATGATCTAGTTTCCTCTGTCTATTGCTGCAGTATTCTGGGTTCAGAATTTGGTGTGTGGTTACTGTTACTGTGTTCTGGGTACAGCTGTCAGAGAAGTGTTTACTTGATTCAGTGCTAATTGGGAAAAGGAGATTGTTTGATGCAGATATACTTGATGATTTATTGATGTTCATGGATCCAGTCTGAGAATTTATGAAACGTGGTCCCTGGAAGAAAGAGAAGGTTGTAGCCTTCAGTAGGCCAGCACCTACGTGCTAGTATCTTAGCTAGTACAAGAGCTAAGGGGGTTGTAGCTCCCTTCCAGGAGAAGCTCGAGAATGAGAGAGGGTTGTAGCTCTCTGCAGGTTGTAACCTGCGTACTGCTAAAGCACTGCACCAGTACAAAATCATTGTAAAAGGAGTTTCTAATTGAAAGAAGATAGAGACATATTGCAGCAGGTTGTTTTCACCCACATTGGGTTTCCACCTTATATCTGGTGTTCTTTTGTGTGACTATTTTCTTTTCTTGTTCTTGCTCATTATTTTATGATACTGACATACAAAGTAATGATCAATATTTGAAGAATTATTCAAAGAATAAATAAGGAAAGATAGATTGATAAGAATTTGATAATACTGATTCACCCCCCCCCCTCTCAGTATTATTTCCAACATTGGCTTGAATCCCATCAAGCTATACTAGATTGTTATAATAAAACAGTCCTCATAAAAAATGAACAAGGAGAAACCAAGTTAATAAAAGGGATTAGACGTGGTGTTACATTACGCCTCATATTAGCCAAGAAAGTTAATAAGTGTATGAGGAAAGGGTGCAAGATTTATGCGATAGAAATGATTCCTACCAATGAGAAGTCCTCAGATAAATTGCACCCACTACTTTCTGAATTTGCACATGTATTTCCTCCAGAGTTACCAGGTTTGCCTCCAGTTTGAGAAATTGATTTCTCCATAACCTTGAAACCAGAAGTGGAACCCATATCGAAAGCACCTTATCGAATGACTGTTCCAGAGCTTAATGAATTGAGTATATAGCTCAAAGAACTTCTTCATCAAGGTTTTATAAGACCCGGTGTGTCACCTTGGGGTGCACTAGTAATTTTTGTAAAGAACAAGGATGGAACTCTTAGGTTATGTATTGATTACCGAGATCTAAACAAGGCCACCATTCAAAATAGGTACCCCATGCCTCGAATTTATGACCTCTTTGACCAACTAAAAGGAGCTTCAATATTCTCCAAGATATACTTACGGTCAGGTTATCATCAGCTAAGAATCAAGGAGGAAGACATACCTAAAACGGCATTCAGAATGCGCTATGGGCACTATGAGTTTATTGTTATGCCATTTGGTTTGACTAATGCCCCAGCAGCCTTCATGAACTTGATGAATAGTCTCTTCCAAAAATATCTGGACCGCTTTGTCCAAGTTTTCTTGGATGACATCTTCAATTACTCTCGTAATGAGAAAGAGCATCTAGAACACTTGAGATTGGTACTACAATGCCTTAGGGAACATAAGCTATATGGAAAACTTTCTAAATGTTCTTGCTTTGAGAAGGAAATTCAATATCTAGGCCATACCATTAGTGGCAAAGGCATTGCAGTTGATTACAGTAAGATAGAAACTATAATGACTTGGCCCTCTCCCCGGAATGTCAAGGAAGTACGTAGCTTTATGGGATTGGTAGGCTACTATAGAAGGTTCGTAGAAAGGTTCTCGTAGATATCTAATCCCGTCACCCACATCCAAAGGAAAGGGGTTAAGTTTGAATGGACAAGTGAGTGTGAGAAAGCATTTAATGAGCTAAAGCATCCACTAACAACGACCCCAATATTAAAAGTACCTGACATGGACAAGGACTTTCTTGTATGCACAGATGCATCAGATGAAGGATTAGGTGTAGTCTTGATGCAAGATGAAAGGGTTATCGCTTATGCTTCTCGAAAACTTAAGAACCATGAAATCAATTATGAAACTCATGATCTGGAATTAGCAGCGGTTGTAATGACCTTGAAATTGTGGAGACATTATCTAATGGGGCGTCAATTTGAGTTAAGAACAGATCATAAAAGTCTGGAGTATATCTTCACACAAAAGGATCTTAAAGCTCGACAACGACGCTGGACTGAGTTATTTAGTGATTATGGTTTCAAGATATCCTATATTAAGGGAAAAGAGAACAAAGTGGTAGATGCTTTAAGTAGGAGACCTAGACTTCATTCAGTGTTGGCATTAAATATAGACTTGAGGAGCCGGATTCTAAATCATCTAGTAGGAGACCCACATTACTAGCAAATAAAATTTTCCTTACAAGAAGAGGTACATGTGGCAACCAAGTGGGAGGAATACACCTTAGAAAATGATGGATTGCTACGATATAAGGGTAGGATTTATGTTCCAGAAGATGATGATCTTCGGAATTTAATAATCAAGGAAGCCCATCAAGCTCCATATGTTCCACACCGAGGAGTCCAGAAAATGTATGCAGACTTAAAACAACAAATTTTCTGGATAGGAATGAAAAAGGATATAACAATGTTTGTGGCTTGATGTTTAGAATGTCAACAGGTTAAAGCTGGACATCGTCACCCGGCAGGGCTTTTACAACCCCATGATATACCAGAAACTAAGTGGGAAGTTGTTTCGATGGATTTTGTTGGAGGCTTACCTATGATGTCCGAGAGACATGACTGTATTATGGTTGTGGTTGATAAATTAACTAAGAGTGCTCACTTCATTCCAGTCAAGACCACCTTTGAAGCATCAGCTATTGCTCAAATTTTCCTAAAAGAAATAATTCGCCTTCATGGAGTACCATGAAAGATAATATCTGATAGAGACGCACGTTTTACTTCCAGATTTTGGAAAAGTATATTACAATCTATGGGAACACAACTGAATTTTAGTACAGCATATCACCCAGAGACAGATGGTCAAACACAAAGAGTAAACCAAGTGTTGGAGGACATGCTAAGAATGTATGTCATGGATCAACAAAACCAATGGGATAAATACCTCCCCTTAGTAGAGTTTGCCTACAACAATAGTTACCACAGTTCAATACAAGCAGCTCCCTTCGAGATCTTGTATGGAAGACCATGTCGTACTCCATTAAGTTGGGATTGATTAGAGGACAGAGTCATGTTGGGAGTTGAAATGCTCCAAGAAATGGAAGAACAAATGGCCACAATTAAGCAGAGACTAAAGGAAGCCAGGGATCGCCAAAAAAGTTATGCTGATGCAAAGAGAATTGATAGAAACTTTGAGGAAGGAAGACAAGTTTTCATTAGAATCAAACCCTTTAAAATTCCCTTTAGGATGGGTAAGGGGACAAAGCTATCGCCTAGATTTGTTGGGCCATTCACAATCCTAGAGAGAATTGGACCAGTTGCTTACAAGCTCAAGCTGCCTTTCCATCTAAGAAGGATGCATAATGTGTTTCATGTTTCTATGCTTAGAAAATATGTACCCGACCCATCTCATGTTTTGAAATTTGAAAAATTGCAGGTTTCCGAGGAAGGAGCACTTCAAGTCGAACCATTCTGTATACTGGACCGCCAGGTTTGTTGACTCAGGAATCGTGAGTTTGAGCAAGTCAAGGTCCAATGGGACCAATATAGCCCAGGGTCAGCTACCTAGGAAGATGCAACTGTTATTTTTCAAGACTTTCCTTATTTACTTGATTAAAATGTGTGGTGAATAGTGCTCCTTAGCTAAGACAAATACTTTTATGGAGAATCTAAATCATGTTTTATTGTCTAAACTTTATGATACATACACTATGATTTCCGTTTAGTTTAATGAACTGTTAAGATGTTGAGTATAATGGTAATGGAATAATGATGCCCATGTGGTTCTTATAGCAATGATGTATCCTTATGATTATGATGTTATGTCAAGGTATATTAACATATTCATTTACTACATGATGAATAGGTATTTGATGTTGATGTTATAACTTATGATAGTATTTCATGAGATGAAGCATGTATTTGCGATTAACTATGATGAATGCAATTTCTATGATACTATGATGGTATACTTAATGCATTGGTTGCATGTTGAAGTATGATGATTCACAAGACTCCACAATGGGCCGAGAGGGCTGGTTTATTTTATGATCTCGTGTGAGCCCATACGAACGAGGGAGAATAAGTAACATCATATGGGCTAGGGACAAACTCAATCAACACTACATATGCTAGTGGTTCCTTTGTCTTGTGTATAGCTCTTGATGGATAGCTCTTGAAGAGCTATGGGATCATCTTGAGGAGGCCAAGTGCCTAATATTCTAGGCTAGGTGCCTGTTATTGGATTGGAATGCCAAAGTCTGGAAGGGATGTAAAGGACTTCAATGCCTGGGGTTGTGCGCCTTAGTAGTTGTGGAGGGAGTGGGCCAGCCTTACGAGATGCCCGGGGTCATTGAGTACCGGACCGGATGCCTACCTTGGGGAAAATGAGGTCTGAATCAGGCGCGAGCCTTGGGGCCAGCCTTGCAATAGGATACAGGCCAGGTCAGGCTTAGCTTGGTGCTGGAAGTGGGAAAAAGGACAGAGATTCCTTGAGATTTCCTGGGGTGTTGGGGACTTTTGATGCCTGCTGGTTATACTAGTTTAGCAGAGGGTGTTGGCAACATGAAGTAAATCAAATAATAAATAATAAATAATAAAAATAATAAATAATAAATAATTCAACTTAACTTAGGGACGAAGTTCCTTAAAGTGGGAGAGTATGTAATATCCCTCCCCTTAATAATAAATAAAAATAATAAAAATAATAAATAAATAATACAAAAATAATAATTAATAATATAAATTATAAATAATAATAAATAAATCACTTAATAATAATAAAAATAATAAATCATAAATGTTAAATAATAAATAAGATTAAAAATATATACAAAGAAAATAAATAAATAAATAATTAAAAAAAAATATGTATATATATCTATATATATATATATATATATATATATATATGAAGTAATAACCATAATAAAGCTCTAGATAAGAATCAAGAAACTATCAAAAGAAAGAAATCAAAAGAAAGTTGCATGAGACTTCTATTTAATAGATGGCGAGGAAGATGAGAGGCATTCCGGCATTCTATGATTCCGAGACTCTATCTTTCATTCTCTTGGGAGAATGGTATACTAAGACTTAGGAGCACTGGCAGTAGTACGTTGATTGAGGGCTCGGGGGTGGCCAGTTGTAGCAGAACCCTTGCACAATTGAGCCTACGGTTGGGTGGAGAGTTGTCCCCATAACCTTGTTGTCATCTGGAAAACCTTGATCACAGGTAACATAGATATAAAATTATTTGTTAGTATAGTTTTCTATTAAGAAATTAATTTATATTGTTTTACTGTTACAAATATGAAAATGGACAGTTGTGTAAATTACAATTTACTTTTAGACATTGAATACTTTTAGACATTGAATTGTATTGGAATGAATGGCTATGGAATCCATGATGGGACTGATGTGATATTCAGGAAATAACTCTAGAAATTTAGAAGACTTCTTGTCAACTTATGAAAATTTGTGGGTGGCTAAGTCCAAGATGGAACTTCCCTGTAAGTGTCCTAAAAATTTGTAGGAGAAAATAATAAAAAAACTAAATATTAACATAATGAGATAGAAATATTATGCTAATTACTTAGTTGGATAGAAATATTGAATGGGGTGGAATAAAGCACAACCAGAGAGAACTATATTCTTTAAAGAAAATGAAAAGATTTTTTTTTGAAAAAAACTAAAACAAAAAGGCCTAGGAAAAAGGTTGGAAAATGATAAGGTAGGATGTTGTTAAAAATATGCTAGAAAGAATTCTATAAAATAAACCACCAATGAATCAATAAGGTTATTGATTCTAGCGGCAAGTAGATATTAGTTCAATGGGGAACAATTGGAGATAGTTCACGATTGGGTGGAACATGCTCGGTTCCTGAATAATTCGCAGACATTAATTATGGTTAGATGAAATTTTGTCTATATTTTTATATTGATTTTGAGATCGTCTAAATATGTTGGATGTTAGAATAGACTGTAAGTTGCATGTCTTTAATTTGCTGTATGTGTTATAGTTCTACATGCATGATCTATTAATTTATATAAGTGAAAATTTTGATGAAATAGGTTGTGTTTGTAGGTTTGTATGAGCAAATGAACATGTGAGAAATGAATGATCTATATGCATGCATAGAGGAAATAAATTCTTAATGTATGCACTTATCATTTAAATTATGATGAAAATAGTGAGGCCAAATG
This sequence comes from Pinus tabuliformis, assembly GCA_031772625.1. Taxonomy (NCBI): domain Eukaryota; kingdom Viridiplantae; phylum Streptophyta; class Pinopsida; order Pinales; family Pinaceae; genus Pinus; species Pinus tabuliformis. The sequence continues at coordinate 1,906,815,928 of CM062816.1, forward strand.
AAAATGCTTGGAGATAAATGTTATGAGTTTGAGTTTGATTGAAATTATTATGGGAGAGAAAGATAATAATTTGCAAACAACACCAGTGGGAAAGAAAGACTAGTGTAACCCCTAAATAAAAAACAAAATCCAATTGATATAGTTTTTTTTTTATCATTCTTAGGATCAGAGGGCTAGTTCTCTATGAGTACTTCTGTAAGTATTGTGATTAAAGTATTATTTTACATTGAATAAATAATTGATAATGAAAAGTATTTCATTTCATAAACATGATTTATTTTACTTATTAAACATAAAAATGCTTCATTCTGAATGGAAATGATTGCAATTTTTGTAATTTAGATTGTTATATTATCAATAAAAATTAAGTTTACAACAAGACAAGAACACTGATGATGGTGTTCTCTTTAAGGGAGGGAGTATGTAAGATCCCTTGCATAAGCTACCAATTGAATAATTAAATAATATAAAGTCTTATATTGATATTTCATGAAGAATATTATACTAATTCTTAATTACAAGAATATTACAAGAATTAATTCTTAATTCTTATATTAGAATACTTTATATTCTTCTATCTAAAAATATTGTATTTCCAACTTGTTATATTTTTAGTTTCATAACCAATGAGCAATATTTTCAGAAAAAATATGGATAAGTGATATTTTGTCCATTAAGAAAAAGAAAATATACCTTGAAAAAGCATTAGAAATTTATGAATGATTTTTTGAGTGATTTTAGAATTTACAAAAATATAATTTGTGGAGTGATTTATTGGTGATTTATGGAATGCTTTTAGGATTAATAAAAGAAATTACATTTTCTTAATTCTAATTATTGTAATCCTATGGGAAAATATGAGAACTAATGACAAAATTCATATAGAATCAAGCCAAGAGAGAGGAAGGAGAGATTCCAAGCATGCATTAAAAGATAAGTAACTATGCTCTTTGAAAATTATTATTGTGTTTGGATATGTTGCACGAAGAAATAAGAATCAAATTTATTTGCCTGAAAATTTCCATATGATAAAGAATCGAGATTATTTCTTGGGAAAACCTCCATGGAATTTTGTGCATAGAGGAATAAGTTTTTTTTTCATTGAATTCTTAAAATATTTTATGTGCATTGAATTCTTAAAATATTTTCATGGCTAAATAATTGTTTGAATTGCATGATTTATTGGAAAATAGGGTCCAATTATATCTTTGTATCTCCCAAATTGTGATACTTGTCTAAAAACAGAAAGTGATTTTTGTAAATGCCCCCATTCTCACCGAAAGAATCTTTCAAATTTGAACAATTCATTTTTAAGTTCTAGAAAATCATGTCCAAAGTTGATGACTAAAAAAAATAATTATGTAATATTTAAATCTGGAAAAATGGACTGCAAATATTCATTCAAATCATGCAAAGAGAGAGGTTTTTTTTTTTTAATGAACCCATTCCCAACAAAAAATTCTTCTTTTTTTTTCAAAAATCCATTTCCATATGTTTGGAAACCGCATCTAAAGCTGATCGCTAAAATAGGAAAAACTGAGTAAAAGAGAGTGCTTCAATTAAATTTTCAGTCGGATAAGAATAATTGTTTGTATACATATAGAAATAACTATTGTGTTAATTTTCTCAAAAGGAAATAAATTAATTTCATGTACAAAAAAGTAACTATCAAGTTTGATATTTGTTGAAAAGAAATAAGTTATTCACGTGCACAAAAAGAGAACAATTATGCTGATATTTCAAAGAAATAGTTATTCTCATGCATAAAAAATAGAGCAATTAAGTTGATAATTATTGAAAACAATTTAAGCTATTTCGTTTAAAAGATTTCCAAGGATGTTCTCATGATGAATATGCATTAAAGTTTAAAAGAGAAATATTGGACTCTTAAACATAATATGTGCTTACATGCGTAGGAATAATATCTAGTATATTTGATCTACTGGAAATGAATATGTGATTTTACATGCAAGGGAAGCTTGAGTCACGCAGAGAGTGATAACTAATTTTTTTAAGAGTTAACATAAAACCTTTGTATAAAATACAATTCGTTGTGTTATTTAAAAATGACTTGTTATTCATGTTATTTCTTGAGGAAATATTACAAGTTTGTATGTTGTGTTAAATGATAGGAAAATATTATGTATTGCATGCATAATAGCTGCTAAGTAAGCTAACTTTTGGAAAAGTGAATAATTAGTGTATTAGATTCCTAGTAAAATAAATATATATATTTGTATGCAAGGAAGTATTTGTTGTGTTAGAACACTTAAAAAATAAGAGAAGATAAAAACATGTCCTTCTATGCATTATTGAATTAGATTCTTAGAGAGGATAACTCGCAATCACATCCTTCAAAGGTGCGATCAAGTAATATTGACTGTGTTACATTTCTTTTAAGAAAAATAATATGAACTTACAAACCTAAAGGAATTAGCTATGGTGTTAGCTTTATTTTGGGAGAATATTTTGTATAGTTATTGGGTTAGATATTTAGTAGAAGGAAAATGTATTTCGATGTGCATGAAAGAATAAATATTATACATTTGATCCATTGGAAAAGAAATGTATTTATTTTTTGAAGCAAGATTTAGATAGTTTCATCCGGAAAGAAATATATGTTTCACATGCAAGAAGGGAAATCTATTCTATTATTTTCTTTTCGAGATGACAAGTAGTTGCATTCAAGAAATTTATTATGTTAACATTGTTCGAAATAGAGTTTGAATTTTTATACATCATAACCATTGTGAATAGCTCTCATGTGGAAAATATATTTTTGGAAAAGAACATGCATCCACATGGATAAGTATAAAATCTATTGCGTCAATCCCTTTGAAAAAGAAAACATAATAGTAGGAACAAATAAAATTAAATGTTGGGCTAGTTCTCATGGAAGCTTGTTATGAATTTGTATGCACAAGAATAATATCTAGTATGTTAGCTTTACTTTGGAAAGAATATGAAAGTTCATGCAATATTTTGTTAGCATTTTGCTGGAAAGATGATGCTTGATATTGATTTCTTGTTACTAATGCATGTGCGATGATTTTAAGGAATACATTTCGTGACATTTTGTTTATGTTTTATGCATACATAGAAATATATGTTGAAGTTTCACTAATGAGGATTGATTATTGGTTTATTAATATTCTATCTAATCATGATATCAAGTGTGTTGACGACAACAATGGTAGGAAATGATGGTGACTTATGCAAATTATAGTTCATGTCTAACTTTGTGGCAGATAAAGCTTTATTGGTCCATGCAGATTGAGGAATTCCAACTATAGGATGATCCACTGATGGAAACAGTGACAAAAAAAACATAGATATTAAGGATTCATGGGTAAATGATATCAAGATGGTTCTATTAGCTTATAGCTAGTTATGTTGCACCTAAGATTATTTTTCTATGTAATATTTATGACAATGGTTAATGGATGAACTCCCTCATAACTATTAAGTGAGGGGTGAACACCCTTACGAGCATTTAATAATAAAATTAAATGTTCGTTGGTTTTCACCTTACTGGATTTTCAGGGTATATCGATGTCTAATGATGTGAGTATTCATTGTGCCATTTTTATTATTTTTATATTATCAAGTATGGGATTTACTAATTCAGTTAAAAGAATCATGGAATCAGTGCATAGTTATAACAAAAAATTTAAGTTAATATGTTACAACATTGGCAGTTGATGATTGTGTAAGTCGCTATGATTTTACTAAATATTTTTCTATGTAATGATGATATTCATTGAAATGGTCATTGAGGAAATATAGAAAGTAATTTAAAAATTTACATATTGGTAAATGTTGAAAACCTTTCCTAACTCCATGCATTTTCCCATGAGGTTCATGAGGGATGTTACAATTTTATTGACTTCACCTTGTTGGTTTTATGGTATTTAATGGAAAAATGTTTCCAAATGTTTACTTCATAGCTCCAAATATTCAAAATTATGAAAATATGATAATAACCATAATTCATTATGTGGTTCCTCATTGGTCTCGTAATCTTCGTGGTGTTTTGTATCTGCAATTAGACAACACTCATCGTGAAAACAAAAATGAAATTGTTTCTCGATATCTAAGCATTCTTATTGACTTGGGAATTCTTAAAAAGGTAATGGTTGAATTTGTTCTTGTTGGGCACAATCATGAACATATTGATGTGATGTTCAGTTATTTTTAGAATGATTAAGGAAGAAGGATTTTGGGAGCCTGCCATCATTATTCGAATGTATTAAGAAATCATACATTCCAGAGCCTACTTTTCATGTGTTGGAAGAAACTATTGACATGAAAATGTTTATTATTAGATCACATGGTGAGGATAAATTCATTGTATACCTTAATAAAATTAGCTTCCAACATCAATTTTGTATCAAAAAAATTGATGGGAAAACACTTATTTGGGGCAAGAAGTATTCAATTGTTGCAGAATGGGGGTCATCATAAGGTTTAGAATATTTGAAGTTAATTATAAATAATATAATATTTGCATCAAGTACATTGTTATTACAATCTATTGCTAAACTCCATAATGCACCAAAGCATAAGAGAGATATAATTTTTTCTGAATTCTTGGAAGAAATTAAAAAATTATTAGAGATACATATGAGTACTTCGATGTTAATGTTTTAGTTTGGTGGGAGTCCTTTTTCAATATTCAAAGTGATATCATTTAAAGATCAAGAAATGAAGATATGATTTTGAAGACTCAATTTATTTGGGCACAAAAAATGCCAAATCAACATGAGGAAAGACATGTTGTTGAACAACATCAACCTCAACGTATTGTTAATTCTCCACATGTAGAGGAAAGAGAAATGTATATTGGTTCTAGAAGATAAAGTTCACAACGTGAAGCCATGAAAGACATTTATAAGGGTTTTGTGTGGGATTTTAAGAAGGGATGCATGATCACAGTGTTAGCACATAAACATCCACATGGCTATCCATTCTGGGTTCCCAAGGTTATAAATGTTATTAAACAAAATGAAAAAATTACATTTGTTGAAGTACATTGGTATGCCATAAAGACCCACCCATTCAGTGGCATTTATAAGTAAGAGATTGTAGTTGATAAACAAATTGGCATAAAGTGTAAAAGAAAGGGTAAATCATCACCTCACAGACCTCTTAAAATTGGAGGATGTTGACATACTTATTATTTATGACTTCAATTTAACAAAGGGAGGAACTCTTCACTTTAGGACCATAAATATTTTGAAGAAGTTGCTATGAGAGGAAATGGTGTTAAGATGGGAGTCTGCTGAACCTAGTCATAGATCTAGAAAAAATTTGAATCCTGAAATGGTCAGCATGCATGTTGACTCAGATAAGGCACTAGTTGATGAAAGACAAGAATATGGGTCATCTTCATCTTCATCCAGTCATTCATGTGAAAACGTTGTAGATTTTGAGGGTGTACTAAAACCTATGAGTGATTTTGAATAATTGTCTAAGACATCATATGTAAATGATGTTTTCATGGTAGCTTGAAATAAATATTTTGACTTCCATATGATACTACATGAAGTTATAAGTAATTTCTATGTTGTTTGGATTATATGTTTTAATTATCAAGAATTTATTTTTTATAATATACCCAATGAGCTACAATTTTTTTTTATGTTATATTCAATTTACCAAAGTTGATATTTTGATTAAAAGTAAAAAAATACTAGAAAGTAATGTCATATTTTTAAATTATATAGTGACATTTCCATGATAATATTTATTGTTATCATTTGGTATAAGATAGTTTTAAAAAATGTTGCAATTTTAATGCCTCATTAAAAGGGGACGCTTCATTTTGATGGTTGATTTTTATGTTTTTGTTGCAATGAGATAAATTGTCTAAGGGTAAGATTTGGAAAGAGCTATACTTTTAGCCTTTAAAACAAAAATTACTCTTGCAATAATGAAACTTTCATTTAGGTGTTCATTTAAAAACAAATTAGTCATATAAGTTGTCCATAATGTCATGGTTGAAATATGTTAAAAATTTAAGCTTTTTAATTCCATGGTTAAAAAATTGGCAAAACTTTAAGGTTTTTCTAAGTTATGATATTTTATGTTTAATGAAATGGTTGAAAACAATTAAAAATTTAGGGTTTTTTAGAGTCATGATATTTTATCTTTAATTCCATCCATAGAAATTGTTGGAATTTTAAGGTTTTTCAAAGACATGATATTTATTTTTAACGTCATGACTGAAAATTGTCATTTTAAGGTTTGTTGAATTCATGATATTTTATCTTTAATGTCATTGCTAAAAGGTGCTGAAATGGTAACGTGAAAATTTTTATTTTGTTCTAGCATCAACAATTTTTGTTTTCACATTGTTTTTTCTATCTTCTTTGCAAAAAAAAGGTTGGTTTTTAATGCCAAAATTTAAGCTAAAAAAACATCATTGCAGCATACACACTTTTCATGTTTGGGATGTTTTTTCATGCTCTTTGAGGGTTTTTGGTTTAGAGTTCCTGTTTTGAGGTAATAGTTCTAGTTTGATTATAGCTTTGTTATGAATGAGGGGAAGGTAAAAATACACAATTTTTCCATACACAAGCTCGGGTGAGACTTCAAAAAAATAATGTAAATACCATCACAAAGAATGGAGAAATCATTTCATCTTTCAACAAAATTAAGGAGGTTTCCTATGAAAATTGTGGTAACTTATACCCTAAGCATGGACTATCACAAGAAATGGCGACATATTTGACGGTTGAACATTTCATTGAGTTAATTATCTAATAGGATAATTCTTATATATTGAGGTCGATTTTGTGTTGCCTCATTTTTATCATAAATGTTGGAATATCATCAGATTTGATTTATGAAAAGATTATATAATTTGTTCACAAGTATACTTCAATGCGAGGGGTAATCAATTAAACATTTTTATCCGTTCTTTCAAAAGAGATAATTCGTTCATGTTTTTCAACATTTCCATGAAATTCATTATGTAATGTTTATTATCAGATAATTTCTAAAATTATTGCTTCTCTCCTTAAGCTCTTTCTCCTAGAAATGATCTTGTAATACTAAGGGCATCCGTAAGAAATAGACAAATTGTAGATAATATCATATTTGTTCCAAGAAGTTATGTTTTCAAACATGGAGCAGAGGGGAAAAGTGATTGAGAAAGAAGCTCATTATGGTTAATGCTTTTGATAAGGTTAGGCAGAACTTTGTATTTAAAGCTTCAAGGAAATATATATTTAAGGACAAATTCATTTGGTGAATAGTTACTTGTATATTTGGGCCTTGGGTGTCTCTTCTTGTAAATATTAGGGATGTGGGTTTTTTTAAAAGCTCTATAGGTTTGATACAAGGGTGCCCTGTGATGGTGGATTCCTTAAGTATAAAATTGAATTATAAAATCGTGTTGGAATGTATTCTCGGCATTAAATATATGAGTGGGGTTAAGAATATAAATCACTCCCAATTTGTAGATGACACCTTGTTAATAAGGGGTATTTCTGTTGAAATTTATGCATGGTTGGACTATATTTTAGTAGCATTACGAGGGCTATTCAATTATGAGAATTCTTATATTTATTATCACAATATAGAACTGAATAATCTTATATTTATTCTCAGAATATCAACAATTGAACCAAAATATTTCTTATAAGAAACTTATGTTTTCCAATTTTATGTTCTTCGAACCAATTAAAGTATCTTAGGATGTTAGTTATTGTAAAGAACTTCCCGTGTCCATCATGGTTGCCATTGTTAGACAATTTAAGATCTAAATTTTCTCAATGGGAGCTCACTAGTGCAATATTGCTAGTCATGTGGTCCTCATCAAATACATGCCATCTTCCCTCTGATTTTTTCGTTTTATATTTCTATTAAATCCTAGAGGATTTAGAAATTCATTGGTCAAGGGAATTGTAAATATTTATGCCAAGAATGAAAAACCAAATTTAGGAGGTTCATTATGGTAAATTTGGTTATAGTGAAAACTCCAAATAATCATAGGAGTTTGGGAATTAGAGATCTCCATACTGGGGTATCTTGTTATTGTAAATTAAAGCTCATTGTATCCCCTTAAGATTTGGCTAATTTGAGAAGGGAAAAAAAATTCATTGTATGATATCTTCTAATTGTTGAAGGATGGAGTATGAAGGATGGAGTATGGAACAAATGATAATGGAGTATGGATATCTTGTTATTGTAAATTAAAGCTCATTGTATCCCCTTAAGATTTGGCTAATTTGAGAAGGAAAAAAAAAATTCATTGTATGATATCTTCTAATTGTTGAAGGATGGAGTATGGAACAAATGGTATTGGAAAATTGTGCACTAAAATCTTCAATACTTGGTTCAATAAATGTTGATATCCCTTACTATATGCTCCCACTAATAAATCAAAGTTGATGGGCACAGTAGATAGTTCGAAAAGTAGTCTATCAAGCAGTGATATATTGCTCTATCTTTCCTATATGGCGTTCTAAAGGATTGGTGTGGAGCACAGGCTTGCATAATGATGGGTTCCATAAGGTGAATAACTTCTATTGAAAAATTGTGCTTAAGAAAATTCTTACAATGGAAAATATCTATAAATGAGGAATATGTGGTTCCTCTTAGTGCATCCTATGCTTGGAGAATGTGGAAACCATGTCCCATTTTCTTTTGGAATACAAGGAAATTACCATGTCTCATTTTCTATTAAGAATTGGATGGTATGGCCAGACAGTTTCCCCAATTCTTTGTTTTTCTGAAAAGAATTACATTGGTTTCTTCTAAAGATGAAACTCTCTTGAGGAGAACTTAGGTGGTCCTACCTAAATCTATATGTTGGAAAATATAAATGGGGTTGTTTTTCAAGACAGTCCCCTTTGTACCCAAGAAGTTTGTCTTACAGAAATTACATTATTGGTTGAATCTATCAATTTAAATCTTACATTCATTTCTCTTGATAGAAAGCCCACGGAGACCCCATTTTATGTTTTCATGGAGATCCAAAAATAATACACCATCTCAAGAAGGGTTTGGGGGTATCAATTTCTCGATAGGAAAATTAGAAATTTTATATTCTTGGGGAGTACACTCTACCTCTAATAATTAGGCTATTAGTTATGTTCTATTCAGAGGCTTACTTCAGGTCTCATATCTCAATTTTGGCACAATAATAGTTGGGAGGGATTCTTGTATTTTGATGGACCATCTTGAAGTTCGTTCTACTCCACAGGATTTAATACTAAGAATTATTTTCCATAAAATTCTAGTTTTTATATATAAAAAAAGGACAAATTTGATGTGTTTTATGTTCTACAACAAAATAATGTATACCTTTAGGAAAGCTAGGGAGCACGATTAAATTAACGTGTCATTGAAGTTAATGAAAGAACAAAGCATTTTTATATCGCATAATGAATAGAGAAAATAAGGAAACTCGCATAAGGATACAAGTGTATGGAGCAAATGTATTGGGGTGGGACAACAACACCATGGAGACTTGAATTATTAAGCGAAGGAACTTTTTGGATAACTCTCTCTTGGCTACAACTTTGCGGCAACTTAATGGAAGTGCCTTCCTTTTTGGAAGTGCTCTAATGGAAGTGCCTTTCTTAGTGGAAGTGCTCTACAGGCTGAAGGAATATTGATTACTTGTTTTTTGTTTTAAGTTCCTCCTATGTCATGCTCTACAAAATCATAAGTGGGGTATGCCACGCCCTTCAACTAAGGATCGCACGAAATTAAATATTATATGTGACATTTAGAGTCAAGAATGATGTCATAATGGGGCAAAAAATTAATGGATACAGACATTGAAAGAACATGGAGGTTGTTCCCCAATGGGGAAATCAATGCAATGATGAAAGCACTTATTTCATGCATGCTGAAACCAGAGATCGGAAGTTTTAAGGTGCGTTGAAAGATTGATCATCATTTCGGGAAGTGGATGAGAACATGAGGTGACTATCGAAAGTATTAAGGATGTATGATGATAATCTATAGTAACAGATTACCCTATACATTTTGTGTGGAATCCTGTCCTTGTTAGAGGTATGGTTAATTTCCATGAAAGGTATATTAATTGAGCACAATATTTTAAATCTTCTATCACAAGTCTTGGTGACTATTTAGCTCTGCATTCCCAAGAGATTGACTCGCAACCTTTGGTGTGGGTGCATAGTAGAGGTGATTCCGAACAAAACATAGTAGAGGTGACTTGGGTGATTGGGCTATAAGTTGTTGGGTAGTTAGTGGAAGGTTGGTAACATCATGGAAATTTGGAGGTGGAAAATTACAGTGGAAGATTGGTAACACCATTGAAATTTGGAGGTGGAAAATTACACCGAAAAAAACTTGGGAAGTTTTTAGAATAGGCTCAAAACCTTGTATTGGTTGAGGCTAAAAATGGAACACAGCCTTCAGAAATTGCGGAGGAAACGGGCACTGATAAAATGCAAAGAGGGCGTTCTCTGCCTGAGGATACAAGGGATGACATATTGTGACCTGAAGTCAGGTATAATTAGTTAGCTTCACCCATTACCATCATTATGTAGCAGTTATTTAGCCAAAAGACAAATTAAGAAGAATCTATTGTAGAATGAACTTGGATGCATAAAAAGGAAGATGGAAGAAAGATAACATGAATTGAATCAGATGTAAACAATGGACCGATATAAATAAAATAGGGGTAAGGGAACGAAACATTTGTTGATATTGTAATGTGGATAGCCATTCGGATTCTATATTCCCAAAAAATATTCAAATTTAAAACTAATATTGCTGCAATTAAAATTCGCGATTACACTTTAATATTGAATAAAAAAAGATAAGTCAATAATAAACAATTTTACTGGTACACACCTTACTAAAAATGTAAACAAGCATGCTACACAGTTAATTGTGTCAGTTTAAAACCAGAATAAGGACAAGTTTCTTCTCCACCATTCAAAGTACGACGATTAACAATAGCTTGCTTTTCTAGATTCGGAAGAATTTATTCCAATGGATTCATTTGTATCTAATGATAAACCATTACGTTGATAATTCTTAGCTAGGAAGAGCCTATCAATTATACAGACTCCCTCATTCATATCTGCTTTAGGGTAGATATCATACAGGTTGTTCATTACAATAAATAAGTGGGAAGTGGTTTGTATATGCTCACATTTAAAGAAACCTGACAGCTCACATTTAAAACAAGTATGTATAACGGATAAGCATTGCCTTCTTAACTCTGAACCACTATGAATAATGCATAAGCATTGCCTTCTTAACTCTGTCAAATTGATTTATAAAATAAACTAAACATACGGTGTACCATTGCAATTTCATTGACTCTAAGTAGCTCATCTGGGCAACCCTTTGCTCCAATGTAACCCAAGGTGAGGTTACCAAGATACTCTGCATATTTTTTTTACTTGACATGGCTATAAGGAATTTGGTTGAACGTTAATTAAATAATTAATTTGTTAATAAAATTTTAAAATATTTCTATTAATATATAATTGTTATTATAATTTAACAACACTTTCTTAATATTTCCAATTTATATCATCGGGCGTGATTTACGTTTACATACATTTGCTGTTCGGATATTTACACCTAGTAAATATTTACACCCAAGTTATATCGCAGTGCATTCAGCATCAAATATCGTGTGGAAAACTGAAAGACTAAAGGATGAGCAATTAAATCCCAGAAAAGAAAAGCTGCAGAACAGTAACGCGATGAAGATTTTTTTGAAAGTGTCAATGGCGAACTGTTTATGCACATGCATTTTGCAAAATATGATACTTTTCAGTCAACTCGATTCAGAAAATGATATGAAAGTACCATATTAAATTAAAAGACTCTGCATGAAAACTGACTTTGGCCTTTTTGTTCATTAAAAAACATGTAACCATCTACTTCATGGCCGGCATAAATGGATGGATAACTTTCTAAAGCAATAACTGACACTTACCCCCCTCTGGTAGGGACAATGGAGACAACATAGATCCATACTTTACTAGATTTTACTTTACTATAGATGTTTCTTCATGATTGAATTCAAATAATATGATATCAAGTCCAGATGTTTCTTCATGATTGAATTCAAATAATATGATAGCAAGTTTGATCACAAATTTTAGTTTTTAGAATTTTGGTGTTTGGAACAGGTTTGCAAATAGTCTTATTAATATTTGGATTAAAAAGAAAAACTTGCTCACAACATGAATTCATATTTTAACAAAAATATTTCTTAGTGATTGAATTTAAAATTGCTCTTAAATTAAAACCCTAAATTTTGGAAATTTTTTCCTCCAAAACAATAATAAAGGAAAAATAGTAAATCATAAATAAAATAAATTAGCAGTGGTTCATTTTTAATTTCAAAACTTTAAATTATTAACAAGATTATTTTCTATTATATGTAATTTGGATATATCAACAAAAGTAAGTTATAGATTCTTGTCACTACTAATGAAATTAAAAGTAAAATATATCTTTTATATGGTTTACTGTGAAAACCAAATAATCTCAATCTTTTAATCTTTCAGACGTCAAATTATGATTTCAAATCTCATACAGTATGCTAACTGCAATGCTCAAACTTTAAGTGGATATACCACGGGAAGTATTCCATGTACAGGCCAAACGCCTCTGGAGTTTCTAGAGAGTGATATAGGAAATTCGAGTTATCCACTTAATACAGGGTCGAAGTTGTGAATATGAAGTTCGAACAAGATTGTCTTTTTTTGCTTTAGCAAGAGTAGTTCCTTCTATTTCATTATATCAAGAAAATTTTTATAGAATATACAAAACCCTGGACTTCTGGAGGTGACAGGGTAACCAAAGGCATGATGCCAAAGTAAAGCTTTACCCCATTACATCAGATAACAAGATCATGCACAACATACTTTAGGATGACTCAAACAAAACAAAAGCCAAATCTAAGGCTTACAAACACCCCCTCCACTCAAGCGAAAAGCCTGCCAAGACCCGTGGCCCCACTAAAAAAGCACCAACAGATCTGATGGTAGACACATCCACAAGAGATGGAACGACACCCTGAAATACCGCACCACCTAAAATGTGCGAAACTTATCTCGTGATGGAGGGTGGTTTCAAAATCCTGCGTTGGCCACGTGGCAGAAGTCTAATGGGATCAAGGAAAATTTTAAGGATGGAAAATTTTCTTGAAGTTTAAAACATTGGCGAATCTCACTAATCCCTAATATGCAAACTATAAATTTTTAATGATATATTTGCAAAATTATTCAAATTTATAATGATTTTATATATGGTCTCTATATAATGTTGGTGATTTTTAAGGTAAAATAATTTTATATTCTAAAATTTGGGCGAATCATCTTTTATAAAAATTGGAAATTGGCGAATCGTTTTTTGGAAAAATCATGGAAAATTAGCCCACTGGGCGAACATTAGCCCCTAAAATTTTCCATGAATGGGATCGCTGCCAAAATAACAAACCACTTACTAAACAAAATCAACGCGATCACCCATAAACCACCTTCTTTTGGTTTTCTAATTGGGAGGAGGAATGAAGTGCAAACTACTTCACCAGGAAATAAGAGCTGCCATGGCCTGGACACTCCCATTACAGAGTCGACAATGGAGACCCCCGAAGATCGTGGGTAGATCCTGATTAGCAATATGAAGAGGAAGGGGCTTGGTCTCATTCCACTAGGTGGAAACCAAACAACTTAGCACCTGTCCATCTTCCCCAAGCCTCCCGGAGAACTGTGATCGAACTTGATTAGACATCATCATACAGTTTCTTTCCTTCGGGCCCAATGTTTGAAAAGTTCTCTATCTTCCGCTGCTTGTTCCTCACAAAGAGATTTTACTCCTCCCAGAGACATTTCCTTCCAGTTCATCTCAAATCTGTTTACAGTATTAAACGCTCCTTGATTGGCAAGAGTATCCACTAGTTTGTTGGTTTCACGACTGACATGTCTGAAACTAATAGTTCTTAGACATTGGAGATGTTTCCGTATTCTTTGGTACATTTGAATTAGTCTCCAATGTTTTGAGACCTTCTCTGGCGATGCTCCACAACTGATTCTTCTAACAACTTTTATAGAGATTTTTGAGTCTACCTCTATGATCACATTTGAGCTATGAGTTTGTTTGAGTAGTTCTAGATGTTGTTCCAAGGCCATTAATTTAGCCATGTTATTTGTGGCTTTAACTAAGTGGCAATGGAAAATGAAGCTTATAATTCCATCCTCATCTCTTAACACCCCTCCACAACCAGCTATTCTAGGGTTGCCTTTCGAAGCCACATCTATATTACATTTCAAGTAGCCTTTCGGCGAAGGCAACCAGAAATTCTTTTCGTTTCCAAAATTTCCTTCTTTTCTTCTGAGTCCATTGATAATGGTTTCTTGCATCCCAGTTTTCTGAGGGTTCTCATCTCATTTATCGTGGGCATGTTTTTGGGAAGATTGCGAACAATTGTGCTCACTGTCTCTCTAATCTGCTCCAAGATCAGATCCAACACTTGAAGAGGATTGGACTTTTCATCCTTGAAAATACTTTTTATTCCTTTATTTCCATACATTCCAAATGATGAAGCTAGGTGTAAAGGCCTAGGCCAGATTGAGAAACTCATTTTCCGAAAAGTTCCTTCTCCACTTGAACAAGGTGTTTGTGATGCTTTCTTTATCTCGATCTGTCTATTGAAAAATGGTTGCAAAAGAGTCCCACAACCAGGTGGTAAAGGTGCAAATGTTAAGAATATGCTCCATTGTTTCCTCTTAAGCTTCACATAGCTAACATCTAGAGGGCCCAATAATACCTTTTTTCCTAATGTTGTCCCAAGTTAAGATTTTCTTATGGTGAACTAGCCACATGAATAGCTTGATCTTCATCCACCCTTGCTGGCTCCAGAGTTGTTGCCAAGAATTCGTAGCAATCCTAGAATCTAGGTTCATGAGAATCTTCTTAGCTTCCTTAAGATTAAAGGAGGCTTATTTGTTGAGGCCCCATCTTAATTGATCTTGCCCCTCTGTAACCAAGATTTTTCTTTGTTTTAGTATGTTCATAATTTCGTCGGCCTTTTTTTTTGGGAACTTTCGTCATTACAGTCTATGCTTCTCCAATTTCTCCATTTCTCGGAGCTGTAAGTATGACTCCAAAAATCTTTAACTCTGATTAGTCCCTGGGAATCTGTTTCTTGCTTGAGTTCTTTATAGTATTCTTTTAGCAGCATTGGTTCTTGTTTCCATTTGTCCTCCCAAAAGAGAGCAAGATCCCCTGCTCTGATTTCCTAGAAACTGTGGTCCTGTACTAAGCATCTGGTTTCCCAGGCTTTATTCTAGATGTAGGATCCCTTTATGCTTCTTAGCATTCTAATAAGATCACTAGTTTGCCAAGAGCTTGCATATTTTTCTTTCTAGGTTTTAGCCCATAGAGCTTCTGGTTCGTTAACCCATCTCCACCAAAGTTTGGCTCCTAGCACATTACTTAAGATTTCCTTATTGTCTAAACCTAGTTCCCCATGACTTTTAGGTTTGCAGATTTTATCCCAAGAAACAAGTGCACATTTCTTTCTTGTTTCTTCCTTACCCCAAAGGAAGTCTCTCTGGATATTTTTGAATTGCTATAAGACCCATTTGGGGGCTGGGAGAGTTGATAACAAGAACATTGGAATTGACTGTAGAATAGCCTTTGTCAAAATTAATCTGCCCGCTAGGTTCAGTGATCTGATGGTCCATTTTTTAACTTTTTCCTGCATCTTATTGAGTATTGGTTCCCAAATTCTCTTATGTAGGGGTTTGTCTATAAGGGGAATTCCCAAATACTTTGAAGGGAGGGAATCTGTTTGGAAGCCCAGAATTCTTGAGATATTTTTTTGAATTGCAATGTTAGTATTCAAGAAAAAAAAATTGATTTGGAAACATTTACTTCCATACACGTGGCCAAGGAAAAAAAAGTTAGGATTTGTTTATACTTTGAAGCTTCTTTGACAATGGGAATTCCATGCAGCATTGTGTCAACCACAAATTGTTGATGAATCATTGTCCATTATCTGTTAATTGAAGTCCCTTAATTTTTCCCAAGAATTTAGCCTGCTTAATGGTTCTACCCAATCCTTCCATCATGAGGATAAAAAGAAAGGGAGAGAGTGGGTCGCCCTGCCTGAGACCTCTAGAAGGAGTGAAGATAGCTGAGGGAGATCCATTCACCAGAATAGAAAAGGTGGAAGATGTTATGAGAGCCATGACCCATCTAATCCAGTTATGATCAAACCCAAACGCAGCAAGGATCATCTTGATCTAGCTCCAGTTGACTTTCTCATAAGCTTTGGCAATATCTAGTTGCATGATCATACCGGCCTATTTTTTACTAGTTAGTGTGTGGACTATCTCGTGTGCAAGAATGATATTATTAAGAATTTATCTTCCTTCCAAATAACCATATTGTTCACCTGATATTAAAGAGGGAAGAAGAGGTTTGAGCCTGCTAGCCAAAATCTTGGATATAATCTTGTAAACCACATTACATAAGGCAATGGGTCTAAACTTATCAGTAGTCAGGGTTGAATCCTATTTGGGGATCAAAGAGATGAAGGAGGTGTTGAGGGCTTTCAGAATAGTCCTATTTCTTCTGGAATCCTCCACAACATTCAGGATGTCTTGCTTGACAATGTTCCAGCAGGCCTTAAAAAAATCCACATTGAAACCATCTGGACCTGGAGCTTTGCCATTTTGCATGTCCTTGATAATCTCACTAACTTCCTCTTCAGTGACTGGTTTGTTCAGGTTGAAATTGTCCTCTCTAGTCACCAGCTTAGGGATGTTATTTGTAATTTCTCTGATGTATTGCTCCCTGTCTGGATTATTCTCCTTAGTGATACTTTTGAAATGTTGAACCAACACTTCTTCGATGTTCTTCTCAGAGGCCTGTAGCTGCCCTTTTTCATTCAAAATCGTAGAGATTCAGTTGTGAGTCCTATTAGCTATGGTGGATCTATGAAAAACTTTTGTGTTATGATCCCCTTCCTTAAGCCATTGAATTCTAGATTTTTGTCTCCAAAAGATTTCTTCTTGTTTGAATAAATTCTCCCATTCTTGATAGTGTTTGTCAGCTATTTGACTTTTTTCCTTATCAAAACCCATTGTCATCAATGTTTGATTGAGTTCCTGTAGTTTGGCTTCCACTGCCTTTTTCTCCACAAAAATGTTACCAAAAACCTCCTTGTTCCATTCTTTGAGTCTAAATTTAATACGTTGAAGTCTTTTGTGTAGGATGAACATATTCATGCCCTAGATTTGAAGATCTTCTGCCCAACATTGTTCAACGTTGTTAGTGAAATCTGGGTGGGAGAGCCAGATATTCTCAAACCTGAAGGGTCTATCCTTGAGAGCATCAAACCCCTCGAGTTCTAATTGAATCGGCCAATGATCAGAACCTCCAAAGGGGAGAACCTTAGCTGTTATTTCTCTATTTTCTAGCATAAGCTCCTCAGAGATCAGAAATCTGTCTAACTTGGAGGCGACCTGAGCCTCACCTCCTCTTTTATTGTTCCAAGTATATAGGCCATTCTGCATTGCCGAGTCCACCAGATTCATGTCATCAGTAAAGGTTTGGAATAGATCTGAGTCCTTATTTAGTAGTTTGGTGCCTCCTTTTTTTTCTGAAAGTGATTTGATCATATTAAAATCTCCTCCCAAGACCCAAGGTATTCCTACATGTCTGCTCTTGAGCTATGCTAAGGAGTTTAATAGTCTTAGTTTTTCATCTATTCTTTGCAGCCCATAGACATTTGTGGCGAGGAAAGTGTCCACAACTCCCACTGGTTGAATGATTACAGATAGATAATTTCTTGATGCCTCCACATCCAGAATACTAACTTTTTGGGGGTTCCATAGAGTGAGGATACCTCCTGCTGTATTTTCTGCTTTCACTTCAAGAAACTCAAAACTGTTCATCCATTTGCTATGGATTTGCTTTAACTTTTGAATGGAACATTTTGTTTCTTTAATAAAGATGATATCTCGTGATGTTTGTTTCATTCTGTGACTTGACATTCTTTGTTTTCTTTTACTGCCTAGACCTCTAATATTCCAAGATATGCACTTCATAACTAAAGATTTGTGAAAGAGTAATTGGTTAGGTCTTTCATCTTACCCGAATCTATCATTAGCTTTCCACACTCCATCAGGAGCTCATTTTTCTATTTCCTGCCCCATTTTTTGCCTGGATTTCTAGTTGCTAATCCTAGAGTTGATTTCATAGTTTTCACTCCTCTGTGTTCCTACTTGTGAATACTTGTACCTTTATCCCATCCTCTTTCCTGGGTTTTCCATAAAAATAAATTTTGTATTCTAGAGCATTCTTCTGGAGGTATTGATTCTATTCCTTCCTTGGATCCCTACCTCAAGATTCCTTCCAGATCTAGGTTTTCCTTGTCTAGGATTTCCTCTAGTTCATGATCTTCCAGATCTAGCTCGTTTTGGTTCATTTCCTGGTCCATCTCCATTTCTGTCTCACTCATAACAGTCTCATTATTGTATACCATGTCATGATATTGTTTCCTATTTTCTTCCATTTCTTTTTTGTTAGGATCTTTCTCTTGGGCTTGTTCATCCTTTGTGTTATCCTCATTCTCATCCAGCACTTGAAACCTATTCTGGCTGACTCTCTGCCTTTCATTCTATTGTTGCTTCATTCCCCTTTTCCCCCTTTACTTCTGCTTACCACTTTCTGAAAGCTCTCTGTATCCTTCAAAGTATTGATGTGTTCTTTGTTGTCTACTTTACCGAGAGGGCAGTCCCTAAGTAGATGTCCATGTTCATGGCATCTATGGCATCCGAATGGGATATGCTCATAGTCCACGATTTGCAACCATTCCTCATCATGAACTTCTAAAATAACTTCATCTGGAAGAGCTTATGATAGATCTATCTCCACACATATTCTTGCAAAGGAAGTATATTTCCTTCTTCTTGTGGCTTCGAAAACTTTGACAAAACATCCTAGTTTATTACCAATAGCTATTAATTATTCTATTTGCCAATAATCAAGAGGTAGGGAATATAGCCTTACCCATACTGGAACTGAGGTGAAGGTCTCCCACTCTCGAACAAAGTTCATCCTCCAAGGCCTCATATAGAGACCAATCGTTGCATAAAAGTAGGGTCCTCCTTCAAATATTATGTCTTTGTCTTCTATGTTTGTGAACACCACTGTGAAGAATCATTTTGACCCAAGATGTAGGTCAATGCTTCCTTTGGGCTTCCAATGATACGTGATCCACATTTGCAAGGTTTTAGCAGTGGGCCATAGTCCCATGAATTTACAAATGATGGCATAGTTCCCAATGTTTTCTCTCTGCGCTTGTAGAGCAGGGTCTTTTAATATTAGTCTTGGCGTGATTGCAGCTTTAGGCTCGCAAGGTCCCTTTTGCATGTGTTCTCGTTACCCAAGACATTTGTCTTCTTCCTCCTTATCCTTTATGCTGCTATTTTTCTTGGTCTTAGTTCTCTTTGTCCCCTTAGCATTATTGTTGTTTTTTTCCCTAGCCATGCCTTTGTTGTGACATTCCGTTGTTTTTCTTTTATTGGATACTGCATCCCTGTAGGAGGGAGCTGAGCTCCCTCCTTTGCTGCCCTCCATCAGAAACCGTATCCTCTGAACCATCACCGTTTGGTCACTACATAAGCCAAGTTCGAACAAGATTGTCATAACCAGTTCTACTTGCAAAATTTTACTACATGGATATTGAGCTGAATTGAAAATATTCGAAAGCTAAGAGAATTTGACAATTGTGGATATTGAAGTCGATTATGTATATTTTCAAGAATAATCAGGCAAATAATTCATACGAATGAATTACGAATATTAAATCTTAATTCTTTCATTGTGCAAGAAAAGGTATATATACATATAATTTCTTAAATCCATTTAAAAGTAGCTATACATAGAAAATCTAAACAATTCAATTTGTTTTAATTTTTTTATTTTTAAGAGATTTAAATGTAATCTTTGAAATTAGGAGTAGCAATAATTTTATAACACTTAAGGTTAAATTACCATCACCATTTCACAGATACGTTTTTGTTTATGAAACTCAAAATGTCGTTTGCTAGTGGCTTTGTAAATATATGAGCCGTGAAACTCAAACATGTTTTTTTTGCTGGTGGCTTTGTAAATATATGAGCAGTGAAACTCAAACATGTTGTTTGCTAGTGGATTTGTAAATATATGAGCGGTTACGTATTACAAGTTGATTTGACCATTGTTCAGAAGCTTTTTAATGGAATGATATTTTTTTTTCAGAGGAAAAAAATCTGGATAGATTATATTGAGATCATATAAAGTTCTGTAAAATACATAAAATAGACTGAAGATCTAGATCAAAAAACATTCGATCATAGGATGTGCCAATCTGGAAACCATAATGAGATGACTGTGAGGTAAAAAGACGCAAACACAGTCAAGATGATGTCCATCGAAACATAGGAACAGCATAATAACAAAACCAAGCATGAGCAAAAAATAAAGAGATTGCTGGAGCATTCGGATGCCTGTAGGAGAAAAAGACTAAACAGGAGGCATGAAACCTTGAATCTTCGATATGATAGAGACCGGCGATATGTTGGAGTCCTGAAAGAGACGGTTACACCTCCATTTCCAGATATTCCAGACTGTAAGGAGAAATAAAGCGTGCCAGGAGGGTCGTTGAGAGGACCACCAGAGAAAGGCTTCCTGTACCGAGGAGAAATGAAGCAAGGGAGAACTATATATAGAGGACAGCTCAGTCCATATAGCCGAAGAAACAGAGCACCGAAAGAACATTATTTCATATATTTTTTTATAAAATTTTTTTTTGATAAAGTGGTTATTGATATGTTGATTTTTTTTTTCTTTCTTCAAAATCTATTTATATTTTAAAAAATAAAATAAAATTGTTTAATAAATTGTTACTGTTGATATATATTTTAAAAAATATAATTATTTGGTAAGTTGCTTCTGTTGATACAGAAGCGGGCTCAGCTAATGAGATCGCTACAGTTGGATATTTAGAACACACATATGCCTAAGTAGCTACCTTAGATATCTCTGAACCAACACAAGTGCACACGTTTTTTTAGAGGCTCAAGAGAATTCTTGTGGACATGGATGCCCTTTGTAATACCGAGGAATATTCAATTGTAAATATTGTTTGAATTTTGGCTTTTTTTTAAGAAGCTCAAGAGAATTTTTATGGACATAGATGCACTTTGTGGTGATGATTATGGTGGTTAATGTCCAATGAGACTAAACTTTGGTGTATGGTACCTAAAGAAACAAATTATTTAGTTTAATTTAAGATTTTTTTTATTATGGTCAAAAAGCTTGGAGAGAAGCTTCCCCACCTCATTGTAATTTTGACAACTTAAAAGGCTCCGAAGGTTAGTATAAGGTTAGTATTGCAACGAAGATTTTGAAATTGCGATCTAATGCAGTTGTACTTAGAGGAAGTGATTTTGATTGTTGATGTTCGTATTCTCACACATATGGAAGAACTTTTCCGTCCATGGTGTTTTAGGAACTTCCCAATAAACTGTTTAACTATGGAGCTCATGAGAGTTCGTTCTAATATATTAATTTTCTTCTTTGAGCTAGTTAAAACACAGAGATACTTTTGATCTTCTAGGGTGGGGTTGATGACCTCCTTATAATATGTTAATTTTTCTTTTAAATGCTAAATCTTTCTCACACCACATTTTTTCTTTGAACTTAGAAGTAACAATATTTTTAATGTTAGTAATGTTTTGCAATGCAACATTGTTGTTGATCCCCCAATAATTTAACTGTCCTGGTGTCTTTATACCAACCTGGTTTGAGGGTTAGGTGGTTTTGGCTGAATTTAAAGCTAGCTTAGGAAGACTAACATACTAATATTCTATATTTAATTGTAAATATTGTATGAATTTTGACCATTAGGTTATAACATAAACTGATTAAATTACCTAAATAATTTTACAAAGAATAAATATTTTATTTTTGATATAGGAAATAACAGTCATGTGAGTTTTTTTTGTTGTGAAAAAATATTTTTAAATATATAATTTTTTTAATTTTCTCAAAAATTCCTGATTATCCAAGAGAAACAACATAATTAGAGGGAAAAATTATAGTGTGGGGCAAAAAAAATACTAAATTAAATACAAATATAAGCATAAACACAATAGGAAAAAGAGAATAGGTCTAATCCATTATAAAAAGGTAAACTAAACATACGATATACCATAGCAATTTCAATTTCATTGACTGCAAGTAGCTCAGCTGGGTATAAGGGTCGCTATAGAGTGACCCACCTTGATGATATTGTTATAGTACATAAATGATATCAAGCTACTGTACAAAAATTTTGATGGAATTTGGTTGTTTAGGCCAAACAACTGATAGTACTATTACCCATTGAATTTTAAAATATTCCCCAAATCTCCATTACAAATAAAAATAATTATAATTCAGTAGTTATTATTATAATTTACCAATCGTGACTGGCACTTTTTTTTCTTGATTTCTTTCTCTTCATATCAGCTGGTTTAATTTAGGTTTTGGTAAATTTGCTGTCCTAATATTCACACCAAAAGTTGTATCGAAGCCTCTTTACTATCAAGTATCATGTGGGAAGCTGAAAGACAAAAAGATGAACAACTAAATCTCAGGAAAGAACAAAAGCTGCAGAACAGTCACCTGATGTACATATTTTTAGAAACTGTCAATGACGAACTGTGTAGGCACATGCATGTTGCAAATTATAACACTTATCAGTCAGAATATAATACAAAGAATGGCATATTAAATTAAAAGACCTTGAACCATAACTAATTGACTTTGGTAAAAAATGTAAATTGCCCGTTCAAAAACATGTGCTCATCTTCTTCAGGGCCGGCATATAATGAGAGGGTGGAATGGATAAGTTTCTAAACTAATAACTGACATGAACAGCTCTGTACGAACGGCAATGGAGACAACATAGATCCAGACGTTACTAGACATGTTTCTTCATGATTGAAGTCGAAATTTGTCTTTGCATTGAAACGCGAAACTAGCCCGCAACGTAGACCCACATTTTATCACAGGTGTTCCCTTGTGATTGAACTTAAAATTGCTCTTTGATCTGAAAGGCTAAATCTCGGAGAATTTTTTTCTCTAAAATAATATTAAATTAGAAGCGCTTAGTAATAAAATAAATCAGCATTGAGAAAATTATTTTCTATGACATCTGACTTCGAAATATCAACCATTCCTGTTACTACTTACTTACTAAATTTAAAATTAAAAAATATATTTTATATTAGTTTCCGTGACAACAAAATAATCTGAAACTCGTGTTAAATTATAATTTCAAATTTTATAGAATATGCTGACTGCAATGCTCAAACATTAAGTGGATATACCACAGAAACCATTCCATGTAGAAGTCAAACGCCTGTCGAGTTTCTAGAAAGGGATACATGAAATTCAAAGTTATCCATAATTATTTATTAATAAAAAATAAAAAATAAAATATGTTTCATCATAGTCGCTGTAAAAAATAAATTTTAATATGAATTTAAAGTATATTAAGAGCACAATGTGATTGGTTTAGATGGTCTATTTTCAAATTGAGTTACCTCAAGTAACAGTTATATGTATATCATGATACTTGTGGTTTGAATAGTTATTATTTTAGGGTATTTATGCTATTAAAATGAATAATTAGTATTAATGTTATCAAAACTATATGAGGATCACACTTAGTTTAGGTTACACCAATTTTTAATGGGATAATTCTTTCCCATAAAACTGCAAACCGGTAACCTTTTAATAAAAAAAAAATAATTTAATAAAACACCCTCTCAATATCTATTTTACACCCATAAACTTCTGTTTTGAAAATTAAGAAAATTATAATTTAAATTATTGAGTTATACTATTTGAATGTTTTAAAAGCTTAATACATTTATAACACAATAAGAAAAAACCGGGCATACTTGCAAAGCTTTTATTCCATGGATATTGAACTGAATTGAGAATGGTCGAAAGCTCAAGTGAATTTGATAGCGAAATGTCTTTGCCTTCTTTCCCAAAAAGGAACCAATGGGATTTTCAAAGTTATGGATGTCAAAGTCAATTTTCTATAAGCTCAAGAATGTTCGACAAATAATTCATAAGAATCGATTAGGGCTATTAAATCGTGAAGCTTTCATGGTTCTAAAAAAGAGACATATAACTAAGATACATATATAGATATATTTTTTTCAAAAGAAAATCTATACAAATATTTGTACACTTGTTTAAAAGTAAATTTATTAACTATAAGCTTTTTATTTTTATTTTTTATATAATAAGGATTTAGGTGTAATATCTAAAATTAAAAAGAGCAATTATATTATAACACTAAATTAAATTACTACCATTAAGAGCCTCAACATTTATCACATATATTTTGTTTGAAAGACTTAAAATTCAAAAATCGCAATTCAACGGTCAAACTTGTATCTTGCTGGTGGTTTTCTAAATATGTTATCTATCTTACTCGTCATTTTTTAAATATGTGAATTATTACATATTCCAAGTCGATCTCACCACTGTTTAGAGGCTCTATAATGCAATCATATTTCATATGAATATACTTTAATTTTGGCGAAAGACATGCTTTTCTTTTGATAGAGTGATTGTTGAGATGTTGATCAAGCTTGTCTTTGTTGAAAATCACTCAATATTTTATCGAATGAAATTGTTTGATAGGTCGATTTATTGCTGATACAGTTCAACTATTAAGATTAGCACTATGGGTTAGTTAGAACATATACATCCTCCTAAGTGCCTAACCTCAATATCTCAGAACCCAACTGCCAACTAGGACATCATTATAGCACCACAAGGGAAAGTGGCAATAATGTGCACAATTAGTTAGAAGGACACAAAATTTCTTATGAACATGGATGCCCTCAATTAAATGGGCACTAACCTTGAAATTCTTGCAACCCTAGGAACATGCATGCCGCTCCACTAGGGTTGTTTTATAATGGTTCATGGCTCCCTTTTTTCTTGATGAAAGAGACTCAATCATGTGACATCTTTTTGAGGTTGATCAAGGAGTTTAGGGATACATTGAGAGGATAAATTGAGGAAAATGATCATAAGTATAAAAATTTGGTCTTCAAAGAATTTTGGTTAAGGATTTTAATGAAAAATCAATCTTTTTGTTTTATTAAAATAATTGTAAAATATTGAATAAAAAATATAAAATCGTTTTCAAGGTCCACGCAGCGATTTCACATGTTTGAATCCAAGGAAAGGAAATACATGGATGAATTTGGTAGCTACCAAGTAGACACAATCCTCCATAGGAAATAAAATAGTCATAACCCTAAAATACTAGTTTGGCAATCTCCAATAAATCAAATCCAAAGAGAAGGGATAATTTGGGTTTAAACCATGAAAAAATCCATGAAATAATAAATTATACACATATAAGAATGGAAGGAAATGCCTTCACAAGTTTACTATCAAAGGATATGCCCAGTTACAGTAATATGACTAAGTAAATTCATATGAATGGCCCTCTAAGTATTCAATGTATCTCCCAATAAAATCTTATATAAACACCTCCAATATAATAATAGATGCGTGAATTCAAAGACATAAGAGTATTCTGAATTTGAAACATCCATATGTTAGCCCTTTAACCCATCATTATTTTCCTAGGAGGATCCCAATATAGAAGAACAACACACTGTTTCAAGATAGAGGAACAATTATGGAGGAAATCTAATATATTTTCTTTAGAAACTACTGGATCTCAATGTTTACAACTTTGGTCCATTTTTAGGCTAAGATCTCAAAGGATTGAAATTATTTCATTTCCATTGAGTGGTATCTAAATGAAAAAGTTAATATATTCCCTCCACCTATCACTACGAGAGATCTTGTATAAAAACACTAACTAGAAGCCATAACAGTTATTTAATTCATTAATTTGTAGACACAATGCATTATCCTTTACTTGTAGGAAGGATTATTGTTGATATATTTAATATAAGGATACTTATAACAACATTAAGTCATAGGATGTCCTTGATATCCACCTCAAAATATAACCTTTATTCATCACTTAATATTTCAGAGTTCATATATTTATTTCAACCAACCTCTTTTGGAATTGTTTATGTCACTTTTTGTTACTATGCATCTACATATTAATTAAATTTGTTAAAAATATATTCTCCTCGAGTTATTTATTTTGTTTATATCCCCACTTAATAATATTGCTCACTATTTATTTTACTTTGCTTGTACCACAATCATCATTCGTTTGTTCATGTAGGAATATCTTCTATCTAAGGCATTATTGCTTTGTTTTGTATCCTCATGGGGGAAGGATAATACATTGGAGGGTGTTTCTAGGTTTTGATACTAAAAAGTAATGGCATAGGATAATTTGGTGTACTACAAGGGAATGATACCATCTCATGAAATATTCCCCTCACACATTAATTTTTTTAGAGAAGTCCATTAGTCTAATATCTTGTGGGTTCCTAAGTCCTATAAGCTATTAGATTCATTTAATCCATCCTTTTCCATGGCATAAATTCCATGAAGCCCAAATATTAAGTGTATAGAGTTTTCCACTTGTTGGTAGTGCTAGACCTGCCAACATATCAAGGGATATCCCCGGTAATATGTCCCAACTTGATGTCAAACCGTTTGGAGTAGGAGTCCTAGCAGTGGGTAGTAAATCTACGCCTTGACTGTGATAATGCACAATGGTAAGCAAGATATCCTTGTCGGAAGAAAGTGTGTGTCCTTGCAGCGAGTCAGGAGAGATGCATGGGGAGGTTCTCACACATGGAGGGGGAAAGAAGTGCACTCATTAGAAGCCTGGAAGACTATGCAGCCTGAAAGGAAAACACAAGTTGAATGACATCACAAACTAGCAAGAATAATAGTCGACGATCCAAAGTGATGTCTTAAAACAAAAACATGCTTTAATAAGATTCATATAATCACATATGGATGTCCCTACATCAATATGTAAGTAAAAATACATACATTTCTAAAGTAACCAGAATAGTCAAACTAAAATAACAACATATGCATGAAACATGATTGTTGTGTTATATTATATAAAGTGAAAGTTTCATCCATACATACAACCATGACAACCACTAGCCCCAATAGTGGAACATTATAGTGAACACCACCATATCCTCCAAAGATATGTGCTCACTCTGCACTGTGGACGAATTCATGATACAGACCCTCTTACACACTAACTTTATCCAAGTAGAGAGGAATGTTTGGCGTGACAAGAACATAGAGGACAAGGTTTCTCAAGAAGGGGATTGGGATATGCTATGTGACTCCAGGCTCAAGGATTTCAAAGGAAAATTGATGACAAGGTGGTTAGGCCCATACCTCATAGAAAATTTCCATGACAATGGGGTTGTCCAAATCAGGACCATTGATGAGGATGGTATTACTTTGCTTGTCAGTAGATAAAGAATAAAATATTACAAAAGAAATTTGTCTTGGGAGGAGTTCATCAACACCGTTGGAAGGAGTTAAATGTGATTAGAAGTTTCCTAGCTTCCAAGTCACATAATTCTTGAAAATTATTTTATGTGTTAAAAGAAAACAAAAAAAAAAAAAGAGGCATAGATGAAAACCTCATGAGGCATCTGAGGCCAACTCTTGGGTTGAAAAAAATTCTTGAGGCAACCCAAGAATGAAAATAGGAAAATGAAAGGATCCTTTGGTGAAAACCTATCTTGAGGCACCTAGAGTAGAAAAGCAGGTTGGAAACCTCTCTTGAGGTAGCCTATGTGTCTTTCAAAACAAAGAGAAAAGAAGAAAAAAATACCATGGCATGTAACTCAAACCTTTCCACTAATAAATTCTTTGATTTTGCAGGTTTTGGAAGGAAGTAGAAGATGCAGAGATATAGGGAGAGCATGCCAAGCTTCATTCCATATCTCCCACCACCAATTCCGTCTCATCCATGCCAACCATGTCCCTACCACTAATATCCATTTTTCAAGCATCAAAAATCAATTTTTTTGGCATCTTTTGGCTTGCTACAACATGTCTTGTAGACACAATAGGAAGATCTTGTATCACTAAATGATGTCCCAAAATTCTACAAGAAAGGGGACCTGATAAGAAAATCATCATGTATTCCTATTCTAGGTTGATCAGGGACCTCACACTTCATGAAACCACTCACACATCATCCATGCATCCCTGGTCCAGATCACCATACCCATACCTAGCTCTGTCTAATTCAAAAAAACACAGTAAATGTCTAATATATGATAAAAACTAGAGGACATTTCCTCGCATTCCTCAGTCATTCACTACTCCATTAAAGCTCTTGCATCATCCTCCAACCCCTACACCACTACCCAACCTCCCTCTGAAAACTCATTGAAAAACGGAAGAAAAGGGTAGCTAAAAGATTTCCTATAACAGCTACAGGATCTCTTATAGCAGCTACAAGATCTCCTGTAGCAGCCCATGGCATCACTACAACTAGCATGAGCCTAAATTTTTCTTCCCAACCAAAGCAATGAGGAGCACCATCATCTCTAAATAACTTGTTTCTCCCACCTAAAGCTCAACAACAGCACCAGAAGCAAATATGTATCAAGCACCAACACACATGAACCAACAAACAATCAACTATACATGCAGGAAGAAATACACAAAAATAAATCAAAGGAACACTTTCCTTAGGAGTAGCACATAAGGTCAATCCTCCAACATGAATCGATCAACAAAAGGTAGGAACAGGTATGAAAACATACCCAACTCTTCCCTATGTACGATATAATGGAAAATGTATATATGTCGAAGAAAAGTCTTTTTATAAGCTGGAGGTGGCCAGTTAACTTGGCACTCTTAGCTCGTGACCAATAGTGAACTCCGAGATAGCATGCCATGTCAAAGTGTCACAATAATGGGAATTAGTTAAAAAGGTATTCGAATCAGTTAAGGGGGGGTGGGTGATGATTACGTAGAGAAAGTAAATGATCACCAACAATGGGCCAATGGTCCCAATTAGGAAATCTCATACCACTGCCAGCCAACAGAGCACTCTGAGTGTCAACCATAAATAGCATAAACTCTAAACTTTCATGCACTTTTTCTCATTTTGGGAAGCCGTCTAAAAGTCAAACCCTACTCTAGTCATCCTACAGGAGACAACTACATGAAATAGCTACATGAAAATCAACTACATGAAGCTACAGGAAGCATTAGAATTCCACAAGAAGTCTGCAAGAGGATGCCTAGGGTCAACTTGATCATCAATTCTCATAATATCAATCATTACAGTGAGAAGTAAGTGACCCATATCTCCTTTATCTATGGTTTGATAATTGATAAACTTTTCATTCTTTTAGTAATTACAGTTAGCATTGGAATTAGACAGAGTTTTTGGTTATATAAGAAACATTTTATGGTTATAAGGAATTGTATAAATTACAATCATCTACTAAGAAACTTAATCTCTTAGCCACCATGAAATCGATACTGAGGCTCTCCTACAAAACTTCCCGCATTGAGCTAAAATGAATAAGAAACTGGGAGGGAGATTTAATAGAAGAGAACCCATAGATACATCAAGAATTCATCTTCATCCCCATGTGGTAGATATCTTAAGGAGGCATCACTGGTTAATATTCTTTGAGTTTCTTAAGGGATACAATGATTATTCAACCTATGAGTTTCTCATGGCACTAAAGCTTCAAGAAAGAACAAGTCCTACCACTATGGTGAGAGGTTTTTCCATTACCATCAACCCGGATGTGATCCGCATAGTGACACCATTTCCTCTAGGGATTCAATGGAGAAAGAAGGATAAGGCCAACAACACTTTGCTAAGAAAAATTATTCTTAAATGATGAAAAGCCAACTGAAGACAAAAATGGCATCAGAAGGGAGAGCCTTCCCTATCCATGGGACGAGGTGAGCTACCACAGCCTTAAGTAAATTTCTTCTGAAGGGATACTAAGTGTAGTCAATGCCTACCAATTCAAACTCTGCGATGAGTTGAGATTGAAAGAAAAATTACCCATATACCAGAGGCTCAGTGTGCCTTATCTCGTTTTATATTGCATTATAGACATGAATGAGAAGGTGAAAGAGGGGAAACACCAGTAGTTAACACACAATGGTCTCATCAAGATAATAATGGAAGATGCCTTAAGTTAATTGAGAATTCTTGTTCTCTAGTCTACATTTAGAGACATGGGAAAAGACTCCTTCCTTGAAATCCAAGCCCTTGAACATGGTGGGGCCCCAATCTCTAGTGTTGAAGAGGAAGACGATGAAGAGGAAGGAGAAGAGGAGGAATAAGGAGAAGAAGAAGTAGAGGCAGACAAAGCATATGAAGAAGAAAAAGAAGAAGAGGAAGAAGAAAAGAAAGAAGGAGAGGAGGAGCAGAAGGCAGAGACCAGCCCTGAAAAAAACATTGCACTTGAAGAAGATGAGATATCCCCAAGATTGTCTCTTGAACCCACTGAAAAGGAGGCGCTTTCTGCCTTGGCTTCCTCGAGGACACCCATCAATGTGAGGAGGAAAAGGAAGAGGCAAACTCTCCTATATTCAAAACAAGAAGAAGTGTGAGGATTAAGAAGGGGAAGCCACAAAGACTAACAAAACCCCAATAATAATTGAAGAATCACCAGGAAAGCAAGAGGAGCTAGATTCCATGAACATGGAAGTTGAGAATGTCACATCAATAGAAGCAACCCCTATGCCTACCATCACCTATGTCTGAAATCCTATCACTAGTACAATATCATCTAAACAAATGAAGGCACATGTAACCCTCCAAGAGAAAGGAAAAGGCCTCCTACAAGATCCCCAAACAGTGTTATAGGAAACACTCATAGAGTTACAGGAAAGGCAGAAAGATCTACAGGAAGAGCAGTAGGAGCAGAAATAAGGCAAGGAAGAAACAACCCAGGTACAGGATGGGGCAAATTCTCTAAAGGCATTTGAGGGGGATTTTCAAGAGTTGTAGGAGCCTAGCCCACAACAAAATTTGAGCTCCTACTACAAGTTTATTGAGGGATGTAGAGTGATACCACGTAAATTTGCAATCTATCTCTTCTTTGAACTTGAAAAAGACAAAGGAAGGACACATCAATGGATGGATATTGCTATGTCAAACAATGTAGAAGATGTGGGCCATATGGGAGGAAAAATCTTAGGGATGGGTAGGGAGTTGAGTTAATTGAGAGATAGAGAGAACACCATGAGAACATAGTTGCACGAAAAAAACACATGGTTGAGGAGGAAATAACAAGAAAAGGAGAGCCAATTAGCTACCATTGAAAGCCTCTCTGCGGAGGCACTTCAATCTAGGTTTCCGTCCAAATCATATGCACTATACCTAAAAAAATAAATTGATGCTATTTCAAATTAAGACATTGGCACAGTAGGGGAACATGCCATTCCATGATTATATGAAATTCATCGAGCTATGTGACAAGAGAACCCTTGAAGACATGGCCAAATTATTTGAATTCTACTTCAAAACCTTGCCTTCACAGACTTGAATGTCTGGGACCCCAATGTGAAGTTTAGGCACTTGGAGTTGATGGCCCTTGCATCAGGGATCAGTCATGAGGAGGCCAGGAATAAGGAGGTGAAGAGAATAGTAGAAAAAGAGGAAAGAGAGCCCCTCTACATCAGTGAATAAAAAATAAATTCCATGGTTGTTTCTAGTAACCACAACATCATTTCCAATTCTGATAAACTGGCACCAACATACCTAGCTACCGAAGAACAAGAAATCTCCCATTTTGAGAACACGTTAAGGTTTTTTAGGACTAAGAGCCAACAATCATGCCAAAGGTGATGGAATAAAATTCCACACAGTCTCCAAATGAGGGAGTACCACTATCTTGAGAGACTGAGAAATGCATTGGAAAGGACACCCTTATATAAGAAGTCCATGCAAATATTAAAGTTCAATTGGATTGGACTAAAGCTTAGTCCACCTTTTTTGTTGGGTTTTCTGGAAGGTAGGAATGAAGAAGATGAAAGAAAGCAGTTGGAAGAGATAGAGAAAAATGTAGGGTTTTATCCTCAAGAAGAGACACCATTCTCAAAAGCCTGGGATGTCAGAGAGGCCACCAGGGCTATGAAATGTATGGATATAGATGACTAGGTTGCTCAGGGGATGAGAAATAATTTTAGTATGGTGTGATGATGAGGCTCATCAAAAGGTAAAATATATGGTTAACACTGACACTCTCTATCTTTTTAAACTGACTTTTCTCACATTTATTTACATATTTTGTTATATATTACTTAGCGAGAAGAGTAAAGGTGAGTTACTATGTCATGTGGCCTACTCTATGTTAACTGCGGGAATTGGAGTACTTTTGGGTTGAATTTAGTGCATGAATTATCAGTAGGAAAGAAAGAAATATTTTAGGAGTTACTCTTCCTCCTTAACTCCTCAAATCATTTGAAGATTCCTCCACTCTATCTCATCGGCTCAGTGTCATGGGTAGCCAAGAAAAATGAGTTCATTGGCAGCCAAACTAGTGACACTGAAGGAAGAATTATTCTCGAGTTAGGGAGACAAGTATCCCTATTTTCTCAGGAGTTGTTGGCAGCTCTAGTTTTGTATAAATAAGAGAGAAGACAATTTCTTTTTATAGCCAAAATTCCATTTTGAGCTAAAACTATTTTACTATTATTGATATGATGTACTAGAAATATTTATGATAATTAGAAATTATGTTTTGATCCAGCACTGAGCTGACTTAGAGGGCTGATGCTCTTGGGTTAAGTCCCAACCCTAGTGGAAAAATTTCCTCTTTTGTAGTTGTATTCTTAGCTTAGAATGATAGTTAGCTGCTGAGTTTTATTTAGGTTTTTATTGTTTAGCTTAGCAAGATATTTGAATTGTTACTTAACCTTGTTTCCATTAGTTTAAAGAGGTATATTAGTATTGTAGTTTATTGGAGGAAATTATACCAGAAAATCTTGTGACAGTGGCCCCTATCTCATCACCCTAAAAGGATCATGATTAGAGCACCCCACTCTCACATGCCCAAAAACAGAGTTTGTATTTTGTTTATTGCATAGGTTGAGTTTCATTCTTAGTTAGATAATTTTTTATGATTTCTTGGAATAAAATGTAGTTGTTATCTTTTTTCTCAGGATTTCTGTAGGTTAAATGGAAATCCATTTCATAGAGCTAGTCCTTAACAGTAGATAGATCAACTTTCTCAAATTCAACTCATCTTCTCCATGTGGAGATATAGTGATTTATAAATGAAAAGAGAAACAAGTTCTATTGAATGGATTATTGATCTGTAGGAAGGGACTCCTCTAACCAACCTCACATAAGTCTTCTCCACCTTTTATCGAGGCATACCAACCCATAATCCAAACCTCTGTTTTCCATCCACAGTGAGCAAGCTACCTTAGGCAAATCTGACCTCCTTGGGGTACTGGACTTGGCCTTTGGTGATGTTCACCTTCCCTACACCTTCTACAACTATAATGAACCCCTCCAAAACCTCATCCCACTATTCTTACCCTCCAAAACCTCTCACCTAACTTCTTGTAGCAGTTCAGGACATATTGTAGTAGATCAGGACATTTTATAGCAAGTTCCTATAGAAAACTTGTAACAACTAGTTTTGACTATGTTTTGACTTGAAATGATAGGATAGCCTAGTATAGGAGTGGGTTAGCCCCTCAACTTTGATTCAACGACTAGAAGTGCCACCTAGATCTGCTTTCCCATTCCTTTCCCTCCTATAAGATCAAACAACATTGGATTTTATATTTCTAAAGTTATCAATTTAAACGTTTTTTACAAATGTGAATGATATAGTTAATGTATATATCTTTGAGTTCTGAGATGATAGAGTAACTTTCTATTTTCAAGATGTCCCGATAGCTAGATAATCAATTGCAAGATTAGGATAGTTTCCTTTCTGCAAGTAATATGTGTCATTTCATAGCTAAATGATTTATGGAATTTCATATCATTTACCATTTTGCAACTTTCATTTCCTAAATAGACAAGAATTTACTTTTCCTACACTAGAACTAGCTTTACATTCATTGTCAATAGTCAGACTCCCTTTAGTTGAATAGACGACTAGTTTGGAACTGTAATGGTCAAGTTCCCAAGTTGAGAAGTGACATGATTAGAACGATACATCTGTTGTGTATATAGCATTGTCACCCCCAACTTTGTACGAAATGCTAGGTTGATAAATTAAAGTTGGTAGCCCTAGGAGTTGCAACATTATTGCCGCAATAGTGAGGCTCATCAATGGGTTTGCGTGTCCCTAACACCTGTTAGTTCATTCATATATATTTATGTTGATATTTCTTCTGACATTTTGATGCCTTCCAAAGCTAAACTAATTTATAATATGGGGTCAAATAATTGATGGTTAATAGGTACTTAGCTAATAAAATGGGGTGATGGGGTGGTCTTGGTTTCACAATTTGTGTAGAGATGACCATTGCTATGATGGAGAGGCCATAGAGTGACATGCAGGGAGACCAAGCTCATAAGAGAAAATAAAGTCGAAATTTGGTGGAAAATGAGTATTAATTTCAAATATCTTGTTAAATTTCAGTAGGACACCCATCATAATCTAACTTGGAAAAAATAAATGTGTTTGAAAATTGACACCTGGGCCCATCCATCTAGTCTGGTGAATGGAGTAAGTTCCTTGCATCTTAGGACACATCATTGATTAAGCAGATTTTCAATGGTAAGATCACATCAAGAAAAGGGAAGCACATTAATTCACTCATTCTTTCTTGCCCAATGAGAATGAAAGTTGTTAGATGTAAAAGGATCAAGTGGCTAGGATTCATCAGGAGTAAGCGAGCCACATAAAAAATGCATGAATTGGCACGTGATGATAGATTTGAACCATTACTTTGGAATGGACTAGTAGATTTGCATGGATGAACTGATGAAATAATCAATCTAGAAAATAGCATTTGACTGATTAGATTCCAATTTATATCCCAATAGAAATATTCAAACTACTGATTCAGATCAATGATTGAAATCGCACTTATAATTTCCTCTAGTAGTTTTGATTCATAATTTTATTAATTAAGGGGTGGAATCATAACTTTGGAAAGGAAAAGGAGGAGAAGGAAACCCATCCCCAAAACATGGATTCAAGAAAATGTAATCGAAAGGGGTGGATTAGGCTATAACAACTAGCTCCAACTATGGATGATCCCCCACTATGGGCATCAATAACAACATACCATGTGCCTTCTCCATTAGGCCATGGAGCCATCTAATAAATGGCAACGTTTTACCATTAGAGAAGAATGTCCTGCATAGGCGGGAATTTTTGTACTAGTCAGGACATGGAAATCAAAGTGATGAGATAGTGCACAATTATTTAGCATTGATGATAGAAAAGATGAAGGGTGATATAGGCTAGTATAAGTGAACTCAAAATTATTTCATGTAGGAGCCCCCGTGCGCATAATATTTTGGTGCTATTTCTCCTTCCAAGCCTGGAAGTATGGGAGATCCTTATGGAGAAAAGAATCATAGCCATGAAACTGTACATGAGAAATTGGACAGATTCTAAACGTGTTGGAAACTGTTGAGGTCTGAGTGACTAGAGTTGAACAAAAGTTAATTATTTTGCTAAAAATTTACTCGATGATCTATGAGGCTCACGTAGGATGATGCATAGGAAGAACTCCCTCAGTGAAATCTAGTAACTTACAAGAGGGGGTGATTGTAATATCAGTCTAAGAAACACAATATAGAAATAATTAAGTTAACCTTCATGATTTTGGGACTTGAAACTCTACAAATAGATATAATGGAGAGAGGATAGTTAGGTCCCCCACTAGTTTGATTTTATATAATTTGAAATATTATATAATTATAAATAGTCTATGAATTATCAAGAAATTTTGTGAATTTTGTTTAAGGTCTTTAACTATCTGTATACTATGAGCATGTGAAAATTGCAAGGTTTAAAGTTACTCTGAAATTTCTATTTCATCTAAAACTCATTCTAAATGTAGATTCTTTCTCGTTCTTATAATTATGAATTTTAATTGTTATATGGTTAATTGCGATCTGTCAAACATATTTATTTCCAGATAGACTTTGAATTATCTATTTGTAAAGGCATATAATTTTTTAATGGTCAAAGGATAAGTCTATGTAAAATTTTGTAGTTGGGCACATGGGACAATTTCACTTTCACTATTTTCATATTTTGATGTTAGTATCACACTAGAGGCCAATATCATTCTTAAAATTATAATATACATTGGTAACTATCATGCTGCATGATTTAGATGGATAGACTATAAATGGAAAGAGAAAAATGTCCCTTTAAGATATCCCTTTCATGACATTTGACACTGAACATTTCTCTACTTCCATCGAGCCTGTTCAATACCCCTATGAAGGAATTTATTGTATCCCAATAAAAATTTCATACCGCCCTTGTTTAAACTTTTGTAAGTGATCCTCTATTATGCCCCTTTTAAATATTTGGCTTTAGCTTGCTTTATATTTTAAAAATTCACATTTCACCTTTATGATAGGTGAATTGGGAATATAATACACTGGGAGTACCACATGGAACTAGCATTGCTCCATTGCGAGGGAGCCCATTGAGAATCCATAGCCCTAACGAAGATATCAACATACACCACTCCAAAAGTGATAGGTAAAGATGTGAGACACAATATAGTGGTGGAAATTAATTTGTGAAGTGGGGAAGAGAAATTCATTTACAATCCCAGATTGATTTAGTAAGACGCTAGTGGTACTAGGTGAGGATTTAATAAAGTAGAAAGAAATATAGGATTTCTTGATGGACCAAATATGAGATCAATCTATTTTTGATATCTCGATGGTCCCAATATCGAATTACAAATGTATAGATAAAAATATCCAATGTCTATAATAGTCATATAATAGGAAAAATAGTTTTCTTCTTTCGTCTTCTCATATCTCTCTCTCTCTCTCTCTCTCTCTCTCTCTCTCTCTCTCTATATATATATATATATATATAGATATATATATATATATATTATTTGTTATTATATACACTATATGGACTTGAAATAATGTTTTAACTACATGTCTATGTGGATATTATACATACATACATACATACATACACACAAACACACACACACACACACACACACACATATATATGTCAGGTAGTGTTTAAGAAATTGACTATTTACTAAATGGAAAAATTCTTCACCTTTTAAATTGTTGAGGGAGAAAGTATTCCACCCCTCAATACGGTTTATGATAAAAGGATTGAGCCATAAATTATTGAATTTTCCATGCTTTCCTAGTTCTTCATTTTTCTTATCCCACTTTAGGACCCAATCTCCAGGAATAAGGACTCTATCACTAACATATTTTGCAAACAACAATTTCACTTTGGCTTGGTGCCTAGCTATCGTATCATAGGCTTGCTCTCTTTCCTAGTGTAAATGAATCCTTTTATTAATCTTTCATTGTAAATCATTAAGTTTCTCATTAATTTCTTTTAATATTTTAATAATTTTTGAAACAAGGTACAATGAGATAAAAACATCTACACCATATACTAGATGGAAAGGGGAGATATCGATAGACTTCTTTGTACTAACCTTATCTTCCCAAACAACATATTTTAGCATTATATGTCAGTTCCTCTTTTTAGAGATAAAATATTTTTTTACGATTTTCATGATATTTTTAGTTGTTGATTCAACTAAGAGATTCCATTGTGGGCAATAGGTTGTTGAATGTCCTAAACTAACTTCATAGTTATCACAAAAATTCTAAAATGTTGCTGAGGAAAAAGGTTTAGCATTATGAGCAATGATTTTCTTACGACACCGAAAACAAGAAAATATATTCTCTACCAAATAATCAATTACTTCCTTATCATTATTTTTCTTTAGAGGGGCAACCTTGACCCACTTAGTGAAGTAGTCCATGAAATTTATAATCCAGTGGTGTTGACTGTTGGGAGGGTGAATTTCACTAATGAAGTATAACTCCCATTTTTGGAAGGGCGCTTCAACAATGATTGGTTTCAAAGGCAGTGCAACCATCTTCTTCTTTCTAACAAAAATATGACACTAATGGTAGGCACAAAACCTTTTTTATTTACATGAACAGACTATGTTGGCGAATTTAGACCACTCCTTAAAATCCTTTGTGTAGTGCCCTTCTAGGCATAATGGAATTCATATACAACACTATGATGTTGGGAAATAAGGTAATTGATTCGATAACTTAGAATACAATTAAGTAAAACACCTATTTGGTCCTTCCAATAAAATTTACCATCTACTATACAATATTCTATAGATTTGAATTTTAAGGAATGCTTGGCAAACTTACTCAAGTGGAATAGAAAGTGAAAGGTATAGAGGTGAGTAATAATACCCCCATACCATTCAAATGATGAAATTATTGAACTAATGGAGGGTGGGGCAGGTGGGGGGTTTGACTGAGGTAGTACTAACCTTGAGTGCTTATCCTACTCTACATCACTAGACATTCTAGCTGAGTCCACAAGAGTGTACTAATTAACTGTTGATGCCTCTATGTTAGCCTTAGTTAAAAAAAATTCTAGATCCTTACCTTTGAAAATTTTGATATCTTTTAGCTCAAGGTCATACTCTTGGATTTCTATTTCCGACATCTACACTTAGTGTCATGTTGTAATAAAATATCTTTCACTACCGAGTGTGGGATGTAGATAATGGACATGGAATGTAAAATATATTCGCTAAAGCATTTTAAGTTTTTCATTAAAGTGTATGCCTTATTTTCAATAAAAGTTCAGCTACCTGCAGGGCTTTACTAAAAAATTCAATTGGTTGTTCATGACCATCTTTATTTTTCTGTTAAAGAACTACAGTTATTGTATGCTTGCAAGAAAAATGGAAAATGATGAAATCTTTGGTATAATCTGGGTTAACTAGAATCAAGGTCTCCTTTATGGCTTCCTTAATCCTTTCAAAATAAATTTTAGCTTCCTAATTCCATAAGAAACATTGAGTCGTTCCTTTTATATGATCCAACAAACTGAAGGGATACAACCTATAGTAGATTCGCTCTAATTCCCTCTTTGCTCTCACACAATCTCCTCTCTCTTTCTTACTCAAAATACAGATCTACATAGACACAACACAATTCCCTCATATATAGAGAGGGGTTTCCTTCTAGGGAAAAAACCTTAAATTAAATATAAATTCTACCATCAAATCTATACCTAAAGAATGAACCAGATTAACTATGAAATTACAACATTTTACAAGGAAATTTTACATATATTCTTAGCTTCATGGGCACTACCCATAATCCCCCACTCAGGGTGGGCTCCTAAAGATCGCTAGCGTCCCCCACGACCTCCATTGCTGTGCAAATATTACGGGTGGCATTTTCACCATGTTATGACTTGGGGTCCAATGCAGTGATAGCTCTAAATAAAGAAGATAATCAAGCTCCACACCCAACATTCATAATCTATGCACTGCTTAGAAAATTGACCCATAAGTTCAATGAATATTTTTTTTCTTAAACGTCTTCAAAAGCCTTCCAGTGCTTAATGTTGTGAGGCATTGAGGGCCAATGCAACAATTCGATCTTGTATTCCAATTTTGATTTAGTAGGTCGGGTGAAGATTGTGACCGTCATAGATAAAGCATTTGTTAATTGATTATTTTCACTGGATACTATAGTAAAGTTAATGGCTCAGAAGAAATTATCAATTAAATCCTAAGCCTGATTTCAATAATATCTTAGTCGAGGATGTTTGGTTTGGAATTTATTGGTTACCTACTTAGTTACTAGGTGAGAGTCACCGAATATGGCTAAATTTTGAGTGTTAAGTTTGCGCGTTATCTCCAGCCCTAGTATGAGAGCTTTAGCTTAAAAGGAAAGTTTACATTATTTTGATTGCATGGGATTAAAATAATCCCTTCTCCAAATCCAACATTGGAGGGTGCACCATCCAAGAATATATGTCATACAACATTAGAGTCTTTCTGTGTTTTAGGCACACACTCCTTCTTGTGCATCAAAGCTTCTAGATCTAGCTTTGGTGTATGGACCATCAAAGAATATCTATCAGATAACATTCAAGCTTTTTCGCATTTTAGGGCCACACACTCCTTGTGCATCAGTTCCTTTCCTTCAGGGGATATAGTGAGGAAACAATTCCCCATTTTGTCATCACAAGCATACACTAGATATTTTTCAGGGTATTTCTCTGAGCCAATGGTATAAGTAATTAGTGACTCCCTATATAAGCAATGATTACCACCCCTAAAGATAGGAATAGTGATATAAGATAAGTAAAATTATAACGAGCCTTGTAATTTAACTCCCCAAATCCTAGGAATAAGCATACCACATTTGGGTGGGACATCAGCTACCACTACATCCTTGACTATGGTCTTTAAAGGTAGTTAGGTAAGAACCACCACAATATCATTAATCATTCCCATACATTTCACCCTTCATGATTAGAAAGAATACAAATCCTTATATTCTAGGTTGATGTCCAATCTTAGCTTCTCCATGATTTCCTTGGGCATTAAATTATGGCATGCCCCTGAATCTAACATATAATTATGGAGGGTCCAATCATTTAACTAATGTAAAAGAGGTGGAACTAAATTTTCATCCTTATTTAGGTATGCTTTGATCGTGATCTTTGAAGCATTATCTTGGATATGAATTATATCCATAAATCCCAATTCTAAGATGGAGGGGTGATATTTTTTAGAAAAGAGGTAATGTCTTGTTTATAATGGGTACTTTGATAATTTTAGTTAATGGCATGCTAATTTTTAATTTATTTAGATCATTGTGAAGACTAAAATTAGATAGGGGCAGGGATTTAAGTTGAGGGGATGAGACTGCTTCAAAGTATATTGGACTTTTTCATGGGGAAGAAGAGCTTCATTAGGTATTTCATCTTAGGATACATGCTACTCTATAGCTCTTAAATTATACTTATGTTGGAACTACACCTCCAAGTGTTCCGAAAAATTTTGGAGTTATGGAGTGCAAAAAAATTATTCAATATAGTGAGTAGGCTCAAGGATGTAATTATGCAATGGAGTGATAGAGTTTATTTGAGGATACCCTTCTTCCCCAAGGTTCATTAGCTGGCTAGATATTTCATCATTATATCCTTCTAAGAGATTGGAATTGTTCCTCAATGGACGTTGGATGTGGGGTTCATCTACACATTGTCCCCTTATAATATTTAAGGGTTGTAAAGGCAATGATAAGGAGGTTGATTCCTAGGGGGTAATTAGGGTTTCTATTACGAAAATTTTGTACATT
Organism: Pinus tabuliformis; assembly: GCA_031772625.1. Taxonomy (NCBI): domain Eukaryota; kingdom Viridiplantae; phylum Streptophyta; class Pinopsida; order Pinales; family Pinaceae; genus Pinus; species Pinus tabuliformis. Next base: position 1,906,857,266 of record CM062816.1, read on the forward strand.
AGGGAAAATTTTTTGTTATACAGTTGGATGTTGGAATAGGGGCTAGTTATTTATTCCCAATATCTAATATTTGAATTTTATTAGTTAAATATTAATAAGCTTGGACATCTCTTAAATATTCTACTTTTGAGAATATGAAGAACTAGGGTTCTGAGCGATAGGTTCAATGACTCATTTCTTCCCTTTAGCTCTATCATCTCTAACACCAAATTTCCAGGTGGCTATTATATTTCCCTCACATGAAGAAGCCATAGTTTGAGCATGAGCTAAAGTGGTAGGATCATTTTCTCTTATTGCATGAGAAGTCATCATGAAGAGCCAAAGAATAGTTGACAACAGTCACAGTATTAGATGGTGGCACGTTAATAAGAAATTGGTTAAATCATTTCATAATATTTTTATTGAGGTGACTAACAGATTCATTTGGTTTTAGCTTCAAAGCTCGATACTTTGTCAACCATAACTAGTTTCTCTTCTTAAATCTGAACTACTTAAGAACTAACTGGACTAATCCTTCCATAGAGTTAATAGTATTAGGTCCTAGGGTTTTGAACAAATTTCAAGTATTTCCTTCAAGACTTTATACGGAAGGCCTCACACAAATATCGTCATACTTAGTAGTCTTGAAACTTAATGGCATGATCCCCTATTGTGCCTTCACCTTCATTATCAAACCTGGGAATATTCTTATCATACATTTCAAGAATATAATGTAAAGACCCCTAAAAGTTACAGGGCCGATAACATACATTGACCTGCGCATTCATGGTGGGAGGGGAAGGAGGAGAAGGTGGAAATGACTGGTAGTGAGAAGGCGGGATAACTCTAAGAGATAAGAGGATAAGAATGATCTGTGTTTTGGTTTGAGAAGTTGATTATCTAGCCATAGCTTCACATGCATGACTATGATTAAGAGGTTGTAGACTCTACCTTCTTCTATGATTGTGGAATTTTTTATGAGTGTGTCTGAATTATTCAAGAAGCTTCCTTCTATTCCTAGGTCATATAAAGGTATGCCACTTTGATCAGAGATGGACATTGTTATACAATTTGAGGAATCTGGTTTGGAGCCATGATTAATCTCTTAAATATCATATCATTAAATCTTAAAAATAAAATAAAGCATAGAGGGTGTCCATGATAGGAGTAGCTGGTCATATTTCGAATGTACACCTTCATCGATGTGATTAGGGCCTCGACCTTCCATGTCATCGTGGGACGTTAGGATCCAACTGCGCTTTCTCATATTCTGGGGCTAGAACCTCCCAATTCATTTAGACATTGTCAAGGGTACGAGAGACCTAAAACGCCAAGTTATAGAGAAAATTTAGAATGTTAAGTTAGTTGGCTAAGGGAAAAAGAATGTGAGATTGCAATGGGTCAAGAATCGTCATGAAAGAAAAAACTTATAAATTTTGATTCCCAACAAAAATTCGAAGAATGTGGGTTTTTAAATTGTTCCCTTATGGAAACCTTTAAAGAAGACATTCGATGAGTACATTTTTCTCCCACTTGTCTTGGGATGGTCTCCAATGCAACATAGAAGGGGGTATTCCCTGATTTCACTTACACAAAATTTCAATAGACAAAATAATCAAATTGGTATGATGTTACAAGGAAACGCCATTGATATAAGGATTACAATTTGTAAAAGTAAAGCATTATTGATCCAAATACACGATTGATACATATGAAATGATCATCAAGATAAAATGTAAATTAAAGAAAGGAAAAGAAGCACACACAAACACATATATATAAAGAGCTAAATATGACAAACGTGTTTAAAATTTTAAATATGACAAATGTTTAATAATAAATAACATTTCAAGAAAGACTACAATAAGTGTAGTCGTCGTCCTAATTTCCAAACCACTCTAATAATAACTCTAACTCAATAACAGGAATCTCAAAACAGGAATATCACTGGTAATCTCCTATCCGTTAAATTGAACAAGCCAAATTAAATCAAAGTAGACTAAACACAGAATCTAACATAACTACAAATTAATAATAAACATTCAGTAGTTAAAAACTGATTGAGGAAATGACCAATGTGAACTTTCAAAGGCATGCTCAAGAATCTTCAACATACAAGTCAAAAACTAAATGTGTTTCACCCAACTTCCAATAATATAATATCAAAAGGAAAGGAAAGTAAATAAAGGAGATGTTATGGAATAACGAATTAAGTTAATAAATTGATAACATCATGTACTACTTTAAGCACATAACATGACAAATAGAGGCATGAAAAGAGTTATTCAGCCAATAATTGATCTATGTAACGAGTACAAGAAGATCATATGGTATCAAAAATAAATACTTATATCATTCACACATTATAAGTGAGGAAACTGATCATTTATAAGAGTCGCTCTAAAGTAATGGTTGGCTGGTAAGTCCTTTAAATAAACAAACATTAAAAATTAAATAACTTAAATGATAAAATAATTTTTCTACTTGTTCCTTCTAATTTTAGATAACATGGATGCCTTTGATGTTGTGGATGTGATGACTGGGGACAAGATTTGAACTCACTGCGTCCTAGATTTATGCAATTGAGTAATATTAAGTTCTGCTTCAGCCCATTCTTCATGTTGATTGGTGACTGACTGCATGGGTTAGACATCTTGTGTGATAGATGCAACTTTCGCCAAGGTGATATTCTAATTGAATTTTTTTTGAATTTAGCAACCTTATCCCAATCAGCTCGTGATAGCCATGGCACATCCCTAAATTTGGTTACCACCACCATTAATTAGGAATTAAGGTAGCAGAAGACTATATGGAGTCTTTCTACAAATTTATCTATCCCAACTAATATATTGAGGTATTTTCATAAGCAATTGATTACCAAAAGAGCTCAAGTATCCTCTTCAGTAATAATGGATAGGCAACCGAGATCTTGCTTAGTGGTTTTCAACGTGTCCTGAAATTGTACATCCGATAGTAGCTAATTGCCTTTCCCTTAAATGGAGGAAACCCCAAATCTTCCCAAATAGTTCCACTCATCTTTTAATTTCTCAATGTCCTTCCTAGATTTCTCAAATTGTTCCTTCATGAGTAGAATAAATCCATGTATTTCCTATATCATACACCCATTTATTTCATTTATCATGCACAAAGACAAGACACAATCATCTCTTTTAGGTAAATTCATGCTTGTGAGTATTTCATCTTCAACAATCTTGAAAATATCTATGAGTTGAGGAACATATTTTAATATCTCATCAATTAGAGAAGAAATATTCCCAACCTGTAGATTAACATTTTTATTACCACCTCTTAACAATCTGTCCAGCTCATGATATAAGAATATAAGAATGAACTTTAGAAATATTTTGACTGACTTCTCTCCATATTTCTTCATTTTCTTGAATGAGGACATGTCTTCTAGTATAGGTTACTTTAATGACCTCCTCCAAGGACATGATTTCATTTTGTTCCCTTTTCAATGTATTTTTTATTTTCTCAGTCATTTCATTCCTATGTTGTACCCAAATTAGGCCCCGCATTCATCTTGTTGGCCTCTAGATTCAGATAATTCAATTCTTGTTCCAATTGTGAACATTTAAGTTGGAAGAAGCTTAAGGTCATTGCAACTAAAGTTTCATGCTGGTGAGGGTTTTGCCAATACTCACCTTGTATTTTTCAATTGCTTTAAGAAATTGCTTCTCTTTGGATCCCTCATATTTTCCATCCGTCTTTGAAATTCTCAAAGTTCCTTATCCTTTGCTTCAAGCGAATTTTGCATTTCCTACAATTCATTTTCAACATCTTCTTGTTTTCCAAATGCCTCTATCAAAACATTAGCATCATAATTAGAGATTTTGGTGATTGTTTTTAGACTTTTTATTTCCCTTCTTTCTCCTCTTATAGCTTCTTAAAGGAGTTAATATATTTCGGTTTCCCATATTTTTTTATTATCTTGTCTTCAAGCTACTTTATTCTGTCATATCTATTATGAGATGTTTTCAAGCATTACATGCATCACCTTGTTACTGGAAAGAGAGCCTAGTATCAATCTGGCCACAATTTCATCAAGTTTCTTGTGGCAATTCAACATATCAAAATAGGATAGCTTGCTTAAATTAATAGCGATGGAAGAGGTATTGGAGCCAATCAATTGGTGATTCACATCAACTTCATGTTGTAACATAGAAATATTAAAAGTGTTCATCTCAAAATCGGCAACAGAAATAAAACTTGGCCCAACAATGAGGACTAGTACCACTTTCTGAACCATGTGGTCCTGTTGAGGAAATAACATTAATTCTTTCTCTAGGGTGTTGAATCACTTCTCTTGAATGAAACTATGCCTCACGCCTAAATATTATCCCCCCAAATCGCTTGGTTGAGATTCATGAATAGTCTACTACATTTCTATGTTTAATTACTCCACTAAATCCTTAAAGGCATCAATATCCACATCTTGGCCTTCTCTTGCTTTAACACTAAGCTTGACTTCCTCTCATTCCAACTATTTTGATTTTCTCTTCATAATAGGGGACAATGTTGTTGTTGGAGATTGAATAGGCTGGGTATCAGTAGGGTAGGATGTTACTAGTATCAGAGCTTGATTTCCCTTTTCCATTCACGGGCTCCTTTCTGTTTTTCCTCTACTACCATCTACATTACTACTTAAAATTGACCACTTGGAGGTGGGGAAAGAGCAGTAGCCATTTTTCCAACCTATTTCCTAGTCTCATGGATGTAAGCCGATAGAACTTCTTGTTTTCTCACACTAGAAATTATTCCATGGGGATCATAAGGCCAAAAATCATCATGTATCAAACCATGCATAATCATCTAGTCATTCTCAATAATATCAACATCATCCATTTTTTTAGCAATAAGAGAAACAATTGAACATAGATAACTAAAAGGGTTTTCATATTTTTTTGAGGTAAAATGAAACTCATTCACAATGATTCTATGCCTTAGAACCTCATAAGAAAACATTTGAGGAGTCATGAATTTAGGTAATCGAAATGGCTCCTTTTCAAAAATGTACATCCTAATCATAGAGTAATCGAGATATATAGGAACAAATTCCCTATACTATCCTCCTTAGTCAATCATAAGATCCACTATTTCTCCTCACATATTCTATCTAGAGCTTCCCCAAGTAACTTAATTCTCAAATAAAAATAAAAATGATTTTTGTACTAGAGGTAATTATGCAGAACCGATCATGGATATATAAGGTCTATTTATTAAAATATTTTCATTTTCCTCTCATATTTATATAAGGTTTGTAGAAGCTTGGTTGAGGAAAAATAATAAGGATAATTGTACAAGATAAAATGTACTAAATTTGTACCATGGTGATAGACTTGAAAAGGGCCAGTAATGGTGAGGTAAAAAATAATCGCCATGCCCAAATACATAGGAAAATTTATAATTATCTTGTTGGGGTTTGAGGTTAAAAGCCGAATATCCTTAAAAAATAGTTTCATCTTCCATTAAGTCATCTACGAGAGAGAAAATAATGGCTAGCAGTGAGGTTGGTGTCTAGAAGAAAGTTTTGAGTAAACTAGTGGATAACGTGTTGGGTGTTGTAGGTATCTTCGTATTGGGTCCCATTTCATAATGTGATGGCAAAGTTGCCCATTTATGTACACCGCAAGGGGGGCCAGGGGGGAGGACAATGGGGGATTGGGGGTGTTGTCCTCGAAGATAAAAATAGATGTCAAATTGCCTTGTAAAATGCTGTAATTTCATAGTCAATATCGGTCATTCACTAGACAGAAATATGATGGTAGAAGTTATGTTTAATTTAGATTTTTTTCCCTAGAAGACAACCCTCACTATATATGAAGGAATTGTATTGCATCTATGTAGATGTGTAGTCTAAGCGAGAAGGAGAGAGGATATTGTGTGAGAGTGAAGAAGGAATTATAGTGGATCTATTGTAGCTTGTATCTATTCATTTTGTTGGATAATATAAAAGGAAGGACTGGCTATTTCTCTGTGGACGTAACCCAAACTAGGTGAACCATGTATGTATTTGTCTCTCTAGTTTTATGTGTTTTATGCGTTTATATTTATATAATATATTTTATGTGTTCCATTGCTCTGTAATATATAATTTTATAACATAAGGGGAACTCTAGTTTCTAGTATCGGATATGGTTTTTAAGTGGGCTTATGGAGAGTTGGGTTTTATCATTTTTTTCCAAGTGATCAATTCTTTTTCTAATCCCTTATCTGCAATATCAATTCCCAAGGCAAGTAGGTTCAACATTTTAGAAATGATTACTTCATTAATGTGCAATAAAAGTTGATTATCTACCAGCGAGAAAGTACTTTGAGATTCTGACATATAATAGTTTGTTAAGAGGGGAATAAAATCTAGATCATAATGAATAGGAGGTAGGGTTGCAGCTAAGACCCTAGAAAGAATAACACAATAATTATCTTAGGAGTTGATGGAAGTGTAATTCAAGATTTATTTTAAGGTTAAAAATTTAGTAATATGGGTTTGAGTGTCCATACCAACTACTATCTCATTGATACAAAATAATTTTTAGATTTATTCCAACATTTTGATGGCTTCTAAAGTTAAACCGACTTATAAAGTAGGAAAATAATTGGTGGTTAGCAAGTACTTATATAATCAAATGAGGTAAGCCGAGCTTGGTTTCACAATTTGTTTAGAGATGATGATTAGTATTGTGGAGAGGCCACAAAGATACATATGGGGAGAATAAGCTCGCAAGCGTAAGTAAGCTCAAAATTTTATGGAAAAGGAGTATTAATTACAAATTTCATGTTAACGTTTGGTCGTAAACTTGTCATAATCTCATCAAGTGAAAATAAATGTTCTCCAAAATTAATGTGCGATCCCATCCATTGGTTTTCGAGAAAAAATTAGGTAACTTGCATCTGCACGCCTAATGTTTATACAAACTATTGATCATGAAAATGGTGGATGGCCAAATATCATCAGGCATAGGAGTGTGCATTAATGAACTTTCTCTTTCCCACACAGTGGAAATGAGAGTTGTTTGATGTAAAAGGATCTTGTAGCTAAGCTTCATTGAGTGTAAGCAAGTCACCTAAGAGTGAGAAAATTGGCATCCCATGATGCATCTAAGCTGTCGATTTGGAATAGACGAGCAGATTTACATGGATGAGATGATGAAATAATTGATCGAGAAAATAGTGTTTGACTAATTTGATTATATTATCAAGATCGATAGAACAATTCAAACATTTTATTCATATCTTTTGAGAGTTCTAATTAGTGATTAAATCTCCTGATATTTAATTGTCAACAAAGACTTGTAAGCATGAGTTGTACTACGTTTTTGGTTCAAGATTAAATTTAGAGTATGTAATTTTCCTTTTAACATTAAGTATAGAATGATGGAAAAGAAAAAATACTAATTGAGCAAACTAGCACTCATCTCATTCTTAGAAAGCATAAGAAATCTGAAATAAATATACTTAACTTAATCCACTTTGTTGCTTATTCTAATTCTCAGCAATCGAACAAGAATATTGCTGAAACCAAAAGCTTAATGAAATTCAATACAATACAAATCTTAAGTGAGGATTTAAACTTCTAGATTTAAAGAGACCAAGTGTCTATGATAAGGAGGCTAAACTATAATTATAAGATGAAACCCTAAACTATTATCTTCAATCCATTCAAGCCAAACTACTTTAACTTGGAAACGAAATACCTTCGAAACCTCACTTTGAATTACTACAGAAATGATCTCTATGAAAATGAAATCTTTGATAGAGTAATCTAAACTTGCTTGTATAAAATCAAGTCCTATGCTAGTATATTTAAAATGTAAATATAATCTATCCTTGAAGTAACTATCTTCAGACAACTCAAAGAAATGTGAAGGATCAAATCATACAAGGAATATAAATCACACAATTCAATGCTTGAAATCAATCTTTATACTACAGTACTGGAAATGAAAATAAATCTTATTCTATTATTGCGAGAATGGATTTAAATTATCCTATGAGAATTTAATACTCAAATCAATGCTATTGAAGGAAATTATTTTAAATAAGCCACACTGCGAAAACTAAATCATAAGGCTTGAAATGAATCCAACAATTCAAATTGTGGAAATGGAAAACACACCACCTATTTCTAGTAATCTCAAATTTGTTTGAAAAAACAATCAAAACCTCATACTATAACTCAATCTCCCAATTATACACAAGGAAATCTATAGTCGCACTCATACAATTCATCATAAACTTCATTATAGAGATAGACATGGCAAATTAAACACATAGCGATTGTGTTATATAGCTTCAAGAATCGATCAATTTTGCTAGCATGGATACTCTGATTATAAACATGAATGAATATGATTTTGAATGAAGGAACACAACATGGCTCTGTATCAAAATACAACTTAAGTTATGTAATGAATCAGAGCCCTTTAAAAGAGGAAACAATCTTTAGATGGTGTAATTTGTAAAGAAACGAACCATGAATATCATGAAATCATATATCAGTGTTCATAATATCTGAACTTTTAATGGTGCTTATTTCCATAGGTGGTGGGCCGTCCCACACTTGGAGTAAGCTAGTCTATTGCAACACAAGAAAGATCTAAAACATGAGAGATATAGTTCGCAATCAAGCATGATAATAGTGCTTCTCGCTCACAACTTCAAAGCGATCATATATATTTCCAAAACATAAATTGATAACCAATTAGTATAAATCACATTGTATCAAAATCCATGATTCTTAACCATCTAGCTCGACTAGCATTATATTTTCATTACAACAACCTTTAAAGGTGACTATATAAATGTAAAAATAAAAATTTAACTAATGATGGAAACCTTATCTGCTATAAACTAATCTAAGAATTCCTCGATCTACTCCAAATCATATTAGCTTTAGTTAGAATGAATGACTTCCTTCTAGAGAAACTGATTTCGATTATGAGAGTAATCAATTTGATTCCAATCTAGAAGATCTTCGGCCTTGGAATTATCACACTTAACGTAGAAAACTGATCCTGGAAGCATCATGGTTGTTCTAACAGATCATTGTGTAATTTCGATGGTCAAAATAAGAAGAAGGAGCCCACCTAGCTAGACTATCTTGAACTCGGTCAAGGATCAGGTGTTTGAATATGCTAGTTGAGGTTGATTTTCATGATAAGGCATCCTTCTATTCATGCGGACCTCTCAATCATGCCACCAAGCTTGTAGCTAAACCCATGAATAAATAGTTATTATATAGGAACATAACTCAAAATTCAATTAAATTCAATCACAAATAGAAGAATGATGCCAGTTAAGTGCATTTACCTCTGAGTTATGTACTAGTGGGGTTTAGGGAATGATGTAGGTGATAGGGTAGGTAATAGAAGTACTTTCATAGGAAAAAGAATGTGAAAATAGGGATGAGAGGGAGAAAATTGGGGACAAAAATGGGCTCCAAAATCCCCCCATGTCAATTTGAATGCACGTCCTCATGCATGTTTCCATAGTATGTCAAAAATAGTATTGATGTGGTAGTAAAAGAATCTCAGGTCAAAGACTAGTGGTTTTAATCAATACCTCTAACCCATGGTTAATTAGAAGAGACTAACCTTTTGACTAAGATTATTGTTGGGCGAAGAATGAACACGGAACCATGTTTCCAAATCTTATGCAATGTCAAAGGGGGTCTGTGTCATAGATACTAAGACGGAAATTTCTTTAGGCGAAGAATGAAGTTCCTTGCCATCTCAGTCAGGAGAGGAAATAACGTCAATATGCTCAGAAGTTATGACCTTAGCAGCCTTAAGCTTGTTCATGCTTCTAGTTCTTTGATGTCATTGGATTGAAGCTTTTGCCATGGATATTGACGGTACTTGGGTTGGGAAAACAACTTTCTTCCTCTTAAGTTTTGGTTTGGTTCCTGCATGAGCTTCAGGGGATTTCGATGTTGGTTATTCAACTTTAAACTAAACAATGTTATTTGGCTTAGGTTGGTCTTTACTAATCCTGCTCCAGTTATTCCTTCACTTATTTACCCTTCAGACTTTTGAAGATGTCCCGTCTCCCATAGTACTACAACAGGTTGTTGATTTGTGAGGGATTTCAACAACCAGAGAGACAGGGTTAGGAGACATTTGGGAATGTTGTGAATGGTCTCCCTCCTATGCTTAAGTGATTGTCCAACCAATCATTTCTAACCTTTGATTTGAGTCTCTTCTAGAGGGAAATTTTCAATCAAGAACTCTTCCCAAGACCTCCGTTTCTTTGTAAATTTGGAAAAGATTACCATTTTAATAAAACTGTGGTGATATATTCCTGTCTCAATGTTCCTACTCGTTGATTTAACCCCTTTAGATATTTTTTTCAAGCTTAACCTCAACAAATGTAGCAAATTGATCTTACTATCCTTTGCAAAATGTGATAACAATCGAATATGACATAAAAAAACAATGGGATACCTTCCCTCATGGTGGGCTCCAGTATTGCAGCAATAATGTTGCAACTCCTGGGGCTCCCTTCTTTACTTTTATCAACCCAGTATTTTGTAACAAACTTGGAAGTGATGGTGCTGTATGCACAAGTACTAGCTCTTGCCGCAGCTGTCACTTGGTCAGCTGGCACAAGTCCGCTAGGGGCTTAAGCCAACTTCTATATGCTCTTAGAATAAGCTTTTTAATTGATAGATGGAAGCTAACTCAAAAGAAACTGATCTACTTGTAGAAAGAAACTAAAAACCCAAAAAGTAGAAAAAACCCTAGCAAACCCTAATGTTACCAGCTAGTCCTACTGATGCAAAGGAGAATATGCAAACTATTGAAAGAGATGCCATTACTCCTACAGAGGTAAAATGCACATGCCTATGTTGTCTCTATCTGAAGACACATCCTTTTGTATTTTTGAATAAGTTATTTGAGTTATCATGCAGATGCTTTTAACTGGCTTTTTACTGTGCAAGGGTGAATCAAGGGGGAGAAAGGCTTGGAAAAGGTTGGGAAGGTTCAACAGGGGTCTAAGGAGTCCCTAACACCCTTCCGGAGAGTTTCACCAAGTTTGGCTACCAAGAAACCTCATTTGGGAGCTTCTACAGGAAGTTGGCAGGGGTTTTACAGGATGTTTCTGGAATTTCTACAGGATGTTCAAAATTTCTACAGGATATTCTAAGGTTGGATTTTGGATGATGGGTGAGTGAAAGAGGATGCATGAATGGATAGGGAGGTAGGGTAGGGGTCTGAAATGATTCAGTGACCGAGGGATGAAGTGATGAGAGGGTGTGGGGAGCTAACTTGTCTTAAAGAAGGCTGAGGCAATGGAAGAGCAAGAAGGTAGGGTTATGTGGGCAGGCAAGTAGTTATGAGATGAGGGACCTAACTTGGAGAGGGAGTAGTTGGCCTGGACGAAGCTTAGATGGACGAGAGAGTGATGGAGATGCACAGCACAGTGTATACTTAACCAAATCAACCACGTCCTGCACACAATCAAAATATTAACCAGTCTATCCTAACTGTCAACGAAACCACTGAACAGCAGTGTTATTTCTAAAGAGAACCATGTACAGTACTTAAGCAAAGAAACATTCCAAAAGATCTGAACGCATGAATGACTCCTACAAATGAAAACATTGCACCAAGGATTGCATGGGTAAGCGAACTAGTGCTTTTGTTGGGCAGCACTGTCTGCAATTCCCGCCCCTAGAAAGAGGTGAAAATGAGAGTGCAGGCAACCATTTTCTGAAGATTTTATCAATTCTTATCTCGTTAATCTATTCTAGACATCCGAAGCAACTCTATTCTTCAACAATAACCTATTTAACCACACAACGAGATCTAGCTCCACAAACTGTGTTTCAAATGCATACAAGGAAAATCATAATGCTGAAAGGAAAGATATCAATACAAAGAAGGAAGCCCTAGGCTCTCAGGTTGGGCCCATCCCCGAGAGCTATGGCTCCTAAAAAAACTCAGAGCTGATGTCAAATCTGACTGCTTCTCATTAAAATAATAATCATAAGTCAAGAGTCATGCCAATAATGGCTACAAAAGAACAAAACAGAGCTAGCAGCTTGTAGTGTAGGATGTGCAAAAGTTTTTCCAAAAAGTCCCTCTCAAAGGCTGAAGCCCTCACATTTATACACCACAAGGCCATAGCTGGCCTCATAAATCCATGGGACTTGGCTGACCAAACTGGGAGTGAACAACTGCTTCCACAATATCTGTTTGGCTGCCTTCTAGATCTAGTTTTGGTGGCCTTTGGAGCTCAGAGTTGGGGGTGAAGATCCTGAGGGAGGCTATTTAATGCCATAGACAACCCCCCTACGAATCCTTAACCCAAGCTTGGCTATCTCCTAGCCCTTGTCTGCTTGGTTTTGCTCCACATGTGTCAAAAAATCCTGAAATGAGCACGTGTTAGCCACCTAGGAATAGTGACTACCCTTATTCGTACAAATGACATAAACATACTAAAAAATGATGCAAAAGTTATGAAAAATGAAGGATTGAGCAAAGGTAGTTAGGCCAAATGAGCCCAAAATGTTACCAAATTTGGGGCTCATCATCACCCCCCTACTAAAATGATTGCTCATCCCTGAGCAACTAATCCAGTTCCTTGTCCTTCATCGCTTTCACTGCCACTCTCACATCCTAGGCTTCTGAAGTAGTATCCTCGTCACTGCCATGGAACCCAGCATTCCTTTCCACCTCTTCCCACTGCTTATTCTCTTCTTTCTCTGTGCTGCCTTCCATCAATCCCAAAAGCAAAGGTGGGCTTAGCTTGAGGCCAATCCACCTGGCTTGGAGGTTCTGTATGGACTTCTTGTAGAGGGGCACCCGTACTAGAGCTTCCCTCATTTGAGTTGGAGTGTGATATTCCCTGATTTTGAGGCTGTGTGACAAGGTGTTCCACCGGCGGGTGCAAGCATGAACACAATTGTCCCCTAATAATTGCTCCATATCCTCGAAATGTGCTATGGCTTGAGCCTGTTGATCCATGTATTTCAATAAAGCCTGAGAGTCAGTTGCTAAGTGTTGGTGGGCCATTATCAATGCGGTGGGGTCCCCTGGCTCTGCTCTAATCAGCAGTGGTTCATGTAACTCTTGGTTCATGACCTCTTTGACCTCTGCTGCTCTCTTTTCTTCATGGTTCAACCATGAGGCAAATGCCATCAACTGCATATCTCCCATGACTGTGTTTGGATCCCATGAAGTCACATTAGGAAGGGCCAAATTATGGAGATAGAACTCCGATAGCTTGGCCTTGTCCTCTGTTGAACTGCTATTGCATAAATCTATGAACTACTGGGGGTCTTGGATTTGGGAGATACCCCTCTGTTCCAATGCATTAATTTGAAATTGCAGCCACTGGTCCCGTAGGTATAGGCCATAAGATTTGGCCGGTTGTCTACATTGTAGAGCATCCATGGCCCAACTGGCCATGCAGGCCAGTTGTGCCTCTTTTTGTTGCAACTCTTGTTTAAGAGCTTGTATCTCGATTTGTGCTTGCAATTCCCTTTCCTGTAGATGCTGGTTTAGTTCCCCAAGACCAACTTGCAGTCCTTCTTTGCCTTGAGGTTCTGCTGTAGTGTCCTCTGATGTTGTGCCCCTTTCTTTCCTCGGTTCCTGTAGCTGCAGTTTGAGGATCTCATTCTCTTCCTGTAGGAATACCCGCTGGCAGTTTCCCACGTGTTTTTCCATAGTTAATTCTCTTATTGCCTCATTGAGTTGTTCCTCCAAGGGGCCTATATCTGCTACTCCTTTAGATTTAGCTATCCTCATCCATGTGTGGGTTCTCACTCTTTCTTCCTCCAACACAAAGAAAAGCGGCACCGTGAATTTCTGTGGTATAATTTTTCCAGCCTCCAAAAAGTTATAATAAGAGCTCAAGCTTGGCTAGGGACTAGGTTCCGGAATATGCTCTACCTCTTCTTCCCTCCGTGGCTCTCCTCCTTCTTCCCTTGGTGGTGATGTGGCTGCCTCTCCCTCCATTCTTTTGGTCTCCTTGAGCCTGGCCAATGTTTCCTGTAGAACGGCCTCAGCATCCTGTAGAGGGGTTTTTGAAGCCAACCTTTCCATTCTCTCCTTCCAGGAAGTTGTCTTCGGGCTCCCCCGCTCATAAGTGACTGATATTTTTGAGGGGTACCTCTCCCTTGGCGAGGTAGGGGTGTCTTCTATGGTAATTGGGTCGCTGGATGGAGGTTGGGGCCTGCCTGTTTTGATTCTTACACTTCTCCTTGCTTTGAAATACAGAGGGGTCTCCCTCTTTCGTTTTTCGTTTGGCTTGGGAGGGGTACTTAGGGTGGCCAGCACAGCTGTTGCCTCCCTAGCAAGGATTTCGGCCATCTTCCCCTCCTGTTTTCCTTTCTCAGGGCTTCCTGTAGAAAGCCCTGTAGCGGCTGATTTCTGGCTTCCTGTAGAAGCCGTTTTTATTTTTCCTATAGATACAGATGGCACTGTTTTAGCCTACTTGGCTGAGGGTGCTTTGTCTTTTGACTTTGCTGAGGCTGCCTTAGGGGTGCCTTCATTGACATGGACGTGTTCAGTCCTTTCCACCCTGCTCTGTAATCTTTTCTCCCTGGGTGTTAATGTGGGTTTGTCATCCTCTGTTTTCGTAGCCTGGTGTTTCTCTTGCTTCCCCTTGTGCTCTTTCTTTGGTGCTTTGGCCATGGTTTCTTGTCCTTTCCCTTTCTTCTCTGTTTGAATTGGTTCCTTCTCCTTGTTGTTGGAGGAGGTGAGCTCCTCAACCAAAATTTGGATGTCATCATCCTTAGTCAAATTTCGAAAGGCTTCCTAGGAGAGAGGGACGGTGTACGTGTGGAGTGCATCCTCCACGAGGAGCTTAATGAGCCCATGATGGGCTACCTGGTCTGGCGTTCCCTCTCTTAATTTGGTGGCACATTCAGTCATGGACTGCAGGAGGAAGTAAGGAATGCTCAACTTCTTCTTTGAGGGTAGGTCCATTTGGTGCCTAAGTTCTGTGAGCAGCCGGAAATGGTATCCATACACGATGCTGAATCGCCCCTCGCACGTGATATACTTCATAATTTGGAGGCTGACCTCACTCCAAAGTGGCTGTAGGCTGGCTCTTCGAACTCCGTTCTTGTCCTCTGATAATCGCTCCTCCGGCAGAAATAACTCTTTCTTAACCTTCTGGCCCAGTTTTCTTTCCTCCTTATCCCAAGGTACCCCCATCGGGAGATCAGTGACCCTGCTAATGAACTGTGGGGTGAGTCTGAGGGTCAAACCTTTGAAATTGACAATGACCAGCGTTTTTGACTTTGGCTGCAAAGCTCGCAGGAATTCTTCTGCAACCTCGTCATCATAACCTTGAAGTTTGTCACAGAATGACATCCACCGGGCACGAGAGAATAGTTCTACCACCTCAGGGGTTTCCCGTAGCTTCTTTGATTCTGTAGGCTCTTTCCTAATGAACCCACCCAGCACGGTAAAAGCTTGCTGTGTTGGTCTGAGCGGCCTGGCGCGTAAAAAAAAGATGGTCCTTTTGGATTTCCTTAGACAGAGCGCAGAGCCACGCCTCTATCATGCACACAGTTGATAAATTCACGACTGTCTACAGGTGAGCCTTGACAGTGTCTCAATCATGAACCAAACCCTGTAGAAAAACCCCACATACACACTACGACGACAATTCTCATGCAGAAGTAAGACAACGCTTGAAAATTCATGCACAGACTGTAATTCTACCCTTTTAGGACATCGACTTCACCACCCTTCGAACCAATAGTATGGGAGGACTACGTTCAGGATTACCTCGTTCCAACTTTCCACCTTTGATGTGAATAGTTTAATTTCCTTCGTAGTGGTGAGCTTCCTGTACCGCATCTTCCTTTAGAAGTCGTGCACGGGTTCTGGAGAGCGCGTCAGTGGTTCTGGGCCTTCTGTGCAACCACCGGACATTTGAACAGGCTGAGGACTCGGAGTAATAGTATTCAGGAAATTTTGGATGCGTACTCGACTGCAAAGCGGTTGAGGATAAATGAGTGGAGTGCCATACGCGATCTAGCCGGTGGATTTGAATCCCTGCGGAATTCGTGGCGTGGGGATGAGCTGTCCCTGCCGGCCCTTTGGACGATGTCACCTGCTATCATTCCACTGTAAGTCTGCCTAACCGCCGAATCATTCCCTGCATATCTACCGTCGCCATTTTTTGTTAGATCGCCGCTTCTCTCTAACTAGACGCTTCCGACGTGTCCATTTCCTGTCTCATTTGACACAACCAAAGCTTTTCGGATCGAGCGAGACCATCGGACTAGTCGTGGTGGCCAGTTGAATGGCTACCTGACTTGCTCAACCCATTCATTTTCATACTCGCACACATTTTAGAGCATTGTTCATGTAATTTGACGAATCAGGGTGAGGCACTTACCTGTGTGGCCGCGACGTTATTTTCATGCTTCAGGACGAGGGTGATGGACTTGCTTGCTGCTACTTCATGCACAGGCATGGGAGCTCCTTCTTGCCAACTGCTGTTGGTTACAAGACCGGTTACCTAGCTACGGATGGTGCATGCGCCAGCTTTATGAGTTGCAGGTGCCTTCATGGTGTATGCTCTAGCCGGATCAATTGCTACAGGATTCCTGTAGGATATCTTGTAGCCGTTTCTCCTCCTAGGGTGCATGCCAAAACGGTGGAATCATGGTCACGGTTGTAGGGTCCTCAGATTGCCTTGATAAGTAGCGCATTGGGCCTCTGCATACTTTATTCCATTTAAGAATTGTTTCTTCTCAGAATCCAACATTCTGGTTTGACTGTGCAGGTATTTCCATTGTATGGCAGTAGGGGTGGTAGAAGGAGGCGACAGCAGTGGGTGATGGAGAAAAACATTGGTTGCATGCCTCTTGATTGGACTTCGGGCTTCACATTCTTCTACACAGTTGGTCCTGGGTTGTCCAAAGATTCTACAGGAAGTTTCCTGTAGAAATACAAAACTTCCTGTAGAAAGTCCTGTAGCTTCCTGTAGAAGGCTAAACTGTGACCAAATCGTGCCTAGACCTTGGAAGAGATGGGTGTTTCTGGAGGGAGTGCTGGTGAGGTCACCTGGTAGCGTGGTAGGGACCCTTGTCCTTGAGTTGAGAGACCTCCTTTTCTGCATGGAATACCTGCAACCTACATGAATTGTCAAATCTTGAGCCTGTTTTCCTGTTTCTGCTTCCTTCTTTTCTGTTTTCTTTTTCTTTGTTTTTTTTTTTTTGGAAAACAGCAGGGGCGCCTTAGTGAGGTTTTCACCCCTACCATCTTCCTTGAGCACCTCAGAGAGGTTTTCACCCAAGGGTCTTTTTTATTCAAAAATTTTCAGAAAGACAGCAGGGGCGCCTCAATGAGGTTTTCACCCCTACCATCTGCCTTGGGAGCCTCAGAAAGGTTTTCAACCAAGGATCCTTTTTTTTTTTTTGATGCTCAGGGTATGCCCAAAACAGAGGCAGAACCCTTCTCTATGACCAGCACTGATTTTTCCACAGTTTTGATGAATTCTTGCCTCGAAAGAGGTTTCCTGTAGATCTTTAGTCGATGCCCATTGACGAGCATGGGGATGGCCTCCTCATCAATGGTCTGAATAAGAACAGACCCATTGTCATTACACTTCTCCACTGCATATGGTCCCAGCCATCTTGTCCTCAGCTTTCCCTTAAAATCCTTATGTCTGGAATCGTACAACAACGCCCAATCTCCCGGCTGGAATTGCTTGTCATTGAGGTGTCGGTCATGCCATACCTTCCTCTGAAGTTGAACCACTTCTGAGTGGAGAAGGGCCTGCATTCGGTGCTCGTCTAACCCATTCAGCTGCAATAACCTTTCTTGCTAGGCATGGCTGAGATCTAGGTCCAACTGAGCTGCCATCCTTAATGTGTTGTATTCAAACTCAATTGACAGCAAAGCTCTTTTCCCATAGACCAGCTCATAAGGTGTAAAGCCGGTTGTGGTCTTCCAAGTGGTGTTGTAAGCCCAAGTGGCCTCAACCAGGTGATCTGCCCAATCTTTCCTACTGCTGCTCACCACCTTAGTCAAGATCCCTTCTAATGCTCTATTGGTGACTTCCACCTGCCTATTTGCTTGAGGATGATAGGGGGTGGAAGTCCTATGCTTGATCTTGTGATGAGCGAGTAGGTCTTCAATTAAGTTGGAGGTGAACTGGCTTCCTTGATCGGTGACTAGCTCTCTTGGGTAGCCAAATTTGTAGAAGAGGTTTTCTCTTAAAAACTCAGCCGCCTTTTCTTCTATCGCTGCTTTGATTGCCTTGGTTTCTGCCCACTTTTTCAGATAGTCTGTGCACACAATGATGTAAGACCTTTGCCTTGAAGGAGGATTGATAGGACCCACAAAATCCATACCCCACTTCTCAAATGGCTCAAGAGTCACTTGAGGTTGGAGAGGCATTTCGTCCCTTGGAGTTGGTTTCCCCATCCTTTGGCATCGATCACATTGGCTGATATATCTTCTGACATCTTGATGAATCGTGGGCCAATAGTAGCCTGCCTGTAGAATTTTGAAGGCAGTTCTTTTGGCTGCAAAATGTCCTCCACAAGGCCCGTCATGACAGGTTCGGAGGATGTCAAAGACTTCCTCCTCCCTTACACAACACCTTAAGATTTGATCGGGGCCAAGCTTGAACAGGTTGCCCCTGATCCAAGTGAATGAGGCACTCTTCTTTACGATTCTGCTCTTCTCTTTTGAGGATAGGTGCGGAGGGAACTGTGCTGAGACAAGGTAGTTTGCTATATCAGCAAACCATGGAGAGAGTACTGAGATAGCAAACAGATGTTCATCTGGCATCTGGTCATTCACTGTTCCATCCTCACCTGCAGGTAAATCCAATCTAGACAAGAAGTCAGCAACAACATTTTCTTTACCTGGTTTGTCAACGATAGTCAAATCAAACTGCTGCAACAAAAGTAACCATCTAATAATACGAGCATTCACATCCGGTTTATTCATTAAATATCTAATTGCAGCATGATCAGTATGTACAAATGTTTGATAGCCAGTGATGTAGTGTCGGAACTTGTTCAGGGCATGGACCACGGCCAAGAATTCTTTCTCAGTTACAGTATAATTCAGTTCTGCCTTGGATAAGTTTTTGCTGACAAAGTATATGGCGTATGGAAGTTTTTGTTCAACTTGTCCGAAGGCTGCCCCTATGGCTTTTTTCAAGGCATCAGTGTGGATGTGGAAAGGTAGGGCCCAATTTAGACCTCTCAAGATTGGGGCAGACACCAACTTATCCTTTAATTCATTCAGAGCCCTCTGACAATCGTCAGTCTGTTTAAACTCAACATCTTTTGCTAAGAGGCCAAACAATGGCAAGGCTAGCTTGCTGAAGTCTTTAATGAATCTTTTATAATATCCTACCAAGCCTAAGAAACTTCGAACATCTCTTACCTTCTGAGGGGGTGGAACCTTTCTGATGAGAGCGATTTTGTTAGGATCCACCTGTAACCCTTGGCGAGAAATGGTATGTCCTAGCACGGTCCCTTCAGTCATCAAGAACTCACATTTTTTAGGACTAAGGTACAGGTTCATCTCAATGCACTTGGTTAGGACTTTTCCCAGATTAGACAATGCTGCCTGGAAGTTGGACCCATAAGGAGTGAAGTCATCCATATAGATCTCCACCGAATCATGGACCAGCTCAGAAAAGATGCTCAAGACGGCTCTTTGGAAGGTGGCAGGAGCGTTGCATAGCCCAAAGGGAAGAACTCGATAAGCAAAGGTACCCCAAGGAAAAGTGAAGGTGGTCTTATCTTGGTCTTTCGGGCTGATTTGGATCTGATTATACCCGCTAAACCCATCTAGGAAAGAGAAAAACTTCTTCCGTGCCAGTCCATCCAACACTTGATCTATGAAGGGTAGAGGAAAGTGGTCTTCCTTGGTGGATTTATTCAGTTCTCGGTAGTCCACACAGATTCTCCACTTCCCATTTTTCTTGGGAACCAACACCAGAGGGGACACCCACTCGCTATCCGAGATGGGATAGATGAATCCTGCATCTAATAGTTTTTGCAATTCTTCTTTGACAGTGTCCTTAAGGGCTGGATTCATTCTCCTTTGAGGTTTCCTGACTGGTTTACAATCTTCTTTCATGTAGATGTGATGGGTACAGACCGAAGGATGGACTCCTTTAATCTCCTTATAGCTCCAAGGAAAAGCATCTAGATGACTGGCCAACAGACTGCACAACTCCTTTTCCTGGGAAGGAGATAGGGAGGAGCTGATCTTTAACGTTCTCTCAGGGCCAAACTCCACATTTTTAACTCTGGGAGTGATTGGATTGGTCACACAAAGGTCCACTAAGGTGCTGACTTGGGTATCCTCCACCAATTTCTCTAAGGACAATGCACTGGGAGGTGGATTCTGTATCAAGGTATCAATCAAATCATCCTCGGTTTGAGGATCTCCCCTGGTGGCTCCCAGGGTGCACAAGGATGCAGAGTACACCTCATCCTCTTCTCCTTCTTCCAACCAAAGTGGTAAGTCATGCTCTAATAGAGGTTGGGCAGGAGGGTATAGGACTAGCTGCTTGGACATAGGACCATTTTTGATGGTCATGTTTCCTGCTCGGCAGCTTATGTAAGCATCCGCAGTGGCTAACCAAGGCCTTCCCAAAATAAGGGGGTATCCAGTAAGCTTTGCCTTTGGTTGAAGAACCAAGAAGTCCACAGGGTACTCCCAAGAGTCAACAGAGACCAAGACATCCTCCACAATCCCTTCGGGAGTCACGGTGGAGCGATTTGCTAGCTGCAGGACTATCGAGGTCTTTCTTAAGGAAACCTTAAGGTTGAGTTTGAACATGGTGTCCCTGGTCATCACATTAATGGCAGCCCCTAAATCAATCAAAGTGTGGGGTATGATGGTGCCATTGATGTGGACATCAACTACAGGACTCCCAAGATCCAGATACTTTGGACAGATAACTTGCCCCAACATAAGATCGGATAGTTGTCCTATGACATTGATGGTCGACGCATCTCTTTTTCGCCTGCCTGGGTGCCTGAAACACTTTTCCTTAACCAATTTGTTGTATATTGGTACATCTTTGATGGCTTGCAAAAGTGGTATTTTCACACACAACTCCTTGACTTCTCCCAGAAGCTCTTTCTCTTCTGGGTTGGGTTGTGTGGTTGCTATTAGTCTCTCAGGAAAGGGTGGAATAGCTTTTGGTTCACTTTCCTATTTGTCTTCCTCGTCCTCTGGGGGAGGAGGTTGGCGATCCGGAAGAGTCTTTCCTGATCGCAGGTTGATCTCCTGGATCTCCACAGCATAGGTAGGGCATGTTCCTTCCCCAGCTTATACCTGCTGGGCCTGTCGGTTGTTGGGGTTTGGGTTCCATTGAGCAGGCATCTGGGGTTGTCTTGGAGGAGCAGGAGGTAATGGTTGTGGCTGACTTGGTGGTGGAGGAAAAATGGCAAGAGGAGTGTTGTACTGGGGCCTCCACCCTCGTTGAGGTGCATTCCACTGAGGCTGTGGCTGGACATGTGGGTGAAATGAATGAGTAGTGGGCTGAGTATGGTATTGAGGTGGGTAAGACCATGGAGGAGGCATAGACCAGGAAGGATGAGCAGGGGGACCCCAGGAAGGCATAGGAGCATATTGCTTGGGGCTATAATAAGCTTGGGATGTCCCTTGCATCCCCTGCTGGTAAGGTCTAGGTCCATGTGGCCTCCTTTGGTTGAGGAAGTAGAGAGGTTCAGTGGGTGCCTCTATTCCTTTGTACATGGCTTTAAGCTTAGGTAAGGTTGGGCATTGGTTTGTGGGGTGGTCCTCCTCACAAACGAAACATACCTCTACTAAATGTAATGGGCACTCGTTCTTAGGGTGCTTTCTTGTACACGTGGGGCAGAAGATGGCCAAAGCCCTCTCAGCTTCCTCTTTCTCTTGCTGGATTTGGAATGTATCAAGTTGCATGGAAATGGTCTGCCTCACCTCACTTTTGAGGTCCTCCAGCTGATTTGCAAACTCATGCTTGGAGAAAGTAGTACTAGCTGAAAGGGGGTTTCCTCTACCTCTTTTCCGGGCTGCCCTAGAGTGGTTTCTAAACACAGTCTTTATGTCCTCATAAGGTAGTTGGTAAATATCTCCTCCAGCTAGCATGTGAAGGGTATCTAGAAGGTCTTCAGGGACTCCTCGGAGCAGGACCAACTTGAGAGATTCAGGGTCAAGTGTGCACCTGGCCCGTTTATAGCTAAGTTGGAACCTTTCCTCATAATCCTCTAAAGACTCATCATTTCCCATGGTCATCCGAAAGATTTCTCCCTTGGCTTCCTTGGACCTACAGTAGTCCCGGTACTTGGTATTGAAAGCTTGCTGCATCTGAGCCCAAGTGGTGATACTGTTCCCAGGTAAGCCCATGAACCAGCGTAATGTCACGTCCTTGAGAGTAGAGGGAAAGAGTTTCAGTTTTTGCTCATCTTCGGTATAGTCATAGGTTTGACAAAGGACAGCAAACTCGAACATGAAGGTATCAGGGTCTTCAGTAGTCAGTCTATGGAAGTGAGGTAAAGTGGAGGGGCTTATGTTTTTCATTTTCATGTCTCCATTGGTCTCTCGGATGGGAAAGGCACCTTCTATTCTCTCATCTTCTCTTCTATTGTCAGCCATGGCTTCAGATGGAGTGTTCTCTAACTCTTCTTCTGTTATAGGATCTTCGTATATCTCAAGAGGCTCGCCTATAGGTTCTTCTGGATCACTGTCACCAAAGAAAAGAGAAGGGTGACTCAGTGAAGTGGTGGGGGTGTTGGGTAATAATTTGCCTGTTTTATCTCGGTTTCTATGAGGCATGAAATGGAAAGACTTTTGGTTGCTTTTGTTTTTTTCTCTGGTACCTGCAAAACTAAAATAGATTGAACTGTAACTAACTATCTTGCTGAAATGGAAATGCGGAATTGAAATGAAAGCATGAAAGGACTAATCTATTTTCCTCAAATGAAATTGCAGGAATGAAATGCTAGGCTACACTTGGGGAATTGAAATGCTAATCTATGAAAGAAGGAAATGTCTACGCTACTTTTGCGGAAATGAAATTGCAGAATGGAAATGAAATAAACTACTTAGCAGAAGGTTGTAGTAGAAAATAGAAGAATAGCAGCAATCACCAATGCTCTGACGCTTCCCCGACAACGGCGCCAAAAAGATAGTGGGCTCCAGTATTGCAACAATAATGTTGCAACTCCTGGGGCTCCCTTCTTTACTTTTATCAACCTGGTAGTTCGTAACAAACTTGGAAGCGACAGTGCTGTATGCACAAGTACTAGCTCTTGCCGCAGTTGTCACTTGGTCAGCTAGCACAAGTCCGCTAGGGGCTTAAGCCAACTTCTATGGGCTCTTAGAAGAAGCTTTTTAACTGATAGATGGAAGCTAACTCAAAAGAAACTGATCTACTTGCAGAAAGAAACTAAAAACCCAAAAAGTAGCAAAAACCCTAGCAAACCCTAATGTTACCAGCTAGTCCTACTGATGCAAAGGAGAAGATGCAAACTATTGAAAGAGATGCCATTACTCCTACAGAGGTAAAATGCACATGCCTATGCTGTCTCTATCTGAAGACACATCTTTTTGTATTTTTGAATAAGTTATTTGAGTTATCATGCAGATGCTTTTAACTGGCTTTTTACTGTGCAAGGGTGAATCAAGGGGGAGAAAGGCTTGGAAAAGGTTGCGAAGGTTCAGCAGGGGTCTAGGGAGTCCCTAACACCCTTCCGGAGAGTTTCACCAAGTTTGGCTACCAAGAAACCTCATTTGGGAGCTTCTACAGGAAGTCTGTAGGGGTTCTACAGGATGTTTCAGGAATTTCTACAGGATGTTCAGAATTTCTACATGATCTTCTAAGGTTGGATTTTGGATGATGGGTGAGTGAAAGAGGATGCATGAATGGATAGGGAGGTAGGGTAGGGGTCTGAAATGATTCAGTGGCCGAGGGATGAAGTGATGAGAGGGTGTGGGGAGCTAACTTTTCTTAAAGAAGGCCAAGGCAATGGAAGAGCAAGAAGGTAGGGTTATGTGGGCAGGCAAGTAGTTATGAGACGAGGGACCTAACTTGGAGAGGGAGTAGCTGGCCTGGACGAAGGTTAGATGGACGAGAGAGTGATGGAGATGCACATCACAGTGTATACTTAACAAAATCAACCATGTCTTGCACACGATCAAAATATTAACCAGTATATCTTAACTGTCAACGAAACCACTGAATAGCAGCGTTATTTCTAAAGAGAACCATGTACAGTACTTAAGTAAAGAAACATTCCAAAAGATCTGAACGCATGAATGACTCCTACAAATGAAAACATTGCACCAAAGATTGCATGGGTAAGCGAACTAGGGTTTTTGTTGGGCAGCACTGTCTGCAATTCCCGCCCCTAGAAAGAGGTGAAAACGAGAGTGCAGGAAACCCTTTTCTGAAGCTTTTATCAATTCTTATCTCGTTAATCTATTCTAGACATCCGAAGCAACTCTATTCTTCAACAATAACCTATTTAACCACACAACGAGATCTAGCTCCACAAACTGTGTTTCAAATGCATACAAGGAAAATCATAATGCTGAATGGAAAGATATCAATACAAAGAAGGAGGCCCTAGGCTCTCAGGTTGGGCCCAACCCCGAGAGCTATGGCTCCTAAAAAAACTCAGAGCTGATGTCAAATCTGACTGCTTCTCATTAAAATAATAATCATAAGTCAAGAGTCATGCCAATAATGGCTACAAAAGAACAAAATAGAGCTAGCAGCTTGTAGTGCAGGATGTGCAAAAGTTTTTCCAAAAAGTCCCTCTCGAAGGCTGAAGCCCTCACATTTATACACCACGAGGCCCTAGCTGGCCTCCTAAATCCATGGGACTTGGCTGACCAAACTGTAGGTTTTAACCCTGTACAAAAATTACTTGCATACGAATTCTTAAACAAAGAAAATAAACAATGCGAGAGCATAACCCATAAAACACATATGCACAAAGATTTTTCCCTGGATCCCAAAACCGGGACTACCAGCTTGATTTTTCATTATTTTCCTTTCAATGTTACAATACATATTTATACATGCTGAAGCATCCATTACCATGGACCGAAAACCATCGCGTCCAATACCATGGACCGAAAACCATCGTGTCCAAAAAACATGTGCGAAAATCATGCACAAAACCATAGGTGGGTCCGCCCAACCTAACATATGGTCCAAAACCAAAATTTTCCGGGGCGCTGCCCTAGACCCCATAAAGTGGGGTTACGGGTGCCCTTCAAACCCCCTATTAACTACGTGGAAAGAATATAACACAACCCAACAATCTCCCACTTGTTGTTTTCTTTCCACAGGGGGCCACAGGAGAGCTTAGTCATTTTTTCAGCCCTGAGATTCCCATTGCTTCTCTACACCAAGAAAACTTCTCAGAGCTCACAGATTTTGTCAATGCATCTGCAGTATTCTTCAAAGTGTCCACCTTTACCAGCAACACCTTTCTGTCTTCTATCATATCCCTCACAAAGTGATACTGAACATCAATGTGCTTTGTCTTTGAATGATAAGCAGGGTTCTTTGCCAAGAAAATTGCACTTTGGCTGTCACAGTCTATTCTTATAGCTCCCTGTACTAACCCCATACTTGAACACAATCTCTGCAACCAAACTGCTTCCTTGCTTGCATGAGTGGCTGCCATGTATTCTGCCTCTATAGTTGATAGTGCCACTACAGATTGTTTCTTACTCATCCAACTGACTACACCTCCAAATAGGTTAAACACATACCCACTTGTAGATCTTCTCTGATCCAGCTCTCCAGCCTAGTCTGCATCAACAAAGCCATGAATATCCAACACTCTGTCCAATCCTGGTCTTCCTTGGTAGCACAAACCATAATCACTAGTGCCACGCAAATACCTGAAAACCAGCTTCACTGTTGTCCAGTGCTCCTTCCCAGGTTTTGATATAAACCTGCTCAATACTCCCACTGCATGTGCAATGTCTGGTCTAGTACAGACCATTGCATACATCAGGCTACCCACTGCACTTGCATATGGAACATAGGACATGTCCTCTTCCTCTTCTTGTGTCTTGGGACACTGTTCAGTAGATAACCTCACACCTACAGGAATAGGAACCTTCACCGGTTTACTATCCTGCATATTAAACCTCTGGAGTATTGTCTCAACATACTTCCTCTGGTTCAACCAGAGCTTCCTCTTTGACCGATCTCTTTTAATTTCCATGCCCAAAATATAGTTTGACAGCGCCAAGATCTTTCATGTCGAATTTGGAGGACAATTGGGTCTTCAAATCCTAGATAATTTCTTTGTCATTTCCAACCAGCAACATATCATCCACATACAAGACCAGATAAATAATACGGTCACCAATTAATTTAAAATACACACAATGATCTGCTTTGCTTCTGGTGAAGCCAAGTCCCCGTATAAATGTATCAAATTTCCGATACCACATCCTTGGTGACTGTTTTAACCCATACAGAGACTTCTTTAACTTGCATACCAGTTCTTTCTTACCCTTCACCACAAAGCCTTCAGGTTGCCTCATGTAGATTTCCTCTTCCAAATCCCTGTGAAGAAATGTTGTCTTCACATCCATCTGTTCTACCTCAAAATAAAAAGTAGCAGCAACAGATAAAAGTAATCTAATAGAAGTTACCTTGGCAACAGGAGAAAAAATATCACCAAAATCAATTCCCGACACCTGGGAATAACCTTTTGCTACCAACCGAGCTTTGTATTTCTCCACCTTTCCTTCTGCATTTGTCTTCTTCTTGAACACCCATTTGCTGCCAATGGGTTTCCTTCCAGCCGGCAACTCCACTAGATCCCAAGCCTCATTTTTGTGCAAAGATGCCATTTCATCGACCATGGCCTCTTTCCATAGTTTTCCATCCTCTGAATCCACTGCTTCCTTCACAGTTCTAGGATCATTATCAGTAATAGACAAAGCAAAATTTGAACTAAAAGCAGATGGACTATACCTTTCTGGCTACCTTCTTTCTCGAACTGATCTTCTCACAGCTGGAGTTTCTGGCTCTTCATCTTCTGATTCCTCCTCTGCTGCAGAGTCTGATTCTTCCTCCTTTGGCTCAAACTCTATCTTCTAAGGCTCCTTTGGTTGGACTTCATGTTGAATAACATCTTTTACCTCTCTGAACAACACATCTTGGTTGTACACAACCTTCCGTGTGACTGGGTTCCAAAGATTATAACCCTTTAAACCATCCTTATACCCAATAAAGATGCACTTTTCAGATTTACTATCCAACTTGGTTCATTTCTCCTTTGGAACATGTACATATGCATCACATCCAAATACCTTTAGATGTGAAAGAGAGGGTTTCTTACCAGTCCATACTTCTTGTGGAGTCTTATCCTCCAACGCTGATGAAGGTGATCTGTTGATCAGGTAACATGTAGTATCCACCGCCTCTGCCCAGAATTCCTGTCCTAACTCGGCACCACTGAGCATGCTTCTTTCCCTTTCCATCAACGTCTTGTTCATTCTTTCTGTGACTCCATTTTGCTGAGGTGTATATGGAGTAGTCTTCTGCTGTGCTATACCACACTTCTTACAAAATTCTTCAAATTCCTTGCTACAAAATTCTCCACCATTATCTATCCTCAGCACCTTTATCTTCTTCTCTGTCTGATTTTCCACCAGAGCCTTAAATTCTTTAAACCTGTCAAAGACTTCAGATTTCTTCTTAAGAAAATATATCCATGCATTCCTTGAGAAGTCATCTATGAATGATACATAGTACACAGACTTACCTAGTGATGGAACCTTCACAGGGCCAAACACATCACTGTGCACAAGCTCTAATATCTGTTTCGTCCTCTTACCACTAGAGGGGAAACTCACCCGATTCTGCTTCTCATATACACAATTTTCACAGAAATCAAAATCCAGAGAGCTATTATTCATACCTTCTACCATACCTTTACAATGAAGTATTCGAAGGCCCTTCTCTCCAATATGTCCAAGCCTTTGATACCACAACATGGTCTTCTCTCCAGAGACCACTAGATTCTCTACTCCATTCTCAGGAACCATAGAACTGTTGCACCCATAAACAACAGTGCTACCTTGCAGCTCGTACAGAGTTCCAATCCGAACTCCCCACATTAATATCAGTGCTCCTCGAACCATTTTGCAGGTATCTTTCTCGAACACTGTCTTTACACCTGCATCATCCAACTTGCTTACAGAAATCAGATTTCTGACCAATGCAGGAATATGTAGAACACCCGGAAGTGTTCTAACCCTTCCACCTTGCAACTTCAACTTTACTTTTCCCCGACCAATGATTCTAGCCTTCCTATCATCTCCTAAGAAGACATCACCACCATCGTATTTCTCATACTTGCAGAACCACTCTCTATGGGGAGTGAAGTGAAAGGATGCACCTCATTCAATCAACCATGCCTCATGATCCACATGTGTACTTGAAGAATCCAAGTACACATCCCCACCTTCATCTGAGGTGGTTTTCGCCTCTGCAAAAGGAGCATCATCAGATCCCTTTCCTTTATCAGGAGCTTTAGATTTACAATCCCTTCTAAAGTGTCCTTCCTTTCCGCATTTCCAACACACCACCTTTGTAGGTTTTCCTGGAGATTTAGATCTCCCTCTAGATTTAGATCTCCCACTCGATGACTTATTTTTGTTTCTGTTCTGGGACCGTCCTCGTACAGACAAGGCATCACCATTCTGGTTGTCCATATTTTTCCATCTCATCTCCTCCATCAGCAAGGCTGAGACTATTTCATCAAACTGCAAAGCAGTTGCATTGCTACCTATTGCAATAACCAGACTATCCCACGAATCTGGTAGAGAACACAACAGACTGATCCACTTATCTTCATCTAAAATTTTAATATCAACAGATACTAACTGACTTACCACAGTATTAAATGAATTCAGATGCTCTGTCACCGAGTCTCCATCTTTCATCCTCAGGTTATACAGCTTTTTCCGCAGGAACAGTTTATTCACCAGAGACTTAGATTGGTACAAAGTCCCTAACTTGACCCACAAAGCCTTTGTCGTAGCTTCCCCTGATACATTCAGCAATACTGAATCCGAGACACACAATCGAATTGTGCTCTTTGCCTTCCGATCCAACTTCTTCCATTCTTCATCGGTCACTCCCGATGGTTTAGTACCCGGATTTACCGCGATCCACTAATCTTTATCCACCAACAGATCCTCCATCTTGAGTTTCCACAACTCAGAATTCTGACCATTGAACTTCTCAATCTCTATCTTTCCACTGCTCACCATCTTCTTTCACCACCAGAATCGATCTCGCAGATCTCCCACTGAACAGGGTCTACCACAGGCCCGAGCGAAACCCCTTAGCAACAAAGGCATCCCCTTGAAGCCAAAATAGCTCTGATACCAAATGTAAGTTTTAACCCTGTACAAAAATTACCTGCATACGAATTCTTAAACAAAGAAAATAAACAATGTGAGAGCATAACCCATAAAACACATATGCACAGAGATTTTTCCCTGGATCCCAAAACCGAGACTACCAGCTTGATTTTTCATTATTTTCCTTTCAATGTTACAATACATATTTATACATGCCGAAGCATCCAATACCATGGACCGAAAACCATCGCGTCCAAAAAACATGTGCGAAAATCATGCACAAAACCATAGGTAGGTCCGCCCAACCTAACATATGGTCCAAAACCAAAATTTTCCGAGGCGTTGCCCCATACCCCATAAAGTGGGGTTACGGGTGCCCTTCAAACCCCCTATTAACTACATGGAAAGAATATAACAAAACCCAACACAAACTGGGAGTGAACAGCTGCTTTCACAAAATCTGTTTGGCTTCCTTCTAGATCCGGTTTTGGTGGCCTTTGGAGCTCAAAATTGGGGGTGAAGATCCCGAGGGAGGCTATTTAATGCCATAGACAACCCCCCTATGAATCCTGAACCCAAGCTTGGCTGTCTCCTAGCACTTGTCTGCTTGGTTTTGCTCCACATGTGTCAAAAAATCCTGAAATGAGCACGTGTTAGCCATCTAGGAATAGTGACTACCCTTATTCGTACAAACGACATAAACATACTAAAAAATGATGCAGAAGTTATGAAAAATGAAGGATTGAGCAAAGGTAGTTAGGCCAAATGAGCCCAAAATGTTACCAAATTTGGGGCTCATCACCTCACAAGTAAAAAAGTGTCGCAACATGGGGATTAGAGGATTCCATTTCTCTTCGATACAACTCCATAGTATACCTTTCCTCCAGCTGATTGATTGCTAGGTTAGTTTAAGGAATGAGCCACAATTTGGAATATGTAATTTTCCACCATTCAGTAATGGTTCACCCATAGAGGGTAGTCCTATAGCATAGCTAAGAGACAACTGTGTAACCTTAAAATTCAAATTACCAAGTTGAACATGCTCTCCATCAAATTTATGAACAAATGCTAGAGCTACTGTATCATTATATCCTTGGAATTTTGTTAAAAATGGAAACCATCCCCACTCTTCAAGAACTCCTTTGCATTGTTGATACTCAGAGATGCGGGAAAATTGACCAAATTTCAATTCATGGTGATCAACCCCCACTCCTATGTAAAGCCACAATTCTCAAATCCAACTGAAAAATTTATCTCTCTGACTACAATGCTGAAATAAGAATAGAATTACCTTTTGATTAATAAACAAAACGGTTGCCTTGGTGTTGATGAGAACTACCCCCATCTTGTCGATGATTTCAACCTCATCGTGCCTCCACAGAAATGGTTATCATGGTAGCGAGGTAGCATCAGGCTGAAGGTGTGATAATGGCCATGATTCAGATTTGATGTAAGTGGGGAAATTTTATAATGATTAAAATGACAGGGAGGATTTAACATCAACCAAGAATATTGATAGAAGTGTTTCAGGGTATAATTATAGGGATAAGGTAATAATTATAGGACCATGAGTGTAAGAGCTTGGTTATGAAATCATGGGTAGAAATGATTAGGGAATTAGAGGTTTCATATCAATTGGCAACATTTTAACTAATCACAATTAAATCTAAACGAATTATGAGCACATACCTTACTAACTCAAAAGGGTATAGGGTGTTGAGCTTCTATGTATCAAGCATCTTAGGTTGAAGTAGATGTGGACACTAATCATGGAGCAATGCTTATGAAAATGAAGATTAACACCAAATGTGCTCTAAAAAAATGTAGTTCCTGAAATATA
The DNA here is from genome assembly GCA_031772625.1 of Pinus tabuliformis. Lineage (NCBI taxonomy): Eukaryota > Viridiplantae > Streptophyta > Pinopsida > Pinales > Pinaceae > Pinus > Pinus tabuliformis. The sequence goes on from CM062816.1 coordinate 1,906,888,445, forward strand.
TTCACAATAGCATACTTTATTTTTTGCATATTAGAGTACATAAAGCAGCTAAGTACATAAAATTTGGAGTACAAAATCTAAGAGTTTTTCTTTGAATGTTGTCATGAAATTTGTTGAATGCTGCTTTCAGAACATGGTAAGCCTGATCACCATCCCATAGATTTGAACCAGGCCAGACAGGATAACTTCCTGAGGTATTTCATTGTTAGAGGGCTTGAAATGACCAAAAATAAATCTCTACGGGGTTTCCTTTCCATAAGTATTTTGTTGAGCCCGGAAAAAATATTTCTATGCCCAACAGATCCCTAACTACTGCTTATATATTATTTTAACGAGCCTAAAGTAGCCACAGATCAAGGTTTTCATACTTAAAGAGCCTTAACCACCTAAAGAAGACTCCAAGGGGTTTTCTTTTCCATAAATATTTCCTTAAGGCTAGAAAATAATAAATTTGTACTCAAAGAATCCCTAGGCTACCACTATTTCATGCAGTTTTTACGAGCCATAATCAGTCACTGCTCAAGAGTTTCAATTTTTGAGAGTTTGAAAATATCCAAAGAAGACTTCAAAAGGCTCCTTTTCCATATTAACATGTCAAGTTTTGTTAAATGAATAAAACTACCCGTGCCATATTTCTCCTTTAATCTATATGGCCTTTGGGGAGAAATGCCTAAAGATATGGAAAATGACAACCCATTAATTATTATATCTCCATCTCTAGATCTCTTCTTACCTCCTACAGAAATCGTCATCAGTAGAGAGGTTGGTGATAAATCCTAAGTCGGTGGCCATTTACTAGAAAAGAGGTCTAACTAACATCAACAATTTTAATGCGGACTAAGCCATTGTCGAAAACCTCATCCACCTCATAAGGGCCTAACTACCTAGTGGATTATTTGCCTTGGAGCTATTTGAACTTACTGTCATAAAGCAAGGCCGAATCTTCTGAATGGAAAGTATTATTCTTAGTAAACTTGTCATGTGAATGAGCTCTCTAATCTTGCACCAACAGGTTTTGATGGAATCCATCATTTATAATCTCGTCCAACTCATTCAGCTACATTAACATTTGTTCTTGGGCTTCATTAAGATTCATCTTGAGTTGAGTGGCAATCTAAAATGATTTCACTTGGATCTCAATAGGAAACATCACCTCTCTACCATAAACTAACTCATACGGGGTGTGCCTTGTCACATTCCTCCAATTTATGCAATAAGCCCATAATTCCTCCAACAACTTCTCAACCCAATCCTTATGAGGTAACTGAATGGTCCTAGTTAAGATTGATTCTAAAACTTTGCTTGTGGACTCCACTTGACAAAATGGCTTTGGGGTGGTAAGGGGTATATTTTTGATGTTTTATTCAGTACTGTTCAGTGAGAGCCTTGACCAATTTCGATATGAACTATGTGCCATGGTCAGTAACAATCTCTCAGGGTACTCCAAATCTAGTGAAAATGTCTTCAAAAAGGATTTACACTACTACTTTCTCGGATGTAGCATACAAAGCCTTAGCTTCCAACCACTTCGTAACATAGTCAGTGCAAACTAAAATATACCTTTACCTCTTTAACATGGCAGAGATAGGTTCCACAAAATCTAATTCCCACTTCTAAAAAGGGTCTATTGATATCTATGTTTGAAGGGGCATCTCATCTGAAGGAACTCGCCTCCCAATCCTCTGATAAGTATCAGAACTTGATAAAAACTTTTTGGCATATTTGAAAAGAGAGGGCCAATAATACCTTGTACGAAGGACTTTGTATGCGGCCGTTTTGTTGGCAAAGTTCCCCCCACAAGGCTCACTGTCAAAGAATTTCAACACATCAAATATCTCATTTTTCCATACACCTCTCCTCATGATCAAGTCAGATCCAGTGTAGAACAAGTCACCATCTATTTAGGAGTAGTTGGCACTCCACTATATAATGTTATGTTTCTCATTAGTGGACAGATACTGAGGAAACTTCCCCGAGACCAGGTAGTTGGCAACATCTGCAAACCAGGGAGTAATTGTAGATATATCAAACAATTATTCATCCGAAAAATCAGGGATTACTGGATTTGGTACATTTCCATGTATGACATTCAATCAAGACAAGAAGTCAATTGCAAGATTGTCTCACCCAGGCCTATCAATCATAGTTATATTAAATTATTGCAAAAGAAACCAGCTTCTAGTAATTATACCATTAGTGATAGGTTTGCTCATAAAAAATCTAATGGAATAATGATTTTGTATGGGCAAAAGTCTCACAATCGGTTATGTAATGTGCTAATTTGCTAATGGCATGAACAAATGCTAAGAATTCATTTTTCGTATCTGTATAGTTTAGTTTGACAAGGAGAGATTCTTGTTAAAAAAATAAATAGCATAAGGAGAGTGATCTTAACTTTTTCCTAAGATTGTTCCAAATGTCGAATCTGAAGCATATGTGCAAATGTGAAATGGAAATGACCAATTTTGTCCTCTCAATACTAGAGCAGTAGACAACATGTCCTTTAATACCTGAAAAGCATGTTGAAAACAAAGTCAGGGTACTTAGCTAATAATTTAAATAAAGGTGTTGCAATTATTGTAAATTTTTCAATAAGTCGATGATACTAAACCACATGTCTGAAAAAGCTTATTACATCTTTTTGTGTACTAGGAATTGAAATATGTGATATTACCTAAATCTTGGTTGGATCGACTTTGATTCCTTCAAATGAAACATGATGTCCTAATAATATCCCCTTGGTTTGCATCATTTTACATTTACTACTTCTAAGGGATAGGTCGGCTTCTTGACATCAAATCAACGCTTTTTCTAGATTTTCCAGAGCTTGGGAAAAATCATCGCCATATATTGTGAAGTCATCCATATAGCCTTTTACACAGTCATGGATCAAGTGGGAAAACATGGCTAAGACAACTCGCTGAAAGGTGGTTCGAGCATTGCAACGGCCAAAAGGAAGAACTTGATAGGCATAGGTATCGCAAGGAGAAGTGAAGGTGGTCTTCTCTTGTTCTTCCTCAGCTATTTGAATCTGGTTATACCCACTATACTCATGTAAAAAAGAGAAATACTTCTTAATAGAGAGTCTATCATGTACCTGATTAACAAAAGGTAGCAGAAAGTAATCTTATACGTTGGATTTGTTTAACTCCTTGTAATCAACACATATGTGCCACTTATCGTTCTTCTTCGGAACCACCACCAAAGGTGACACCCATCTGCTACCTCAAATAGGATATACAAAATATGCAGCCAATAACTTCTACAACTCATCTTTTAAAATTTCTTTCAAGGTTGGGTTCATGTGTCTCTACAGTTGTCATTGGTGTAGATGTGGTTGATGCATGTATCTGGGTGTATGCCTTTCATGTCCAAATAGTCCCATGCAAAAAATCTGAATTGTTATTGAATCATGCTCAACGGTTTCTTCTTATCTTCTTCATTTAGTTTGTAGCCAATATACAAAACTTTTCCTTCACTGATTTCAAATGGTTTGGTAGTAAACTCATTGTTGTCCTCTATTGCCTTGAATGAGGCAAATATAGTTGGATGACAAGCTTCCTAAAAGTCATTACTGAAAACATGTTGATAACCGGTAAAAGAAATAGGATAATCAATATAAGAATGATTAGATAAAATTTGCTACAAAATATGATCTTTTGATTGTTCCTTGAGTCCTCTAGATTGATCTAATGATAAGAAATGAAACATACAATCCTCACCTCCATAATGAATCTCTATCCATAAGGGTACTTAAATAGCAGTTTGAGTAGGGGGGGAAATTGACAAGGTTTGATTATATGAAGCATTTGAAAGGACCATTTCCCCACTTCAGCATCCTATCATAGCATTTGTAGTACCTAACCAAGGGCGTCCAGCTAGGACTACAAGATGTCCTGGTTTTTTAGGAGAAATGAAACTAAAATAGATGGGATATTGCTAGGAAGAAATGGTGACTATTATGTGTTCTAGAGTTCCCATGGGTTTAATAATAGATTTACCTATCAATTCTAAAATAATAAGTGTAGGTCTGATCCCCTACAATTGTAAATATTTCATGGTTTCGAAAGTCGTAGCATTAATCATTGCTCCTAATTCTACAAGGGTGTTTGGCAGAGGTACTTGATTCATTTTGATGGTCACTATGGGATTTCTTGGATTGCTATAATTTAATGGTAAATTTGAGATCATCGTGGACATTTCACTCATGACTTTTACATTTTTGTTCTTATATCATTTCCTTCTTGGTTTCTTAATACATATGTCTTTAATGATTTTATTGTAGATAGGAATGTCCATAATGGCTTTTAATAATGGAACTTTAATGCAAACATTCCTTAATTCTAATTCTGATTCATATTCGATTGGGATCTCTTCCTTCTTAACAAGAAATCTTTCTGGGTAAGGAGGTTCACTTGAATCTTATTTTTGTTTTTCTTTTCATTGTTAAATGTGATTTTCAATTTGTTCTTGAGGGGCCTCTTTTTGAATAACGATAACTAATTTTTCCTTATTGACTATTTTCCAGATTGTAGTTGAATCTCATTTATTGGGACAAAAGTGATCATATAGGTAGGAAAAGGTTGTACTTCTATATTTTGTACAAGCTGAGGCTATTTGTTATGGTTGGCATTAGCTATGGGTTACGTAGGCAACAATGTAGGATGAGGTGCATTCAATGATGGTGGTGCCTATGAGGATGATGGGTTAGATGTTACAGGTAAAAGCTGGTGGAATGGAGGAAGAGTCAGTGAGGGCTGTTGATATGGTTTAGGTTGTAGCACTGCTGATAAGGTTAAATTTTTGAATTGTAGGATGTACTGGCATGCTTGACTATCGAAGATAGGATTGGTTTTAGGGTTGGAAAGTGTTTCGATAAGGATTCCCCCCCCCCACCATCTACTGATTCAAAGGAGTACTTTGTGATTGATGATTAAAACAAGCAGGATAAGATGGCTTGAAACTATAGGGTTGATTTTAACCATGGGATTTAAAACTAGGATCTTGAAACATGTTTTGATTTTGGATCCTCCAATAGGGTTTCATGTTTGTTTGTCGAAAATGTTTTGTTTCCGCATTACCCTTGTAGATAGCCTGTAAACTGGGAAGATATGGAAGCTTCTTGGTTTCATGTTCTAAAGCACAAATCCCACAAAAATCAATAACATTAATGGGATACTCCCTCTCAACGTGCTTGTTTCTACATTTAGGAAAAAATATTGCCATGGAATCCCTCTCATATTCTTATATATTTTTGAGTTTTATTGTGTCAAGATGGTTACTAATACTATTTAGGATATCCTTTTTGAATTTTTCCAATAAGTTTCCTAATTACACTCTAGTGACAACATTGGGTACAAATTTCTAATTTGTTGACACATAATCTCGGGAATTGTCACGGATCTTCTTACCTACTTTAGCCTGATTGCATAAGTGTGACATAGTTTAGCCACATTAGCAAAAGGGTTTTTATAAATATCCCCACCACTTAGAAGATTTATGGTTTTGATACATTCATCCTGTAGGCCCTTTCAAAAGATAGTTATCATAATCTTCTTATCTAGATGTGCCCCCCGAGATTTATGGAAATTATAATAGAAATGTTTAAGATATTCTTCTAGGTTCTCGTATTCTAATTGTTGCACCCTAATAATATTGTTCACATCCCTAATTTTGCAGAACTCTTGGTATTTCTTGGGAAAGATGGACTTCATATCATTACAGGAGTAGATGGTATGTTCACCTAGGCTCATAAACAATCTAAGGGTTGCATCGTTCAGGGTGGATGGGAATAGCTTGAGCTTATGTGTATCCTCGTAATAATTATAAGTCTTACATAAAATTTCAAATTCCAATAAGAAGGCATCTGTGTCTTCGGAGGCGTTGCCAAAGAGGAGCAGAAGAGATGATGTTGGCATGTTTTTAATACTGATATTTTTGGTTACATCAATAATAGGAAACCCAAAAGTGGTTTCTTGTTCTTTTTCCTCTTCTGGTCCTCCACTCAGTCCTTCATGGTTACCTCCGAATGGGTTGTGATGTGGGCCTTATCCTTCCCCTTGACATTCTTCATTATTTGTCCAAATATGTTATAGCGTTGACCTTCTCCTTCTCCCAGACGTTCCTCATTGTTTTTGTTCTCTCCTCCCTAGTTGGCCATGTGTACTACAAGTTCTTGAAGAGGGTCGCTCATGATTACCTGGCCAACAAGAGGTACTAAAGGATGGTCCTTGATATTAATTGATTCTAGATCCGGGACTGGTTCTTCTAATACCATTCTTTCTCTACTCCAAAAAATAATATGTTCAACTGTTTCCTCATCTTAATTCACAATCTCCCTCTCCCAAGCCACTTGGATATTAACACCTCCTTCTTCTTTCTTTATTCATGCATACCATTTGATAGGATTAGTGATTGGTGTGGTTGTCGGACCAAAAATTTTCGGAAATTTTGAACTAGCAATAAATTGACCTTGACTATCCAATGGCCTACTTCTACTTCTACGCATAAAGAAAAGGAAATAAAAGTTCAAAGGTAAGCAATCAAGATCGGACTTTGGCAGAACCCAAAAATAGCGGTTGCGTGGCTCTTCACACACATCTTACCCTACTCTCTCGACCCACTGACTCCCTTCAATACCCTTGAAACTCTGTAATAATAATCTTACTTGAACTAAAATACAACTCCCCCACAATAATGCCAAAATGTTGAGAGTTTTAATTAGTGATTAAATCTCTTGATATTTAATTATCAACCAGGACTCGTCAGCATGAGTTGTACTGCATTTTTGGTTCAATATTAAATTTAGAGTATGTAATTTTCCTTTGAATGTTAAGTAAATAATGATGGAAAAGAAACAATACTAATTAAGAAAACTAACACTCATCTCATTCCTAGAAAACATAAGCAATTTAAAAGAAATCTACTTAACTCAATCCACTTTCTTCCTTATTCTAATTCTCTGCAATCGAATGACAATCTTACTGAAACCAAAGGCTTAATGAAATTCACTCCAACTACAAATCTTAAGCGAGGAATTAAACATCTAGCTATTAAAGAGACCAAGAAATCTATGATAAGGAGGCTAAATTTTAATTGCAAGTTCAAATCCTAATCTGTTATTTTCAATCCATCCAAACCAATGTACTTTTACTTGGAAATGAAACACCTTCCAAAATTCACTTTGAATTACTACAGAGACTGACTCTATGAAAATGAAATCTTTGATACAGTTATCTAAACTTTCTTCTATAAAATCAAATCCTATGATACTATATTTAGAATGGAAATATTATCTATCCTAGACGTAACTATCTTCAAACAACTCAAAGCAATGCGAAGAATCAAATCATACTAGGAATATAAATTAGACAGTTCAATGCTGGAAATCAATCTTTATACTATAGTACTGGAAATGAAAATCAATCTTATTCTATTATGCAAGAATGGATTGATAATTGAATAACTGAAATCAATTCTCTTGAATTGAATTCTTTTAAAATAAACCAGACTATGAAAACTAAATCATAAGGCTTGAAATGAATCAAACAATTCAAATTGTAGAAATGGAAAACGCAACGCCTATTGCTACTAAACTCAAATTCATTTGAGAACAAAATCAAAACTTGAAATTATAACTCAATCTACCAATTATACATAAGGCAATCTACACTCACACCCATACCATTCATCATAAAATTCATTAAAGAGACAAACACACCAGATTAAACACACATAGAGCGTGTTATATAGCTTCAAGAATCGACCAATTTCCCTATAATGGATACTCCGATTTTAAACATTAATTAATGTGATTTTGAATGAAAGAATACAGCATGGCTATGTATCGAAATACAAAATCGGGTTATATAATGAATCGAAGCCTTTCAATAGAGGAAATAACTTTTAAATGGTTTAATCTGTAAAGGAACGAACCACGAATATCATGAAATCATATATGATTGTTCATAATTGTAATACATAGGATTCAAACTATTAAATTATATGCACATGCCTAGCTATTTGAAATGTTAATGGGACTTGTTTCCAGAGATGGTAGACCTTCCAACACCTAGAGTAAGCTATTCTATTGCAACAGGAGAAAGATCTAAAACATCAAAGATATAGTTCACAATCAACCATGATAATAGTGCTTTTGGCTTACAACATGAAAGAGATCATATATATTTCGAAAATAGAGTTTGAGAACCAATTGATATAAGTTACAATGTATCAACAACAATGATTCTTAACCAGCTAGCTCGACTAGCATTGTCTTTGCATTACAACAACCTTTAAAGTAGACTGTATAAATCTAAAAGTAGGAATTTAACTAACTATGGCAACCTTAGAAACTATAAATTAATCTAAGCACAATTTGATTTGCTCCAAATCATATTAAATTTACTTTAAACAAACAACTTCCTTCTAGAGCAACTGACTTCCATTATAAGAGTAATCTTCTTGATTTTGATCTGGAGGATCTTCCACCTTGGAATTATCACACTTAGCATACAAAATCATTCTAGGAAGCATCATGCTTTTCCTCAGAGATCGTTGTGTAATTTTGATGGTTAAAACAAGAAGAAAGATCCCACCTAGCTAGACTTCCTCGAACGCAGTTAAGGATTGGTTGTTTGAATATGCCAGTTGAGATCAATCTTGATGATGAGGCATCCTTCCATTCATGCGAACATGTCAATCCTGTCACCAAGCCTCCAGCTAAAACCATCAATAAATAGTTAGCATATAGGGGCATAACTCAAAATTCACTTAAATTCAATCAAAAATAGCAAAATGATGTTAGTTAAGTGTGTTTACCTCTAAGTTATGTACTAGTGGGGTTTAGGGAATGATGTAGGTGATAGGGTAGGTAATAGGAGTACTCTCATAGGAAAAAAGGGTGAAATTAGGGATGAGAGGCAGAAAATTGGGGACAAAAATGGTGCCAACAATATCAACAACTACGATCGCACTTAGAATTTCCCCTAGTAGTTTCATTTGATAATTTTATTAATTAAGGGATTGAATCAGAACCTTGGAAAGGAAAATGAAGAGAAGGAAACTAATCCCTAAAACATGGAATAAATAAAATGTAATTGAAAGGGGTGGATTGGGCTATAACATGAACTGAAAAACCAAAAATATTGAGTATAGAAATCCAACTCATTGGGTGCCTCCTTGAAGGCCCAAATATGGATTTCAAGGCTGAGACTACATCAAACAAAACTAAAGGAGCTAAGTTCCATTATAACTAGGAGATTGCTGTGAGTTATATTGTGGAGTATTTGATGAGCTACATAGCAATATATCCCATCTCATCATTTCAAAAATCCCACCTTAAGTATGAATGTGACAAGAATAATGTTTATTGAGCCAAGTATGACTATAATTAAGAGCCAAATTAATATGAGTTATGGTGTGGATCATGTGTTGAGATACATATTGATATTTACATCTTTTCATTCATGAAATGATGCCTTATGTAACAAAGTTACAAGGACCACAATAATTTCATACCTCATAAAATGATATGTTAAGAATATAGGGTATCGTAGCCTTTGTACCTCTTATCATCTTAGTTTCTAGGGATCTTTGCATGTTCTTGAAGTGATGGGTGCACTATATAAGGATTTTTTGTGTGTTGTCTGTTTCATCTTCCCTATTGTTTTATTCAAGTTTTGTCTCATAGGAAGTGGAGATAATGGGGTTCTCTTTCCTTATGCACAAATGGGATCTCTATATTCAAATATTTTCCACCCACCCTATGTGGATTATGCATAATGTCCCTCTGGAAAATAACGATTAGAACACATTTCATATTTTTATCATTAGTATCAGTGGGAAGTCATCTACTCTCTAGACAAGAAGCTCATATATTGGCTATTACTAAACGAAACCATTGAGGATAATTGTTGTATTCCTGTAAAATATCGAAATATATAACATAAAGTGAATTTACTCCAATATTATTTCTAGATCAAAGACTACAACATAAAAAGAAAAGCAACTTTAGTTCTAAAATCATGGCTACACGGGAGAGCCCCTAGTCCTATGACACTAAATGGAACTTCTTTTTATTTCAAGGATGAAATGAAAAGGAAGGTTTCAACCCCAACATAATAGCTTCAAAACAATTGAAGGCCCTATTTATTGTAGATCAAATAGAACAAATTCTAGCCACTGAATTCAATCCTCAAAATGTAACTTTCCTCTCCTCTACCATCCATTCAAAGGCTCTTATTTAGAGATATAATGGCTTCTAGAAGAAAAATAAAGTTTTATTTTAGTGGTTTTCCATTTTGAGGACACATAGTTGTGACATCTATCTATGTTCTGAAGGTTTCTCATTGTCCAATTTGATACACAAAAGGATCTGGAGTATGGTCTGAAAGAAGGGCCATCGTTCTAGGGTAGAGCTAGGATCTTGATCAATCAATGGTTCCTAAATTTCATTACCACAAATATGGTGTTCTCAACAATGCTTGTGTGGGTAAGACCTCCAAGCCCCCCTCTTCCTTCCTAGAATCACAAAGTCCTTGAAGATATTGGAAATACTCTAGAAAAAATTAAAAGAATGGACCTAGAGATAATATATAAAGATATCTTTATATTTTCTAGAATAAGTGTGGAGATAGACTTTAGAAAATTCCTACTAGATCAAATATTATTGAAACAAAAAAGAAATTCAGTGGTACCAAGTTTTATATTATGAGAGAACTACATTTTTATGTTGAATATGCTTTCAAATGGGAAATTTGCATAACTCATGTCCCGCAGCTAAAAGTAACCTAAAAAGGAAAAATAACCAATCAAATAGGCCAATATGATGATACTTTTTAGAGCCTCTCCTCTTAGAAGAAGAAGAAGAAGAAGAAGAAGAAGAAGAAGAAGAAGAAGAAGAAACCAAGGAGATCCAAATTGTCCAATTAGAAGTGGAGGCACTGGATCAAATTGGAAAGAAGTTAGATGGGAAATGGTACAAATGTAATGAGTCATCACCCTTATTCAGAAGGGTACATAATTTGATGGTTGTTAGGCATTAAATGGGAATAGGGGCATTTTTGAAGAATGTAAGTAACACAAGTCTTCATAATTGTATTTCAGTGATGATTTAATTTATTTTTCAAAGGAAAGGAAAAGGAAATTTTATGGCAGAAATAAATTGACTTATTAAAGCATGGGTTTCATGCTTTGTTCAATGGTTAATAGGTAAAATATCACATTGCATGCTCTAAGAATTTTGTTGAGTCAAAGTCATTATGTGAGAGACCCTTCTTGGGCTCATTGTGCCAAATAAATAAAACTTCTATGTAAAAAATTATGTCTTATCCTCCTCCATAAAGCCGATTGTTCCCTCCATGAAGGTGTCCTCTCCTACCATTCATGTTAGCCCCACTATAAAAAACAAAAACAATCATATATAGAAAAGTGAGATTGACCTAGTTGGTGAAGGGATAAGCATATTTGATCTTGAATTCACATAAGGCTAATGTGGAGTGAGTATGTCTAATAATAAGTCTTTTATCATGAAAAGAAGAAGTTATTACAATAAAGGATGGAAAAGCCTAGGCTTTGCCTTAAATACAAGGAGAGACTAATATTGCAGAAGTCGAAGATATAGTATGGAAAAATTAAATATTGTAGGAGAAGAAGAATAAAGGATGACTTGATGGTTTGGAATGAGGAAGGTTATTTGTCTCGTCAAAATTGTCTTGGTTGTCTCAGTCTGATTTTAATCTACTAGTAGAAGAGTTTGACTGGGTTTTCCCTTATTAGGGGTTTTACACTTTCTGAGTGGCTACACCTTGTGTCCCTTTTCTTGTGTTTGTGATCTTCATTTGTCTTGATGATGAAAAGAACACTAATAAAATGAACAAGAATTAAAAGGCATCACAATAACTTTTTATGTTAAGAGAAATAATTTAAAGAACACTAATATAAATGTTTCTTTAGATTTATTAACATAGTCTTAGAGCAAGGAATGATGGCATAAAAGGTTCCAAAGATAATTTCTATGTGAATAATAAATGGGTTTCTAGTCAAACCTTCAATTTTGAGCTACCTAGAAGAAGGACCAAATTGGGATAAGTAATTTCTAGGTTTGTTGACAGGTCATCACATCTGTGATGAAGCCGCAAGTCTTATCTAGAGGAGTGAAGGGTTCCAAGGAATCCAAATAGACTCATCTAAAGATCTAAATAGCTAGGAAACTAGCCTACCCAAGGTTGAGTTCCTTATGATTGTAAGAGAAGTTCTATGCATAGATACTAATGCCTGAAATCCTCTTTGAAGTTTAGCCTTTGTAGGGTTCTATGCACAATGTAAGGTGGTAAAAATTCATTTCTAAGGTTTTGAGTTCTAATGAAAAACTCCTTGTAAATAGGAATCAAGATCAAGTTATTTGAAGACTTTGTAAAGGTCTAGAGGTTACACAAATCCAATTTTACATTAACTTTTGTAAACTGTGAATCTTATGAAGGTCTCTGCTCAATGAGAGGAAGACTGAATTAACATGATACAATTATGAACCAAATAAGGTCATGAGCCTTAGCAAAGATAAATAAAAATATAGAAGTCTTATAACAAGGTTGTGTCTCTTGATTAAAGGATCAAACTCCTAAGCATAGATATTAAAATATGACTTCTGAAATTATGGTGATCAACATGTTTTGAAGCTTAAGATAAATCTATTGTCACTTGGAAAAATAAGAGTTATGCCTCCCTCAAAAGTTTCAAGAATAAGTATATTTTAAAGATCTGAATTCACCTATCTGAAGTTTCAAATCCAAAATCAATATAACCCTTGAATAATCCAATATCTTTAAGGAAGGTCGAGTATCCACAAAGGATCAAAATTACTGACCTATTTCAAAATTGCATAGTTTGAAAAAGGAATCATAACCTGACTCTTTAGAGAAGTAATAAAGATATTTGCAAAACCATTTCTGTGAACAAGTTTGCAATAAAAGGGGTGAAAATATATCTCCTATATAAAAAATATTATAGAAATAATTCTTTAAATCAACACAAATTTAGGAAGAAGAAAAGTCCACCATCTTGAAAAGAGTTAAATTCGCTCCCTAAAATCTTCTACTGCAATCAATAGAAATTTATCTGCTTTGATGAACTCATCAATTTCAATTAAGTATTATTATTACTTTTCAGTCATCTAACATTACGTTTTTAGTTTGCAAGAAGAGGAAACAAGCTTTATGGAATACTAATCCTTCAAGCCAATGGTATGAAAACTTGAGGTACATATAACATGTTCATATTATTTTAGGGTCTAGTTTCTTGTATGGCCCTTGATTTGAAAATTTTGAATGTATATATCGATTGTAAAACCCTAGATAGAATATATAAAACCCCTTGACCTCTCCTAAGAAACCCTATCACATAATTTATAGGGTTTGTAATACTAAATATTGTTGTCATAAATCTTGTAAGGAAGCCCTATGCTATTTCATCCTTTTCCCTGACAATCACTATGACATCGTGGATTTTTGAAGTATAGTCATGATGATTTCTCTTTTTCTGAAGACGTGTGATGATCCGAGAGTATAATAGAAAATAAGTTTTTCCCTCTAGTTTTCAATCCTTGTGTCCTCTATCAATGATTTTCCATAATGTCTATGGTTTTTTTGATTGATTATCTTGATTAGTTTGCAGAATTTGTCTCATTGGCTTTGAAGTGAAATTTGATCAAGTTTTAGGGTTTCTATTCAATTTGTCATCACTTGTTGCTTATTGGTGTCGTTGAGATGTTTTTTTCTGTGGAAATCATTGAAAACATCATTTTTCATTTTCTTTATCTTGTATTTCAAAATTTATTTTTCATGAGAACGCATTAGATTAGTTGCACTGAAAAGTTATTTTCTGAGATTTGTCATTGAAAATAGATCACATTTTTCAGTGATTGAAAGCTAAAAATTGTATTAGGTGCATGAAATCATTCAGAATGGAAAGAAAAACGTAATTCATATAAGTGCATCTTTGCAAAGTAAAATTCATTTTTCTTTTGAAAAGTTGCATTTAGGATAGTGAAAAGTTAATCGTTTTTACTTTCGGCATTGCATTTAGTGAAATGAAAGATTAGATTTTTTTTTCACATTTTGCATTTGGAAAATGAAAGTGAAAGTTAGTGGCAGGAATTTTGCTTCATGCATTTTTCTTGATGCATTATTGATTTAATTTTCATCCCTTGATTAGTCTAGCTTTCATAGAAATGAAAAGTTTTCATTTTCTCATATAGTTGCATCATAGGTATTTAGCTGACATTTTTTTGAGCCTTAAAACTGCAACATAATTAAGGATTAACTTTTAAATCTATAAATTAATCTAAGGATCATTTAAAATATTAAATCTCATACCCAGTGGTCTAGGATAGAGACCTGTTCTGGCATCTATAAAACCTAGCAGGTGTCATTCACAATACTCTTGCATTAGATAGTGTTAGCACGAACTTTTGCACCCCGTACCATCGAGTATATAAAGGAAGACACTCATAGGTTTATAAACTTTATCCATAGGAAGCTGAGTCTACCAACATGTAAACGTGATACACTAAACATAGCATTCAAGGATATTTCCTACATGTACGTCAAGTCCTTGGTAATTTATTTGCTAAGGTGTATATTGTAGTTCACAGTTACATGGTACCCCTTTTATCCTAGAGTTACCTGAGTAGTCATTTCAATATTTTCTAACTCCTTAAACTTGAAAATATCATCGAGTACTTTTCCTTTCAAGCTCAATAAACAAACAAAAGAAACTAGAGTAACATTTTTGTCCTTTTCTCGACTCTTAAAACATGAAGAGGTGAAGGTTTTGTTTCAAATTCTAAAATTAATTGACCACAGAACAACATCCTTCCTCTGGAAATACTCCTTAGTAGATCTTGAGTTGATACCAGTGCCAATATTTCCTGAGTCTACCAACCAAGGAAATCCCCCTAACAGGAATCCTAGTTGTTGGGTGCGGGATCCCCAAAGGGTAGTTTTGGGGCCAAAAGCCCACATTTTGGTCATAATTTTGTAATCCAAGTATTAAAGACTCCGCATTTTTTGGTTGCAGAGTGCGTATATGTTAAAGAGTCATAGGGTTGTCTGCCCTCATTTTGGAAATGTAATGTGGACTTTCGAAGATCTACCCATGGTCTCCAGACCATGGGATTCTATAAATAGAGCTATACTCACAGTAGTTAGAAAAAGGAATCAATGAAAAAGAAGAAGATATGATGTATGACAGATAGCTCTGAAGTAGAAGTCTATGTCTTGGGTCGTAGCGTTGGTAGAGGCTTTGCAGCTAAGTGCGCCGAGGCCTAGAAGTTTGTAGCTGAATGCGTTGACCCCTACAGCTGATTGTGCAAGGTGGGTCGAGTCTGTAATTGTTTGGAATTATTAATAAAGAGAAGTATTCTACAATTTCTATGTCTTTATTTCCTGTTTATGCATCTGATTATGCTGGGAATGAATTTTAGTTATAACACTTATATGATGCGTGAATATATGTAATTGTGTTGGTTAAGTGAACACAAGTAAGAACATATGTTTACATGAAGCTAACTAAGATTTGTTAATAAGACAAGTAAGACACTTAGGTTGCTTTGGGAAATATCATAGTTCGCTGCCCTAGCAGCGCAAAATTATATCAACTCGTTGTTAGGGCTGCGCAAAATCTGATTGTACCCTTTTGCGAAGGTACTGAAGAGTGGGACAAATGGCTAAGAAAGCTGCATGAAGGAAAGTATAGCTAGAATAAACTAACATCACATACATCTCAAGGGTGTGGAAACTTGGTTCCAACATCCCCCATACTGCTTCGGGTGAGACTTCAGTCCACGCTTTGTGGGCTGATGCCGAAAGGGATAGTATTGTAGGGATTTGTTTGTCTAACTAACGCTCAACCTCGGTCATGCCCCCTCAAGCCAACAAATGGTTCCATTTTTGGGACCGTAATCTGCATAAGAGGTGTGTGATGTTGTAACACTGGAATCCAGCTAAGAAAGAAATTGAAGGATGGTTGGAAAGAACGATTCACAAGTTAGCAGCATGAGAAAACAAAAACTCCTGACTATCAAACAAATAGTGCTTGGCCCGATACCTATATATAGAGATCCACAAAATCCCTTTTGCCTCCTTTCCTACTAAGCTATATGAGTGGATTGCTAAGCTAACAAATAGCCAAGGAAGGTGGAAACTTGATGGTCCTATTGTGTGGACCCCGGAGCTAGTGCGAATGTTGGAAGCATCGAAGGATAAGATCACGCGCATTGTAGACCATTGGTTCGATCACATCATAGGAGGGTTTGTTACTGAATTTTTGGTCGACACCTTAATCATCTATAGCAAGGCAGAGCGATGCTTTTTCAAAGGACCACGAGCTAGGTATGTTAAATCTCTGAATAGCTGAATTAAAATGTTGTTGTGCGAAAAATAGGTTATGTAGCTACCTTGATGTTTAGGACTACGCGAAGTGGAAAAAGTTACAGAAATGAAGGAAATAAGGGTCCAAAGTATAGCCCCTTGATTTCACCTTTGTGAGGGGATGAAGAAGAGATAGCGAAGTTCTCGTTGTGAAGTGCTATTCAGTTGATAATACAAGGATTCCTACGAGTACCACCTACGCCCAAATCACCTTCGTCTTCACCACCATCACGTCCAACTTCACCCATACCACCTCCACCTCCATCATGATTTAGTATGGCGAACACAATGAAGTTGGCTTTATTCAAAGGCTTGGGAAATGAGGACCCAAACCAATTCTGATTCGTTGTGATGTATGTATGGGAAGCTGAAGGTGTTACAGATTATCATATAAAGATGCTGACACTGGTTAGTGCTCTGCAGGATCGCACAGTAACCTGGTACATTAAGTACTCCAATGATAACTGAAATTCTAGAGTAGCAGACATCCAACCAACACTAAATATGGAATTTAGTAGGCCTAAGTCTGAGTCAAAGTCAATTGTGAGCTTCAAAGAGATCGCAATGTGACTATGCAAGACACCATGGGAATTGGATCAAACATTGAAGTGTCAAATCCGTGAAGCCGATATGAATTTGACAGATGCACAATATCGCGAGTGGTTTGTGGCTTTTCTACTACCCGAATTAAGGAGTGCGTTGTCACAATAGAAGATAAAAACTCAAGTAGAGGCCTTCGAGATTACCATGAGACTATATGAGACTTTGATGCAAGATCCTAATATAGGAGTTCAAAAAACCCATGTGCAGATGCAGAATCTATGCCTTGAGATGCAACATCTGAAGCAAGATAGGACGATTTGATGAGAGGTACGCATGGAGGTATGGTTCTTGAAATGAAAGAGTCAAGGTCAGGACAAAGACCACTGCCTGGTTTTTACAAATTACCTTGCATGAGGAGTACTAACGACTTTAAGGCTAGAAGCTCAAGCAGGACCTAGCGTGACTCCTACTTTATGGTGTGCTATCTATCAAGTAGCCGGAAAGAATGGTACGGATAATTGTCACTTACTATAGAAGTATGTGAAAAGACTACAACAATTTTTCTGCAACTTTTGTAGTTTGGTAGGACATGATGATCATACTTGCAGGAGTTATGAATTGATGATGGATAGAACTCTCGCCTACAGGGTTCATATTGAAACACAGCCCCTTGACCAGAATGGAGGGATAGCATGGACATGATTTTAGGGGCACGGATGAGGAAGAGGTGGAGGAGGACCTCGTAGAGGTCAAGGACAATTGATTCTCTACAATTGCAGAGGGCCGGGACATTATGCTTGTGATTTCACTAATCCAACATGCCCATCGTGCAAGTATTGCACGTTGTTTGATCAAAAAATAGAAGAGTGTCCTCCACTGATAGCTAGTATATGTGACAAAGGGGTGCTATAGCCTGCCCCTACTTAGAACCTATAGATGATGAGGCCTGAGCCACGTGAGGAAGATCTGAATGTAAATATGGTGCTTTGAAGTGTAATCGTGATGAGATATGACAAGGGGAAACAGCTATAAGACAGTACATGAGTTCCCAAAGCCCTGGCAAAAGAGGTTGAGTTCGATTTGGAGCGCACTCATGAAGAATTCATGGAAGCTAAGAAGATCTTCGCTGAGGCCTCCACTTTAGGATGCAAGGATAAACCAGAGCCGAAGATGGACCCCTCTATGCTCACAACTTTCCTGGCAACCTGTATGAAGTTACTACATAACAGTAAGGCTATGAAAGGGTTACAAGAACTCATCCATAGATGTGTTGGAATAGCGCCAGGTGAACCACACATAGTCTCAAAGATCAGTAAACATAAGACAAGGATGGGGTGTGAAATGAGACTCACCACGCAGATCGAAGATTACGAAATGGATCAAGTCATTTTGGATTTGGGATCAGATGTGAATGTTATACCGAAAAAAACATGGAGATAATTGAGAGGCCTACGCTGCAATGGTCTCCAATTTAGCTAAGGATGGAAAACCAGTAGAAAATCATACCCATGGGGTAGCTGGAGGGAGTAACTATGGATATTTATGGATCGAGTGCACTGGCAGATTTTGAAGCAACATAGATTATTTGATCTGAAAATAAGATCTTAGATTACTTTTAATGTATTGCAGACTCATGTGCATTGATTTTCCTCTATTACTTAGTGCAATGGATCGATAAGATTTTGAATAATATAGATAATTGAGCAACTAGAGAAACATAATATACAAACACACATAAACACAAAAACTTTAATATGGAGTTCACCCAAAACTCTTGGGCTACGTCTCATGGTCTAGCCTTCAATGGTGACCTCTCTATTATGTCTTCAAGTGTAGAGTTTTACAAAATGTGAGCTCAAATTGAGTCTCAACACAATAGATACAAAACAACAGGAGTTTTATTTAATCCCTCATGCCTCTCTGAGTACACAGACTCTTTCCCTCTTTCTCTTTGTTTGTCTTTGCTCTGTCTCAGCATTGCTTCCCCTCTATCTCTATCAGTCTATGGCTTTAAATCCAATCAGTGTTGTATGTTCATTTCCTATTCTCGAGCTCTGCGACTCCTGGCCTCTGTCTACTCGAATCCCCTTCTGAGCATTAGCAATCATGGCACAATTTCTTCAGGGAAGGTGGCCACCTGTTCTGCAACAAAAGGGACCATTGGGCCTTTCAAATCCCCAAACATAGTGTTCTTTGTTTACACAGAGAAGCACTGTAAAACAGGGGAAAATCTGCCAAATCATTCTTTATCTGACTTCAAATATTATGAATTCTGCCCTATATTCCATCTGGTTCGCCTTCAAATAACTATTGCATGTCACAAATGCCTGTTCTATGGTTTCCCTGTGTATTTGAAAAATACATTAAAACACTGAAAATATTGCAAAAAGGCTTTATGGCAGACTTTAAATGTTATATATTTTCATCTATAAGTTCCATCAAGTCCATTTTTATATTGCTATCACATATCCATCATTGATTTGAGTGATCTTGATCGAATGGTTGAGATTCATTTCGAGCAGTGAAGGCATATGAAGATTACCTGCCCATAAAGGTTGTTTTCTCATGCTATGTGTCGGCCAACGGATGGTATCAGGCGGATCCCGTCCAATACCACTTATTGCCTGAGGTCTGCTTGAAGTCCTATCCATTATGGAATTCAAAACATATATATCTACATTTATATCCCTTTTGGGTCTAGATTCATCACTTTATTCACATTTCCTTTGTTTTTTGTTTATTTAAGAAAATACAAAATACATTGGAAAAACCCTTTTACCAAACTTGAAATATTATCAATTTTCATCCATAATCCTATTTGGTCTGGGTATCGTAATCGTAAATATATCAACCCTGCTCCTTTATGTTATGTTGATGCAATGTCGTGAGTTAACCTAGGCCATCGATCTGCGTGCTTGATCGATGGTCTTTGTTGACTTGCGCTAATTTCTATCACAACTACCATATGGCCGCCTACGATAACCTCTGCTTGCCACTTCCGATTGCAATATGCCGATCGAATCTGGACCGTCGATCGGCTAGATCCAACAGCTTCTATGCAAAGTTTTTTTGACCTCTGATAGGCTCTATTTCCATTGTTTCCTTGTGTTTTTCACTCCCGATAGTGTAATCTTCCATTCTTAAATGTTCTTCTTATGCGGTAGTTTTTGATGTTTGAAGACTTAGAGGGTGTTTTAGGATCCATTTTGGATCATGCCTTCCCACTCGAAAATCTTTTGGACCACCAAAAGTTGGTTTTCAAGCATCGATTAAGTGAGGATACAACTTCCTCACTTATCCAATTTCCATCCATCATGCACTGCTTGGTTTTCAACCTTTGATTCCAATTCTGAGGTACTCAATATCCCCTCTGCGTGTAGTTCTCACCTTCCTGTCCAAAAGTTTATATTCCTGCAACTCATTGAAATATTCAAGCAACAAATCATCAATAGAAGGCAACTAACTTTGCTCTTTGAGATATTCAATTAATGAAGGTTCAAATAGTCTCAAATTTTCTGCATTAACCACTAAATAGATGTGCATGTAAGCTTGGAAATCAAGGTGAAAAGCATTCCTACCAATTTTCTCAAGTATCATGAAAGGCCCATACCTTATTGGCTTCAGCTTGTTTCCTTCACCTTGCATTTTTTCTTTGATTATGTACAGCTAGACCTGATCACTAACTTGGAAGCTATGTTCAATTCGATGCTTATCATGCCTTGCCTTGTACTTGGCCTGGCCCTTTTGTAGCTATTCCTGCACTGCCTGGTGAATTTCTTGGATCCATTCAATGAACTTGGTTGCTTTGTCCACATCACTATGTCCATAAACCACTATGTCTTTTCCAATGATAAAGTCCAAGGGAGACTTTGGTGTAAAGCCAAAACAAGTCTGAAAAGGAGATCTCTGTGTAGCAAAGTGCTTAGCACAATTGTAAGCATGTTGCACATAACACAAATGTTCATCCCAAAGTTTTCGATGCTTGCTGCAGTTGCCCCTGAGCACCTGGATCACTGTCTTGTTAACCGCCTTTGTTTGGCAATCTCTTTGTGGATGAAAGGTTGTGCTCTTCTTCAATTTGGTGTCCATCAACTCCCACAGACTTGACCAAAACTTCCCAACAAATTGGGAATCTTGATCAGATACAATGGAAGTGGGTAACCCAAAATGAACCCATACATGCTGAAAGAACAACTTTGTTGTTTGTTTAACTGTAAACTGCTTGTTACAAGGTATTAGAATACACATTTTGCTGAACCTGTCCATAATAACATATAAATAGTCATGACCTTTTTTAGATTTTGGCAATCCCCCAACAAAGTCTAGGGAGACACTTTCCCAAGGACGAGAAGGAACTGGAAGTGGAGTGTACAAGCCTAATTTTCTATTGCTGGGCTTGCTTTCAACACACGTGGTACACCCTTTAATATATCTACAAATTGTTTCATGCATTCTTGGCCAATAGCAGAACCTTTGCAGCTATGCAACTATTTTACTTACACCAAAATGACCTGATATAAGAGAAGAATGTGATTCTTGAATTATGTTAACTCTTTCAATTTGTGCAATACATAACTTTCCCAAATGATACAAGAGTTGGTACTTAACATAATAATCCAATTCTTCTACTTGTTTGCCATGACTTAAAGTTGCATATACATCTTTAAAATCTATATCTTGAGCATATTTTTCAATGTAGCTTTCATGCATTACTGAGTTATGCTTAAATATAGTATATGAATTTGTGATTGGTCTGGACAACATATCTGCAACTTTATTGTGTATGCCCTTCTTATATCTGATGACTAGATGAAGCTATTGTAGGAAACCCATCCACCTATGCTGTCTTGATTACTTCAATTTATTTTGCGAGTGAAAATATTGAAGTGGTTGATGATCTGTATGGATGATTGCTTCTTTTCCCATTAAGTAATGTTTCCACTTTTTCACACTTTGTACTAATGCATAAAATTATTTATCATATGTGGGATAATTAACTACTACAAAATTAAATGTCTCAGAATGATAGCATATGGGTTTACCATGTTGCATCAACACTACTCCCATGGCATAGTCACTGCCATCTATTTCAATCTCAAATGGTCGTTGAAGATCTGGCAGTGCTAGTACTGGTGTTGTACTAATTTTTTCTTTTAAGGTGTCGAAGGATTTTTGATGCTTGCCTCCCCCCTGAAACACCTTATTCAATCTTGTTAAAGTATGTAAGGGAGCTGCAATGAAGGAAAAGTTAGCAATAAAATTTCTCCAATATTGTGCTGCTCCTGGGAAACTCCTAACTTCTGTAGTAGATTTGGGTTTACACCAATTCACAATGAATTCAACCTTAGAGGGATCTATATTCAATTCACCACCCCCTACAATATGACCCAAATAATTTAACGATGTTTTTCTGAATTCACATTTTGACAATTTCACATAAAGATTTTCTCTTTTCAAAACATCTAAACTCTGCTTTACATGCTTCAAATGTTCTTCCCACGTTCTAATGAAAACATGAATGTAATCTAAATATACAATTACAAAATCATCAATAAAGGGTTTGAGTACATCATTCATAACTCTCATGAAAGTGGCAGGAGCATTAATTAAGACAAAAGGCATAACCATCCACTCATACAGCCCTTGCTTTGTTTTGAAAGAAGTCTTCCATGCATCTTGTTCTGCTACTCTGACCTGATGATAGCCACTACGTAAGTCCAACTTAGAAAAGTAAACTACTTCTTTCAGCTGATCTAATAGATCATTAATGTGAGGAAGAGGATAATGATTCTTGATCGTTATTTTATTCAGTGCTCTATAATCAATGCACATCCTCCACAAACCATCTTTCCTTCTCACTAACATGATTGGAGATCCGCATGGTGATGTTCTTGGTCTTATGAACCCTTTATCGAGAAGCTCTTGTACCTTCTTGTTGATCTCTACATTCTTTAAAGTGGATAAACTCTACATTTTGAGGTTAGGCAATGGAGCATCTTGCTGCGAATGAATATCATGTACTATTTCCCTTTCGGGTGCTAGACCTTTAGGTTCTTGAAATAAGATATCATATTCTGAAACAAATTTTTCTAAATCAGCTTTCTGTTTAGCATCACAACCCTAAAATACATTGGTTTTATTAGGGTTCTCTTCCTTTACAACCATTAGTAAAAATTGCTTGCATGAATTTAGAATTCTTTTCATCTGCCCTGAGTTTATAAGAGTGTAATAGTTTTTTGAGTTTATGAGCTCTTATTTTTGAGTTGAGTTGATAGTTATTTTCAGCTCTATAGAATATTGCTTTTCTATCATACAAGTAGGGACTTCCTAAAACAATACCACATATATCCAATTGAACTATATCTAACTCAACCTCATCTACAAATGTTCACCCAATAGCAAACCTAATTTTACATTGTCTAGTCACTTGTAGCTTTGCTTTACCACATACCCAACCTAATGGATATGGCTTCTTGTGAGGTGTGGTTATTAATCCCAACTTATTTACAATTGCTTTAGAAATCAAGTTTACTTGTGATCCACTATCAAATAATGTATCAAGCTTTTGGTTCTTGGAAATAACTCTAATATGAAAAAGCTCATGCCTTTTCCTCTCATTTTCTTCATTACCAATAGATTGTGCAAAATTGCTAGTAGATTCTTTAGAATATTTACCTTTTATACCAGTAATTATGGATGTTGCTTCATCACCTAAGTCTGACCCCAAGTCTTTCTGAATAGTAGTAGCAATCTTCTTCTTCTTACCACCAAACGT
This sequence comes from Pinus tabuliformis, assembly GCA_031772625.1. Classification (NCBI taxonomy): domain Eukaryota; kingdom Viridiplantae; phylum Streptophyta; class Pinopsida; order Pinales; family Pinaceae; genus Pinus; species Pinus tabuliformis. The sequence continues at coordinate 1,906,912,190 of CM062816.1, forward strand.
TTTGGGTTTTAGCTCCGAATTTAAAGACCATCAATGTGCATCATCATGTCCATCCTTCTTACAGTGAGTGCATGAAGGTTTTTCTTTATGTACAGTGTTTGCCTTCCTCTCTTTCCATCTTAGCTTCTTGTTTTCCTTGTTTTTTATTGCAGAGGGCTTTGATGATCCCTTAATCTCTAGGTTCACATTCTTGCCTCTAGCCTCTAGATGTGTAGCCTGAACTGATACATCATCTAGGCTAGTGCAGTTAAACATGAGAATGGTGTGCTGCAAATAGCTATGTAGACCACCTATATACTTCAACAAAGTTTCAGGTGAGTCTAGAGAAATGCCAAGAGTTAAAGATCTTTTTCTAAATTCCTGGGTATAGCTTTGTACACTGTGGCCCTTTAATTGGTGAAGAGTTTGCCAACTCATCATTTCTTGTTGCATATAAGCTAGATGATAGAATTGTTTTTTAATTGCAGAAACAAATTCATTCCAGGTAGAAAGAATTTTGCCATGCTTCTCCAAATCAGCTTGTGTCCTGCCTTCCCACACACTACTACAATTCCTCCAAGGTGAAGGCTAGCCAGTTGAATATTACTCCTTTTTGAATCAATGTTCTTCATCCTAAAATACCCATCAATCTGTCTAATCCAGTTATCTAGCTTTTATGCATTTAATTCTCCATTATAGATTGGCAAATCATATTTTACATCTAATTTAATCAAATATGTTTTCTTCTTTTTCTTTTCAAGGCTAGAATGAGGTGTTGATTGAGGAGGTTCTTTTCCTTTCCCTTTCCCTTCTGAATGGGAAACTAGAAGAGGTTCCTCTATTCCCTTGCATTTTTCGGGTGTTGAGGTGATTCCACCTCGATCTTTTTTAAATTCCTGATACATTTCTTCCACCATGGCTCGCATGGTTATGAAATTTTCCATGAATTAACATTTTGATTCCAATGGGACTTCTCTGGCCATTCTCTTCTGAGCGTAGGCTCTTCCAATCTCTGGATTAGTCTCAACAAGCTCTCCTTCTCCTAGTTTGAGCTTTGACCTAGTTAGCATTCAATGATCCAGCACAAGCTTGTCTAACCTTAGCAAACATAAAGCTCTAATACCTATTGATCTGAAAATAAGATCTTAGATAACTTTTAAGGTATTACAGACTCATGTGCATGGCTTTTCCTATATTACTTAGTGCAACAGATTGATAATATTGTGAATAATATAGACAGTTGAGCAGTGAGAGAAACATAATAGCCAAATACACGTAAACACAACAAGTTTAATATGGATTTCACCCAAAACTCTTGGGATATGTCTCCTAGTCTAGCCTTCAGTGGTGACCTCTCTATTATGTCTTCAAGAGTAGATTTTTACAAAATGTGAGCTCAAATTGAGTCTCAACACAACAGATACAAAACAACAGGAATTTTCTTGAAACTCTCAAGCCTCTCTAAGTACACAGACTCTTTCTCTCTTTCTTTGTCTCTGTCTTTGCTCTGTCTCAACACTGCTTCCCCTCTGTCTCTATCAATCTATGGCTTTAAAGCCAATCGGTGCTGTCTGTTCATTTTTCCTTCTCGGGCTCTCTAGCTCGCAGTCTTTGTCTGCTCAAATCCCCTTCTGAGCATTAGCAATCATGGCTTAATGTCTTTAGGGAACGTGGACACCTATTCTGCAATGGAAGGGACTATTACGCTTTTGAAATCCCCAAAAATAGTGTTCTCTGTTTACACAGAGAAACAATGTAAAACACGGAAAAATCTTCCAAATCACTTTTTATCGGACTTCAAATATTATGAATTCCACCCTATATTCCATTGGGTCTACCTTTAAATCACTATCTCATGTCACAAATCCCCATTCTGTGGTTTCCCTATGTATTTGAAAAATACATTAAAACACTGAAAATATCACAAAAAGGCTTTATGGCAGACTTGAAATGTTGTATATTTTCATCTATAAGTTCCATTGAGTCTAGTTTTATATCGTTATCGCATATCCACTATTGATCTGAGTGATCTTGATCCCATGATTGAGATTCATTTTGGGTGGCGAAGGCATACGAAGATTACCTTCCCAAAAAGGTAGTTTTCTCATGCCACGTGTCGGCCAGTGGGTAGGATCCGGTAGAGCCCGTCTAATACCACTTACTGCTTAAGGCCCGCTTGAAATCTTGACCATTACTAAACTCAAAACATATATATCTGAATGTATATCCCTTTCCGGTCCCGATTCATCGTGTTATTTTCATTTCCTTTGTTTTTTGTTTATTTACGAAAATACGAAATTCATTAAAAAAACCTTTTTACTAGACTTGAAATATTATCAACTTTCATCCATAATCCTATCGGGTCTAGCTATCATAGTTGCAAGTATATCGACCTCACTCCTTTGTATTATGCCGATGCAATATCGCGAGTTAACCTGGGTCGTTGATCTGCGCACTTGATCAACGGTCCTCATTGACTTGCGCTGATCGCTATCACAACTGTCATATCGCTGTCTCTGATAACCTCCACTTGCCACCACCGATTGCGATTCACCAATAGGATCTGGACCGTTGATCAGCCAGATCTAATGACTCCTATGCAAAGTCGTTTTGACCTCCGATAGGCTCTATTTCCATTATTTCCTTGTGTTTTTCACTCCCAATAGTGTAATATGCCATTTTTAAAGGTTCTTCTTATGTGATAGTTTTGGATGTTTGAGGACTTAGAGGGTGTTATAGGATCCATTTTGCATCATTTTTTATGATAGCAATCCTTTCCCTATGCTCCTAGGAATTTACTGGGCTACTGATATGAATGGGGTAATCAATTTGAGGAAGCAAAAGATGATCCTTGAGAAGAAATCATTGCGCATAATAATACCCCTCAATCCTGGTGAAGGATCACACCATAAGGACCTAGTCCATGATTATGAGAGTGATGATGATCTAGACTGCATCTATAAGAGAACAACACAAGACCAAGACTGGGCGAATCCCACCATGGATGGACGGATTACATGGGATCATGAGAGTTCCTACACTTCGGATTCTGACAAAGAAATAAAAGACTTCTAGAATCAATTACATGAACTAACTATGCTAAATTGCAACATGATGACCCAATCGTCATGCTGTGTGTCATTAGAGATAAGATCTCTACCTAGCTATGATGGTCTAAATGTTGTAGATGTCTTTTTGGATGCATTTGAAAGGGAGGTACCAAAAAAACAATGCTTCCAGGCCTTGGATTGGGCACTGCGTGCTATGCCCGCAAGATGGTGGGGTACGTAGAAGGGAAGTTTTGATGATTGGCATGAATGTAGGAGGATGATGAGAGCATGATTTGGGAAGCCTAGGATGCGACCAACAAACAAATATGATGGGTAGAATGATTTGTGCATGCATTTGGCCAAATGGATGCAAGCTTATGGAGAAAAGCCACAACCTGAATGGGTACACTTATTCTGTCAAACCCTGGATGTTATCCCAATGAATTGGTATATAGAAATAGATCTCCACCATGGGACAAGTGAATGGGATATCCTACGCGAAGGACTCATGATGAAATTTAGTTTTGAGGACGGGTTTGACGGTATTGATGAAGCACCACAAGAGGTGAAATAAGCCATCTTTAGGAGACTGAAGGATAATTTAGACCTAATGCAGCCTGAATGGGCTACTCAATTGAGTCACGCACCGGAATGTTATATTGTAACTGCCAAAGAGGAGGACGAGGATGCACAGAAGATTAATATTCCAAAAATAGAGGGCCACCGTGAGGTCCAAGGACCACAGATTGAGAACCTTGATATAACCGCACCGATGAGAACTAAACAAGTGAACATTGGTATGGAGGTAGAACCCAAATTCATGAATATTAGAGACTACTAGGATGATGTGATGGTGGATAGGGTTATTGAATTACACTGCGAATATCAGGACCTATTCCCTACAAAGTTTACATATTTAAAAGGAATAATTGGAGATCTAGGGATGATGAAGATCACATTAAAGTTGGATGTGAATCTAGTTAAGTAGAGGCCTTATGTCCTGAATCTGAAATAGAAGGAGAAGGTCCACTTAGAGCTCGATAAAATACCTGTAGTAGGCATCATTGAGCCTGTGGAAGAATCCAATTGGTTAATCCCAATGGTGGTGCAAGAGAAGTAGAAAGATGAGACAAGGAAATGCATGGATCTTAGAAAATTGAATGATGCTTGTGTGCATGATCCTTTCCAAACTCCATTTAAAAATGAAGTGTTGGACAATGTAGGTGGCTAGGAAGCATACTCCTTCACTGATGGGTTCTTTGGGTACCACCAAATTAAAATCATGTTGGATGATAAGAGCAAGAAAACCTTCGCGACTGAATGTGGTTGTTTTCAATACACTGTAATGCCATTTGGGTTAAAGAATGCGCTCGCTATCTTTTCAGGCGTGGTCGTTGCTGCATTCAAGGAATTCATTCATAAGTTCTTGGAGGTATATTTTCATGACTGGACTATATTTGCGCTGCTTAAGTGCCATGTAGCGAGATTGCACTTGATGCTAGATACCTGTCGAAGATACAAGATTGCGCTCAACCTCGAGAAGTGTCTATTTTGCATTCCTTTTGGGAACCTATTGGGGCATGTGGTTTGTAGACAAGGGAAGATGGTAAATGCCATGAAGATCATCATGATTCTGAACTTGGAAGCACGGAAGAGTGTGAAATAGTTGCGTGCTACTCTGGGACATACAGGATATTACAAGAAGTTTATCAAAGGCTATGCCCAGATCACCGCATCGATGGAACAATTGTTGAAGAAGGATGCCTCGTTCTACTGGAGTGATGACTGTAAGAAAAGATTGTATATTTTGAAAAAAAAGATGGTTACCACACCAATTCTAGTCTTTCCAAATTGAAAGAAAGAGTTTCATGTACATGTTGATGTATCACGTATAACATTGGGCACAGTACTAACACAGGATGGCGAAGGAGGATCAAACCACTGTATTGCATTCGCAAGCCACAGATTATCCAAAGTAGAGAAGAACTATTCCACCACTGAGTGTGATGGGGTAGCTATGGTGTACACATTCCAGAAGTATCAACACTACTTGCTAGGAGGTCACTTTAAGATGTATACGGATCACTCCGCGCTAAAGTACCTGGTCAATAAACCTGTGTTGGGGTGGGGGGATTTGTAGATGGCTCTTATTATTCTAGGAATATGATTTAGAAGTTATTGTGAAACCTGGACAATTCAATGTGGGACAAGATCACCTATCGCGCATCGAGATAGGGGAGGAATCCACTAATTTGGAGGAAGGATTACTTGATGCACATATCTTTGTTGTGCACATTGTGGATGGACATTTTACGCACATATATTTGTTGTGCACATCGCAGATGGAAATTTTAAGGACATAATACACTTCCTAAGAACAAGAACTATGCTAGAAGGATACTTTGTCCAACAAAAGAAGGAATTAGTTGTGTGCACAACAGATTTGTTTTTCATTTATGGGCATCTATACAAGATGGGGACTAATGAGATATTATGAAGGTATGTACCTGAGTTTGAATGAAGCAGCATCAGCATGGACGCTGATGGGGGTGCCACGGGAGGACATAATGTAGGGAGAGAAACTGCGCAAAATATCTACGCACAAGGTTGTGGTGGCCAACCATTCACTAAGATTCAAAAGCATATTGCAAGGCGTGTGACATATGTCAAAGAACAGGCAGGCCGTCATAGAGGGATGAAATGCCTTTGAATCCACAAATGACATTGCAACCTTTCGAAAAGTGGGCAATAGATTTTGTAGGACCTATTTATCCACAAGGAAGGACTGGTGCGAGGTGTGACAGAGTACTTGACTCGTCGGGCAGAAGCGCAACCGGTGAAGGATTGCATGGGTGCGATTGCTGCAAAGTTTCTATTAGAGAACGTATTGACGTGATTTGGATGTCCAAATATTTTTATGAGTGATCGGGGTACACACTTTTTGAATGAAACGATTAGCGCGCTGATGAAAGAATTTTAGGTGTATCACCAAAAGAGCACACCTTATCACCCATGGGATAGCGAGACAATGGAGGCATTCAACAAAGTGCATGAAACCGCATTAACTAATGTTTGCAATGCTTCACGAAGTGATTGATACTTGTGCATACCCACAATAGTATGGGCTTATTAGACGATGTGCAAGAAGTTAACGAGACAGACACCATTTAGGTTGGTATATGGGGTTGAAGCGGTAATGCCTATGGAATACGCCATGCCTAGTCTAAGCATAGTAGTTCTCATAGGTATCATGAATCATAAAGCCCTAGAAGATAGGCTCGCGCATTTGGATGAGCTTGAAGAAGAGAGAATTTTGGCTGCATTTCACCAGCAGGTCCAAAAGCAGTGCAAAAAAGAGTGGCATGACCGACATATTAATCTATGCACCTTTAAGGTGAATGACTTGGTGTTGTTGTATGATAGTAAGTTTGATAAATTTCCAAGGAAATTTAGAACGCATTGGCTGGGGCCCTATGTTATTAAGGAGATTACCGATGGTGGTGATCTCCAGCTCGTTAAGTTGAATGGCGATCCCCTCCTAGGAAAGGTGAATGGCAGTCGATTGAAGCCATACATAGGTGGCCTAGCCATTTGAATAAGTGACAGAAGCACAGTCTTAGCACTCTAGGAATCTGAAAGGAGGGGCGGGACTATAAACTGAATTGCCTGGGTTGGGAAGCTGCACGATTTGAGGACTGTTCGAAGTGTCATAGGCTCCACAATAATGCTAAGGCAACTGCCATAGACTACACATCTATCAAAATGTGACTGTTAAAGTCACTATTCACGATTTGATGGTCAGTTTGAGGCCAAATTGAGCAGGCAGCTGGCATTTAAGGAAAAATTTATGGCTTAAATTCTTGAAAATTTTCTGCCAATCTAGCGTTAATCGACCAAATGTGGCGGGAGCGATCAAATTAGAATTCAAAAGGCCCTATAAATTACAAGTGGATTTCTAGTGAAAAAAACTTGGAATTTTTAAAATCTAGTTGTTGTGCTATCAAGGGTGTATGGAACTTACGAATTTTGAGGCTTTGAGAGCAAGCTTGGTGTTCGAGACATTGGCGAGGGAGATGAAGGACCTCCCGACTAGAATGATGTTGACACCCAAGGAAGCTACGCAAGAAATTGCGGTAGTAAAAGCCCTAGAGAGTGTTGGAGAAATAGTTAAGGTCCCTAAACCACCCAGAACACTGGCACCTAAGAAGGATAAGCAGGCTATGATCTCGATGCTTGTCTCACCAAGAAACCCATAGAGGACTAAGCTCACCTTATAGAAAAAAGGGAAGGCCATTAATCTGGAGGCCGGCGGGAGGAATCTGAAGAAATCCTGGTGGGTGAGGAGGAAGTGGAAATGGAAGTTGAAACCCAAGGTGTGGACCATATTGCCTGGTTACCTAAATATTTTCCTTCACGCAAGGGCAAAGCCAAGGTGCTGAAGCACATAGATGAGAGCAAGAGCTCCCTGCAAACTTTGTTGCTCCCAGATGATATTTTGTTTAGGGGCTGCACTTTGTGCAATTTCCTATATTGAAGTTTGAGGATTGAGACCTTACAGATGATGAGAAATTCCCGCATGTAGTGACTGTGTAGCTAATGCATCGATGGATTGACGTGATGGCTTGAACGATTGAATTGGAGCCACGCACATGGCTTAAGGGTGTATAGAAATCTGGGTTGCTAAACTTTCTCTAGGTGCCACATTACCACAACGCCCCAGTGACCATCTTCATCATCATGCAACTACTTTGCTTGGTGCATGATGGATGTTTATGGATGGAGGAGCCCATTCCCACCACATATTACTTGATTCGTCGGATCACACAAATTCCTTACTCAGGGGAGGATCTAGCAAATATATCAGAAGGAAAATTTGGCGAGTTGGCCTTGGAGGAAGAGATGAAGAAGAAATTCAAGTTGGAGAGGAAGAAATGAGTATATGCCATCTCCAGTATTAAAATATCTATAGTCAAATTTGTAACACAAATTTTAGGATGGAAAATGATTCGAAAGTGCCACGTGAATGAGGTTCCTGTGCCTATGGTTGCGCTATGGGCCCAATGCACTGTAGGAGTCTAGTTCAACTGGGTGAATTATCTATGCACCGAGTTCCTTGCAAACTATTGCGAGGCACAAGATCAGGGCAAGATGTTCCACTACGCATGGACCTTGCTCTCGATCATACTAGTGGCATCGAAGCTACCGAAAGATAGCCAATTCCCTTCAGTCACATTGGACCTTCCAAAGGCAGCGAAGTATGCTTCACTGTGGGTGACTAACGACACACGACATATAAAATAAATCAAGCTATTTTGGATCTTGATGGAGATGAGTATCCAGATGGGGATCAAGTACAAGCTGCAGTTTTTGCCCACGGTATATGCCAGTTTGTAGAGCTTTGCAGAGTTCAAAGTGGATTCCCACCATGTCTTTATCAAGGCGTGGAAGGACCCTAAAAATATATGGCATAACCTACCATATATGGTGACTGATGATGTAATTTTCATAGTCCTCGAGTCTTGGCTGCAGGAGTGGCGTGTTCCACCAGGCTCTGCGGTGGAAATGGACAAGTCCGGCATGTAGCATAAGAAAGAAGAAACCAAGCTTCAAATGGTGTAGCTGGTGGAGAAAATTAGAAAGGAAGAAGGAGAGACTAAGGCCTAGGTTGCGTGGGATGTCGTGAAATTGGTGGAACAAAATTAAACAAGAGGAGAAGAGCATGAAGGATAGAAGTAACCTTCACCTGGGACTGAGGCAGAAACGTGGACCTGTAGATTACATCTACCCAACTCAAGCATCCGTGACCATGAGAGCAGGTAGTGCCACGAAAGAGAACTAAGGCATCAATGACATCCTTTGACCTAATCACCCTCACTAAGGGGGATTTCCATGATATCAGAGAAATGGTGAGGGATGTCACCATGGAGACCCTCCAATAGTTCAAAGAGTAGCAACAATTGGTATTGGGGGTTCTCTAGATAGAGCTACAGGAGTTGTAGGTTTTCACTCCATAGGCTGGCATAGTGTCTACTAGCCTCGTGATTGACACTTCAACTGCTGAGGATATGTTGAGCACAAGGGTGACCAACATGATAGTGCTACCAGATGGGGCACTCACAATAGAAAATGAGGCTGGCAGACCCATGGTTAGCAGTCTAAAAAGGGTAGGACTGAATATGGCCATGCTCCCTTGGGAGACGCTCTACCTGTTGTAGAATGGAGTCACTCCGGAACTCAGCACCCAGGAGAGTCATGATCTACAGGTGATGAGCGAGTAGTGCATCAACATCGAGCAACTTGGCCTACAACACAATGAGGAAGTGGAGCAAAATAAGAAAATAATGCACGTGCTGGAAGAAGCCTACCGAATGGTCCCGGAGTTGGACATTTAGGCAGAAGAAATAGTAGAGGCACGCGTCCACAAGTTAGCCACATGGGTGCACGACACTGGAACAGAGATGGCCCGGGTTCAGTTGGAGCTGAACCTCCAGATTGTAGAATTGTAGTTGTGGGCTCAGCTTTCAACTCCATCGGAAGTCAGGGAACAACATACCACCATTGTTACAACAACAATAGTAGTGGTCGACAGTGCAATATATGTTGGGTTGTGTTATATTCTTTCCATGACTATCCCACGTAGTTAAATGGGGGGTTAGAAGGGGGGTGGAGGACCTCCTTCGTTGTGCCGATTGCGTAGTGGGGGGAGTCACAAGGGGTTTGAGGGGTGCAGGTAACCCCAATCTATGGGGTTCGGGGCAACGCCTTGGAAAATTTTGGTTTTGGACCTTGCATTAGGTTGGGTTGACCTACGTATGGTTTTGTGCATGATTTTTGGACATGGTTTTGGATGCAATGGTTTTTGGTCCATGGTTTTGGACATGATGGTTTTCGGTCCATGGTATTGGATGCTTCGGCATGTCTAAATATGTATTGTAACATTGAAAGGAGAAGAAAATGAAAAATCAAGCTAGTAGTCCTAGTTTTGGGATCTAGGGGAAAATCTCTACGTATATGTGTTTTATGTGTTATGCTCTCACATTGTTTATTTTCTTTGTTTTAAAATTTGTGTGTAGGTAATTTCTGTACGGGGTTAAAACCTACAGAATAACACTGCATGCAGCTTTTTGAATATTCATTCAAGGTCCTCACCACTTGCAAGAGGACTCGAATATAGAGTGGTTGGAGACAGAGGCGCACGAGCTATAGCAAAAATATGACAAGGTCAAAGGGACCGTGTAGACGATTTCTGTTACACAGAGGCTCACACAGATGTAGGAGGAAAAAGTGCTCAAGGAACTGGTGGATGTTGCTCAGCATAAAGAAGCAGTGTTAAGAGTGTGCCTATAGCCATGGATAGATGAGGCTTATGTGATCACAACCTCCATTGAAGGAAATCTCGCACAACCACGAGCAACTCAATAGAAGATTCAGGGTAGCAATTCAGCAACAGTCAATGAGCAGTGCATGGAAGAAGTCTAGTAGGCAACCGCTCAGTGTGCTCCCGAAGTTGCGGTGATCCAAACAAAGCTGGGAGGTCTTTGCACTAAGATCTTCGCACCTATAGAGTGAGTCGAGGGTGAGTCGCAATCTTTGTGTTGGGGGACTGTTGGGTGTGGGATTCCCCAACAATTGTTTTATGGCTAAAAGCCCATATTTTGGTCATAATTTTGTAATCCAAGTATAAAGACTCTGCATTTTGTGGTTGCGGAGCACATAGATGTTAAATATTCATAAGGTTGTTCTCCCCTATTTTGGAAATATAATGTCGGCTATAGAAGATCTACCCATGGTTCATGGACCATGGGATTGTCTAAATAGAGCTAAGCTCTAAGTAGTTACAAAAAGGAATCAGTGAAAAAGGAAGATATGAGGTATGCGAGATAGCTCTGAAGTAGAAGTCTAAGTCTTGGGTTGTAACGTAGTTAGAGGCTCTGCAGCTAAGTGCGTATAGGCCTAGAAGTCTGTATTTGAGTGCGCAGACCCCTACAACTAAGTGCATAGGGTGGGTCAAGTCTGTAATTGTTTGGAATTATCAATAAATAGAGGTATTCTACAATTTCCACGTCTTTATTTCCTGTTTATGCATCTGGTTATGTTGGGTATGAATTTCACTTATAATGCTTATATTATGCATGAATATATGTAATTGTGTTGGTTAAGTGAACGCAAGTAAGAACATTTGTTTACATGAAGCTAATTAAGATCTGTTAATAAGAAAAGTAAGACGCTTAGCATGGTTTGGGAAATATTATAGTTCGATGCCCTAGCAGCGCAAAAGTATATCAACCACTAGTTAGGGTTGCGCAAAAACCAATTGTGCCCTTTCGCAGAGGTACTCAATGGTGGAATAGAGGGTTAATAAAACTACATGAAGGCAGGTATAGCCGGAATAAACTGACATCAAATCCATCTCAACGGTGTAGAAACTTGATTCCAGCATCCCCCCATACTGCTTCGGGTGAGACTTTAGTCTGCACTTCATGGGATGATGCTGAAAGGGCCAGTAGTGTAGGGATTTGTTTGGATAACTAACGCTAAACCTAGGTCATGCCCCCTCAAGAAAACACTAGTCCTTTTTCCTCTTTCGGAAATGTTGGTGCTCCCTATATCGCAATGTTGTCCCTTCCTGGCTTGACGATTGGTCTTCCATTGTGGTTATTTCTCACCTCAGTGGTTCTGAATGTCCAAACTAATTTTCAACCAAGTTCTCCTCCATATGTACAACATCAAATTGATGTTGATCCTAAATTTGACCCCTTTTCTTCTTCACCTTGTTCTTCCTCTTCGCCTAGTGAAATTTTGGATTCTAGTAACCAAGAAGCTAAGAAGAAGAAGGAGAGGAGGAAGATGAAGAACCAAAATAGGAAAGGGGGAAACCAATCAACTATTGTTACAGATGAAACAAATGTAGAACAATTGTCCAACTAGCCTTAAAATGTAAAATTCCCTTGAATGTTATGTAAGGGTGAACACCTTCTTTGCAAATGTCCTAGTATTTCGAAGGTATTAGAAGTGTGGTCCACAAGTTCACATCAACCTGTGTCATCAACCTTTGTAGTTTATTCTGGTGACAAACCCTCAACTAGTAAATTCCATGAGAAAAAGGGAAAATTCAAATTTCCCTATAAGTTGTGTGAAGGTAATCATCTCATCCACCTTTGTCTTCTTATGGATGAATCTTCTAAAGAGTTCAAAAACTTACATGTTCTCAACCTCATCTTCTGATTGGGTATCAAAATTTTTCCCCTGATCCTTCACTAGTTGATCTAGTGATTGATAAAAATTCATCTTTGGTCAACCTTGATATCTCTGAAAGTGAGCTTCATGAGTCTGTTGTCAACTAGCCATTGGTTGAGAAAACAGTAGACTTCTCTCCACCTTCAGTGAATCATACCCTTCTGGTAGAGAGTGATCCTTGTACTACTCATGTTGTTCTGGCCTCCTCACTTTTGAATGAACTGCAGGGAAATCCTCCCATTCCTGAGGTGCATGAGAGTACTTCTTTTGTTCCCATAAAGAAAGAGGGCAATTCTCATGTTCCTATGACACCTCCTCCGAGTAGTTTAGTGACTTCTGTTGATTGGATTTGAATGGCAGGATATCATCTTCTATCTTATGTGACTTTCCAGATTATAGTACAACCTTACCATATGTCTGTCCCTAGCACATTCATAGACGAGGGAACATTTGTTAGCATTATATCCTCAACTTGTTGGCAAGCTTTAGGTTCTCGTCAACTTGTCCCTATCACCCAAAATTTGTTATCTTTTAAGAGAGGAATAGTTAGCCAATAGGGATCCTTCCTAAGTTACCTATTACGTTGGGACGAAATATTTTCTATATAGATGTGATGGTTTTCCAAGGACCTTTTGATTTTAATATACTCCTTTCTAATGACTATATTTATGTCATGGGAGCCCTTGTTTCTTATCTCTTTCGAGTGATGTGCTTTCCCCATGAAGGAAGCATTGTGATCAATCATCAGCATACATTCATTGGTCCTGAATCATCTCCCACTCAACCTGTCATCCCCAAATGTGTCTTATATGCAAGCAGTATCATGCTTGCCAGAGGTTAATTAGGTGGCCATCTGTTCCATGCCCACATCTAATGATGATCTAGTAGGTGATGTAGTACACCATGTACTAGCGGCATTGGAGCCCCATTTTTCATTTGGATCCTTGGACATGTATCCCTTCTAGAGCATTGTTCTCCCATTTGAAGACAACCTCTTGGAAGCCATTGCCTCTGTTGATCTGTGATCAGGGTGTATGGAGCAAAGTTCTTTTACAGGTTTCAAGATCATTAAAAATTGAAACAAGGTGTCTGGAGCATAGTTCCTTGTATTATGTCAATCCTTGTAAAAGATGAAACAAGGGATATGGAGAAAAGTTCCTTGTCTTGTGTCAATCTCCTTAAAAAATGAAACAAGGGATATGGAACACAGTTCCTTGTCATGTGTCAAGATCCTTAGAAAATGAAAAGAAGGATATGGAGTAGAGTTCCTTGTCCTATGTCAAGCTCCTCAAAAAATGAAATGAGGGATATGGAGATTAGCTCCTTGTCCTGTGTCAAGCTCCTTAAAAAATGAAATAAGGGATATGGAGCATAGTTCCTTGTCTTGTGTCAAGCTTCTTAAAAAATGAAACAAGGACTATGAGGATATTTATTTTAATATGTAACCCTTGTTAAAAAATGAATTAGGTCCCCATGAGGATAGTTCTTTTCGTATGTCAACCTAGTTAAAAAATGAAATAGGTATCCATGAGCATGGTTCTTTTCCTATGTCAAGCTCATTAAAAAATGAAAAAAAATCCCCTTCCAATTCGAATCTTTGATTAGATCTCATAAAATCCCAGTTGAGTCTTTCACTTGATCTCGTACATTAACCTTAATTCCCTACACCATGTCATTATGCTTGGGACATTCAAACTTATCTCAAGCACAATTTATCTTTGTTTCAATCTAGTGTAAAAATGAAACCAAATCCAAGCATAGTTTGTTTCCATTTCAAGTTTGTGTAAAAATGAAACCAAATCCCAAGCATAGTTTGTTTCTATTTCAAGATTGTGTAAAAATGAAACCAAAACCAAGCATAGTTTTTTCCATGTTTCAAGCTTGTGAAAAAATGAAATCATATTCAAATATAATCAAGCATAGTTTCTCATGTTTCAAGCTTGTGTAAAAATCAAACCATTCCCACTTTAAATCTCATGATTGCTATTTTTATCGCATTGTTTTTGCTAGACGATCCTTGGCTTTTTTATTCCATCATCCCCATCTCTTTGGCTGATCATATGCTTTCACATGGTTGTTTTACCCTTTCTTTAGGAACATCTACAATGAGTGGTCTTACTAGCAAACCTCTTAACATTTGAATGTTTTGAGCAGTTCCATCGTGACCGAAACTAGTTTCTATCCTTTTATTCCACTCATTCTTCTAGGCAGAGTCATCTTTTACCTCTTTTCTCACTTGCAAAAAATGAAAAGATTGAAGAGTACTTGTCATTTCGAATATGTAAAAGTAAATGAAATGAAATCTACTCAGTACACATTTACCACTTTTTCGGGCTGAGATTGACTATTTACAAAAAAGGTACACCTTGATCGACATGGTTAAGAGGTTTTCTCGAATATTTTTTTCTACCTTTTCGAGTTGGAGGAACAAATTATGAAAAGGGACCCAATGTATTTTTCTTTTTCATCTCTTTTTCAAACTCTCTAAATATGAAAAATACATCAAGTTTCTCTTCCGTCGGATAGGTAAAATTTGAAACCATGATGAGCCTGAGTTTCTCCTTCCTAGGATTCATAAAACTTATTAGGATGGATTCATTTGAAGGGTGAACTTATACGAGAAGCATATGGTATCCTCTTCAAGCTTGTGTAAAAATAAAGAGGTACTCACTAGAAATAGTGGTGGAAAAAGTCAAAGTGAAACAACTGTTGTATAGGCATCATGTCACTCATGAACATGACACTCATTTGTTTCCCGTGTCGGGTTTGGGACATCCTCACTTAGTCACTTGTCCTTCTAGGTTTGGGTAATCAATTTTTCCTCTCATTTGATTATTACACTATTTCATTATGACCCTTGGTCCTATGTTGAGTCAAATTTTGCCACACTCCAGAGTCGTGTTGCTAATATGTTCAAGAAAAATCCTATTTGTAGTCTTTTACCTATACATTGTTCAACTCTTTGTTACAGTCTTGGATCCTACTCATTTCATTGCATTTTATTCCTTGTTTCATGTTGATGATGGGGGACTCGTCATGGCCCTCCTTCGATAGGAAAGTTCTTGTCCAATTCAGCTCATTATCCAAGAATATTACATAGAAATTCCCTTTCAGTACCTTAGATCTTGCACTCCGTAAGGGAAAGTTCTTTGCATCCAATGATAGGATTTCACTATTGATCTTTGATCAAGTAATTCCATGAGTATTTGACATTAGTTTCATTTTCACATTCACAGATTGTAATGTCGTACCTTGAGGACAATTGTCATTATTGGTGGTTTCTCTCGTGCTTGATAATAGTCCACGTCATTGGCTGGTAATAATATGATTTTCTAGCATGTTCAACTTCGGCACCTTCATTCGCATGTTATAATTTGTTCTTTGATCAGGTTGGGATGGAGCGCAAGACCTTGAGTCTTGTCTGATAAGTCTCAGGATACATGGAGTTTTGTATTATTCATGATTGTACAGATGTTTTCGCTATACGGATGGTGGTGACCATATTGTGGGACTTTATATTTATGATTATGATCCTTCTATATTATATGGTTGTGCCCATACCATGGATCTTTTCACATAGTCCTCCCTATCCAGATGGTTGCGTCCATACCATGGATTCATGTTTTATTATCAGATATGTATATGTATATGCATCCTTGATTTCTAGGTCTCTTGACAGTTTGTCCTCATCCTTGCAAAAGCTCGTAAATCATCTCAACCATCACTCGATGTTCTTCCTTTATGTTGTAGGGGGCATCTGTTACATAGTATTTTGTCACACCTCCTGTACTTCCCTATGACATACCCTGAAGTGCCTTAAACATGACCATAATGTAGTGTAATCATTCATATATGCATTTCTTATCCTTCCTAAGAGATTGATTGGAAAACGTCTTGAGATTCCCTTGAAGGAAATAACTCTTAAACACTATTTTGAGAATCATCGCTCTTATGAGGCTGGAAAGTGTGATGATTTCCTGTTGCACTATACCAGATCTATGATGTCATCAATCTGTTTGCTCATATACACACGATGATCCCAAAAACACAATTTTCCCAAAGAGGATGAGAAGCTTGATGATCTAGAAGCTTCTAGAGTGGTGAGATAGAGGTTGTTTGGTGTAGATGAGGTCGAATTCTCCCAACTTGGCCTCTTCATCTTATCCATATGTGCTAACTCATTTAGATGAGGGTCTGCTCCTATATTTGGAGAGATTCTAACTCCCTTTCGTAACCTATATATTCATCCTCTCCCATTACCAAATGGTTGAAGGTTGGTTGGTCTGTTGGTCTATGCTTATTTGCACCCTTATGATAAGATTTTGCCTATATGCTACTCATTTGTCTTGGAGAAGGAGTGCTTGGAGAGCTTAGATTGGACTTGGATATTCATTCAAGAAGAACCTATCAAGATCAAGGCTTGGCTGTATGCTTCCCTTTATTTTCTATTAATATACAAGTGCTGGTTCATTTTCCCTCAATGTGTATGCAAATATATCATTTAGCTTAACATTCCTTGATCAGTTAAGCAGGTTATTTTTGAACATGCTATTTGTATTTTCATGCCTTGTTGTGTCTTGATCTCCTATGTAGGCACACAAACGTTTTGAATACTAGGAACGAGCCTCTGATGCAAGTGATTTAAGGTCTTCAACAAAGGAGATCGAGATAACATCATAAGAAGGTAGGCCATCTTATGCATCTCTCTCTTCAATTGTAACTTAGGAAAATGTCTCGTAGATTGTCACTTCGGTTGCTAGACCCACTCATTGGGCTAGAGGGATCGTCTCTATATTCAGAGAGGATTTACCTAGACAACAATTCATTGTATTGGAAGAAAAGTGTTATGAGACAAAGGATTCCCTGACAATAGTACGTTGATTGAGGGCTCACGTGTGGTCAAATGTAAAGATATTATGTTAAGTTAACCCTACGATTGGGTGGAGAGTCATCCCTAAAATGTTTTCGCAATTAGCAACATTCTAATAATGTTCAATGTTGAAATCACAAGTAAGGAATATAGTCACTATAGGTAACTCGAATTTGCTCATGTTTCAAATGTATTATGTTAATTAGTTGAAAGTATATGTGTTGATTATAAATTGCATAGTTGAGCTAACTAGTTGTATATTTAAATTGTGGGTTGTTACATATCGTGTCAAAGCTGGATTTGTCTCTATGTGACCACCAGGTAAAATTTTTAGAAAAAATTTTAGTTTTGAATCTCACGACAATAAATAATTAATCAAGTAGATTAGAAAAAATAAAAGTAATCTTTAATTTTCATAAATTATTAAATAAATAAAATTTATTTTAAGAAAGTAAATAAACTTTCTTTATTATTAAATATAAACTTGAGGCACTTTTGGTTTGCATTTAATTATATAGATGTTTTCTCTTTAGTCTACTATTATAATTTTAAGTGCAAATAATTGTATAAATTTTACATACTTGTTACATGCATGATATCATTCTTTTTTTGTGCTGACGCAAGCGTCGATCCTTCTATTTCATTAATGAAAAAGAAAAATTACATATTGTACAAAAACCAGAATCTATACAAGAACACGGGAGAAAGAGTCCTTGCCAAAGTCAAGGAACCCCCACCCTACTATAGAATTAACCCTTCTTAAGAGAAGTTGACATGGAAAGGCTACAGTAATCCCCACCCACTAGGGAAGTTCTGTACGAAAACAATCCCCGAAGCTGACCAACTACCACAGACATCCAAAATCGCATGAAACCCACACCCCACAAGGGAGGGAAAAGACGCACCAAATAGGTTAATGTAAAGCCCACCTCACCCCACCAAACAAAATGCTCTATCCCTACCGTTGATCCTAGCTGCTGGATCCAATGGCCAGGATTCATATCGTGCATTTGGACATGTCTGAAAGATAATGTGCGATCAAGGGTGGTTTTCAAGTTAGTCCCTCTGCCACGTGTCGCAATCCCAATGGAATTACTCCTGAAACTACAAAACCACAAACCACTCATGAGTCATACGATCACCGTAGAGCTGACCCAAGTGTGGTTTTTAGACCTGAAAATGGGAAGGGGGAGAGTACCTACTGCCGAAAAAACCAATCTCCCTTTCTGTCTATACTTTCTATGTATCTTGTCCCCAATACTGAGCTTGTTTGTGAAAATACGCATTAAATTGTCTTCTAAGAACCTGGGGACCCCATTCACCAGACTCCGGAAGAGAGTGAGACATAACTTAGCTTGCCTTTCTGCCATGTGCTTTCAGATAGGTTGTGAAAATTCTTATCAGATAAATCAATTCATGCTTGTCATCCAAGTCCGATAATGAAACACTTCTCTATCTTCTGCAGCTTGTTCATCGAAGAGCACCTTTAAATGGTTTTGAGGAATCTCCTGCCACTTGTTCACCATCCCGCAATCTACATTGTTCACCCCTTGGTTAGCCAGAAGGTATGCTAGTTTATTGGCCAAGCATTGAACATGGTTGAAACTCACAGTTCTAAGCCCCTGGAGGTGAACTTGGATTCTTTGGTAAACTAGGATTAGTTTTTAGTGATTAGAAACTTTCTTCAACCATGTATCACAGTTGATTATTTTCACCGAGTTAATGGTAATCTCAGAGTCCGCTTCAACAATGACATTTGAGCAATGGTTCTGGATCAGAAACTCTAGACATTGTTCCAAAGCCATTAATTCTACATATTATTTGTGGCTCTGCCTAGATGATAGTGGAAGATAAAAATAATTCTTCCTTCTTCGTCTCTTAAAACTCCTCCAAAACCAGTTGTTCTTGGGTTTCCTTTTGAAGCCCCATCAATGTTGTATTTTAGATATCCTTTCAGTGGAGGTTTCCAGAACTCCTTCTCTATATTCATAGTTGTGTCCTTTCTGATTAGACCTTGGGGAATAAGCCCTTTAATTCCCAATTGTCTGAGAATTCTCAACTCAGACAAAATGGGGGGTTTTTGGGGAGATTGTGAACTATGGTACTATTTGTCTCCCGAAGCTATTTCAGGATCAGTTCAAAAAGGCAGTGAGGGGTAGACTTCTCATTTTTGAAAATTCTCTTGTTCCTTTCTTTCCACACATTGTAGATAATGAAGCTTGCCATGAAGGCCCAAGCCAGATTAATGAACTCATTCTCCAAATAGTTCACACTCCACTTGTTTAGGGTATTAGTGACACTACTTCTGTCCCTATCAGACTAATGGAAAATGGAAGAGAAAGCATCCCATAACCAGGTGGTATAAGAGCAGTTGTTAACAATGTGCTCCATATTCTCCTCCTGCTCTTCACAAAGCTGGCATCTGGATGGCCCCATAATACCCCTTTTCCTAAAGTTGTCCCAGGTTAAAATTTTCTTATGATGAACCAACCACATGAAAAGCTTGATTTTCATCCAGCCTTGGTGCTTCCAGAGGTGCTACTAGGTCTTGTCTGAGACACTGGAATCAAGCCCAAGGAGAATACTTTTAGCTTCCTTAAGATTAAAGGTGCCTTTATTGTTATTTCCCCATCTCAATTGATCTTTCCCATTTGTAACTAAAATCATCCTTCATTTAAGCAAGCTCCCAAGTGCATCTGCTTTAATTTTAACAGGGCTATCATCCGTGTAGTCAATTTTTCTCTAGCTTCCCCACTTTCCTGAGGTCTGAGCAAGATCCTAGAAATCCTTAACTTTGTTTAACCCTTGGTGATCTGTTTCTTGCTTGAGGCTAGCAAAATCCTCTGTTAATAGCGTTGGTTCTTATTGCCACCTGTCTTCCCAAAAGAATGCAAGATCCCCTGCTCTGATTTCCCAGAAGTTGTTATTTTGAACTAGGCTTATGTTTTCCTAGGCTCTATTCCAGATGTGAGAACCTCTTAAATTACCAGACATTCTTATGAGATCCTTAATGTGCCAAGAGTTAGTATATTTCTCTTTCCACATTCTTTCCCACTAAGCTTTTGGCTCTTAAACCCATCGCCAGCAAAGCTTGGCTCCTAGAAATTTATTAAGAATCTCTTGATCATCCAATCCTAATCCCCCCTGTCTCTTGGGTTTATAGATTTTGTCCCAAGAGACCAAGGCCCATTTCTTCTTAGTTTCTTCCTTACCCTAGAGAAAATCTCTTTGTATGCTCCTGAATTTCTCTAAAGCACCTTTGGGAGTAGGGAGGGAAGATAACATGAAAACTAGGATAGATTGCAAGACTGCCTTTATCAGAACCAACCTACCTGCTAGGTTCAGGACCCAGAAGGTCCAAGTTTTGAATTTATCTTGTAATTTTTTAAGCACCGGTTCCCAGATACTCTCGTCCATTGGTCTACCTGTGAGAGTAATTCCCAAATACTTTGTGGGGAGGGAATCCCTTTGGAAGCCAAGAATTCTTGAAATGTTTCTCTGAATAGTGATGTTAGTGTTTAAGAAAAAGATTTTTTACTTAGATATATTGACTTCCATACCTGTAGCCAAGGCAAATTCCTTCAGGATTTGATTTTAGGCTGAAGCTTCTTTGACTGTGGGGAGTCCTTGCAGCATGGTGTCATCTACAAATTGTTGGTGAGTAAGAGCTTGACCATTCTCAGATAATTGAATACCTTTGATTTTTCCCATCGCCTTGGCATGCTTAATGGAGATTCCAAGTCCCTCCATCATAAGAGTGAAAAGAAAGGGAGACAGTGGATCTCCCTACCTGAGGCCTCTAGAAGGACAGAATATCTCTGAGGTTGAGCCATTCACCAAGATTGAAAAGCTGGAAGAGGTCACCAAAGCCATGACCCATTGAATCCAGTTGTGGTCAAACCCACAAGCAATGAGAACCCTTTTGATGTAGATCCAATTAAATTTGTCATAAGCTTTGGCTATATCCAATTGCATGATCATCCCAGCCTGCTTTTTACTGGTAAGCGTGTGGATCAACTCATGGTCTTGAATAATGTTATTTAAGATTTGTCTGCCCTCTAGATAACCTGATTGTTCCTCGGACACTAAAGAAGTAAGTAGAGGTTTAAGTCTATTAGCCACTACTTTAGAAATTATCTTGTAAACCACATTACATAAAGCCATGGGTCTATACTTGTCTGCAATTTGAGGTGAGTCTTGTTTGGGGATCAGGGAGATGAAGGAGGCGTTGAGGGCTTTCAGGATCGTTTTACTACCCCTGGAGTCCTCCACCACATTCAGAATATCCTGTTTGACAATATGCCAACAAGCTTTAAAAAATCCACATTGAAACCGTCCGGACCTAGTGCTTTGCAGTTCTTTATGTTTTTGAGAATCTAATTGACTTCCTCTGCAGTAATAGGTTTGTTGAGGTTAAAATTGTCTTCTCTAGACACCAACTTAGGGATATGGCTCGTAATTTCCTTGATGGATTGATCCCTATTTCGTTTGTTTTCTCAGGTGATGTTTCGGAAATACTGAACAAGAAAAACTTCAATATTCTTATGGGTGTTCAAGAGCTTTCAATTCTCATCCTTAATCATAGAGATTCTGTTGTGTGCTCTGTTAGCCATAGTGGATTGGTGGAAGAATCTTGTATTCCGCTTTCCTTCCTCGAGCCATTGAACCCTGGACTTTTGCCTCCAAAATGTTTCCTCTTGTTTGCATAAATTTTCCCATTCTTGGTGATGCTTATCCACCTATTCACTTCTGAATTTATCAAATGCGTCTTTGATCAGTGCTTGATTAAGTTCCTGTATTTTGATTTCCAATGATATTTTGTTCACAAAAATGTTACCAAAATCCTTCTTGTTCCATTCATTTAGCTTGAACTTGACATGCTTTAGTCTTTTATGAAGGATGTACATTTTTGAGCCCTGGAATTGCAAGTCTTTAGAGCACCATTTTTCGATGTTACTGATGAAATCTAGGTGGGAGAGCCAAATATTCTCCAATCTGAAAGGCCTGTTCCTGGTAGTAATCAAACCCTTGATTTCCAATTGAATTAGCTAGTGATCGAAACCTTCAAAGGGAAGGACTTTTGCTATTATTTATTTATCTGTAAGCATAATCTCCTCTGATATCATGAACCTATCCAATTTAGAGGCTACCTATGCCTCACCTCCTCTTTTGTTATTCCAGGTAAAAAGGCCATTGCTCAGTTCTGAATCAACCAATTTCATATCATCTGTGAAATCTTGGAACACTAAGGAGTCTTTGTTTAGCGCTCTGGTGCCTCCCTTTTTCTCTGAAAGAGATTTGATCATATTAAAATCCCCTCCTATGATCCAAGGAATCCCAACCTGTCTGTTCCTAAGATCCATTAGGGATTCTAACAATTTGAGTTTGTCATCTATTCTTTGAGGACCATAAACATTTGTGACCAGGAAGGTTTTTGTATCCCCCATTGGTTGAATTACCACTGATAAGTAATTTCTAGATGCTTCTGCATCTGTTATACTGATTTTAATAGGATTCCAAAGAGTTAGAATTCCCCCCGCTGTGTTTTCATCTTTAACCTCTAGGAACTCAAATCTATTGGGCCATTTGTTATGAATTTGTTTTATTTTCTGAATGGAACATTTCGTTTCTTGAATGAAGATAAGATCTGGCATTTCCTGTTTCATTCTATGACTAAGCATTCTTTGTTTTCTTTAACTACCTAGACCTCTGATATTCCATGATGTGAACTTCATATTTGAAGATTTGTAAAGGAGTAACTGGTTAGGTCTTTCATCTTACCTGAGTCTATCGTCAACTTTCCACACTCCATCAATTTGTCCTTCTTCTTTTTCTGCCCCTTTTCTTTCTTGCATTTCTAGTGGCTACTCCTAGAGTTTATTTCATTGTTTTCACTCCTCTGTATTCCTACTTCTCAATGGTTTTTCCTTTGGCTAATCCTCTTTCCTGAGTTTTCCGTAAGAACAGCTGTTGAATTTTGTTGCAGTCTTCTTGGGGTAGTGAATCTATCCCTCCCATGGATCCTTGCATCAAGAACCCTTCCAGATCTAGATTTTCCTTGTCTACAATTTCCCGAAGTTCATGATCCTCCAGATCTGTTTCACTCTGGGTCATTTCTTGATCCATCTCCAGTTCTATTTCTCTCATTATAGTTTCTTTCTTATTATCCGTCTCTTGTGTTGGGTAGAGGTTTTCCTTCTTTTCCATTTCCTTTTCATTAGGGCCATCCTCCATAGATAGGTCTTCATTTTCCATTTCTTCATTCTCTTCCAGTGCTTGATACCTATTTTCTCTGACGTTTTGATCCTCATTACGAAGTTGCTTTGATCCTTTTTTTCCACCTTTTCCTCTACTTGTAACTTTCTGGAAGCTATCTCTGTCCTTCATTTCCTTAGGTTTTCCCTTGTTGGTTACTTGAATTAGAGGGCAGTCTTTGAACAAGTGTCCATGTTTGTGACATTTACGACATTTGAATGGGATATGCTCATAGTCTATGGTTTGTACCCATTCCTCATCAAAAACTTCCAGGATGACTTCATCCGGAAGATCTCCTGATAGATCCATTTCTACATATATCCTTGCATAGGAAGTGTATTTGCCTCTTCTTTTGGCTTCCGAAGCTTTGACAAAATGCCCTAGTTTATTACCAATGGTAGCAAGCGATTCTATTTGCCAATAACCAAGAGGTAGAGAATAGAGCCTTACCCAGACAGGTACTAAAGTGAAAGTTTCCTGCTTTGGAACAAAGTTCATAATCCAAGGCCGCATATAGAGGCCAGCTGCTACATAAAATTAGAGTCCTCCTTCAAATATTCTATCTTTGTCTTCGATGTTTGTGAACATCACAGTGAAAAATCATTTGACCCAAGATGAAGGTCTATACTTCCTTTGGGTTTCCAGTGATACTTGATCCATATCTGTAAAGCCTTTTCTGTGGGCCATAATCCCATAAACTTACAAATTATAGCGTAAGTCCCCATATGTTCCCTGTGCACCTACAGTGCAGGATCGTTTAAGACTACTCTAGGAGTAATCTCCATTTTGGGTCTGCACGGTCCCTTTTGTTTATTTTTCCTTGTTCCCTGGCTTTTGTCTTCTTCCTCCTTGTCTTTAGTGCTAACATTTTCCTTGCGCCTACCCTCGTCTGTCTCCTTTTCATTATTACTCTTTACCTCTTCCACAGAATCTCTTAGTTTACCTAGAGGGGATCTACCTCTTCCCGCAATGGCATTTTTGTAAGAGGGAGGGGAGCTCCCTCCTCTACAGTCCTCCATTAGGAGCGAGCACTGAGCCTCTGTGAAACCCTGGTTGCGTGTTTTTCTCCCGCTCCCGCTCCCGCCCTCATCGACCCACTCACCCCACTGCTAATAATTCACCCATTAACATTTTTTTTATCTAGAACTCTATCTACATGCATGATATCTTAATAGTGCAACTTTTTTCTATTAATTGGAGTCTTAAAATTAACCCAGGCCATAACTATTTATAAATGTTCATTACACCGCAAAATTTATATTTATATATATTCTTATAATTATTAATATATATTTTTAAATAAGATAATATTTTTCATAAATAAAATTATTATAATGCATGTACTGCAAAAAGAAATTCACAAGAAACCTACGAACCAAAGCTATATATATATATATATATATATATACAACCTCAATATATTATTTACTATTTTATTTATTTACTATTATCATATTTTCTTCATTATTGATTATTTATTTACTATTATGATATTTTTATTGATTAGTTATATTTATTAACACTTATTATCTTTTATTTATTATTTATCACTTTATTTACTTGTATAATCATTATTGTTTTCATTATTATTATTACAGGGCATTACATATCTAAGTTTTACTTAATATAATATTTATCTTAATTTATTTTTTCTTATTTTATTCTCTTTTAACTTTTTGTCAACTTTACTTTTATATTTTTTTTTGTCGTTCAAAATTGTTTTCATTAGATTTCCAAAATAGAAGAACTTACAGAATTTGTCTCAACAATTCCTTCTCTCTCATTCCAGATAGACTTGTTGAGATTGGGGACTAGAAAATACCATAATGGACAACATACAAACATAATTTCTAGAAGGCTTTCTAGCCTTAGCATAATTGAAGTGGACAAAAAGGAAACCGTAACTGATGGTAGCAAAACAGGGAGGGGGGTGACAAAGAAGGATCAAGGAAGATTCAAAGAAACCAACTCAATCATGCATATAGAAATCAATACGTTCCACCCTCGCTTCCATGCAACTAAGGTGGTCATTTTTATGGCAGTGGTTGTGATGGAGGCTATACAGTTGCTCCATAATTTCATTTTGACTATATTGAATGTCATTTAAGTAGGCCATAATTTCATTTTGTCTTCATATGTGTGTTGCTTGAGAATATCCATATTAATTTTTATGTGTAGGAGTTGTTCAACAATATATTCCATAATGGAAGGAGCTACAACATAACTAGGCGAAGGGGATGGAGAAAGTGCTTTGATTCCCTTAGGGTCTTGGTGAACTAATTCGGTAGAAGACATGTTATGAAGGGGATTGGGATGCCCCCCCAAACCTACTACCTTCCCCCATGGCAAAGGCAACCCCCTAGGCAGGGAATTGAGAAAAGGGTGGAGCATACCTACAGGAAAAGGGAAGTCGCTGAGAGAGAAGAAGTGAAACACCTACAATGCATAAAAATATTATCACAACCAAGAAACTATGACATATGAAAAGACTGCACTAGAGCAGCAACCACTTTCCCTCTATGACAAGAAAAACAATCAACCATCTAGACATGGAGGTCAAGGAATGAAGATAATGCCAACCACCCAAAAAATCCACCAACAAAGCTATTGCAACAACAATTAACTAATGAAGAACACATAGACCACCCTCTAGTCATCCTAGAGACACCCTCACACTAGTAAATTCCAAGTAGTGCCCACGAGAGCTAATAACCACGCAACCACAAACCATCAAAGAGGAAACCCTCAAAATATAAATACATGCATAGGAATTGAAAAATATGGATTTATTACTACACAAATAATTGTAGATCCAGAGGGAGTAATTTGCTGAGTCTAAGCCTCTAATGGGTGAAGTCTTGGAGATGACTCCTTTCCTCACGCATTCAAGTGTCAAGGTCCCAAGGAAAAATTATATGGTAGAACCCAAACAATAGCGCAATGCCGCTAGCCCCCACTACACCTCTCAACCAAGGTCGAAACACGAGGGAGTCGCCGTGGATCATCCTGACCAATATTCATCGACTGATCTTCAAATATGAAATGATACAGAAGCCGTCCCTCATATTTATCATCAGATCAAATTAGATCATCCATAGTATAGGAGGAAGAATTCTGATAGCATTCATGAGGGAGAAATTTTTGGGTGTGTGGAGCGAGTGTAGGACCTAATGGCCTCTCATTTGACATTTGTATCAACAGTTGATAACCCTCATTAGGGGGAGGAGAATCAACTGCAATGAAGTCTAGAGAATTATAAGACTCCCTAGGGTCTAAATCAGAAGCACCTAATGCATCATGCCATGGGGTGGCAAAATATTGTTGTTGATTCATTGAACCCTGATTTTCCAACGAGTCAACCACTTTGCTTCCAGCCCATAGGACATTACCAATGGTAACATATTCAAATATTTCCATGATATATCTTTTTCACTTGAGTTGGGCCTTAAGATGCCAACTCTTTGCAATTTTGGAAATTGGGAATCTGTTAATGGCTTGCTGGGCCATCTTGGTGACCAACTTCGAATCCCCTACAATGTGGACTTTGTGACAGTCCGGATATGGAGCTACGATGAGGCCCTTCTATCAAGAAGTGAGTTAAACAACATTATTTGAGGTGTATCGAAAAGAACCAGCATAGATCGTGGTGGGAGAACTTCTACAATTGTGTAGGATGCCTCCATATCTGGTACGTCCCTGTGTTATAGACCATTTTTTCACATGCAATTAATGATCCTCCTAATGGGATCAATCAAAATCCTACTCCCCCTTATCACCATATTGAACAAAGCCCTAACGATGTTCCCTTCATCCCGCAAAATTCTAGCCCTAAATTGCATCATCTGAGCCAGTTTTAGGACCACCAATCCCTCTAAGCCTACCTGGGTGATGTTGTGGTGGCTACAACCACCCTCCAAATTTTTTCCTTATCTTCGTTTTGGAGCCTCCATACCAACCTTTCACAACAACATGTCTTTCTTCATCAAGTAAACAAGCTTCAATGTTTTTCTTGCAGAATGACAACCTGTCCATCATATCTTCCAGCACTCCCCTCATAGGTTGTTCTTCTAGACTTGGTCTAGCTGCAGGTTGAGTAGCTCCCTCAAGAAGTTGTGTAATTCTGGAGGGAAACTAGCCTTCTCTCTAGAAATTGTGCAATTTTGTCTTGTAGCCTATTGGGCTCCAGAATTGTGCAAATATTCCAATCAAGCTTCGCCCAGAAAACTAGGTAAATTCTCCTAGGAGGACTGACCAAACAAGATTTTTCACAATCCTAGGTAGTAGTCAACAGCTCTACCCAGAAATTGCACAAATATTCTAGGAAGCCAAACTAACACCCTCCCAGAAATGCACATTTTTTACCTCCTAGCTGAGGAGATTGTTGTCTGTGTAGTTGAGTTGATCGGTTCCCTATGGAACTGAGAAAAACAATTGGCATGCATGGGCTTCTCCTCCCAAAGCAACATGCAAAGGAATTCCTTATTTCAGTGATCTATTTTTAGTAGCTAGAGGTTACATGCAAGGATCATTTCAGAAACCTCCCACCAAGTGTCACTTTCGCTAGATTTGTGGCATGCGCTTCGCAACCTTGATTTTATCGAAACTCATTAATCAGATGCTGCAAAGATCATTCCTCACATCAATTTTTCAGCTCTGACATCCTGCATTGCATCTAGGATTCATTGACACGTTCATCTCAGCTCTTTTGGAGCAAGCCCACTTTTCATGCCTCGCATTGCATTTTTGTGTGTTTCACTTTGTGTGATTGTTGTCTGTTTCATTTCAACGAGTGCTTGTTTTATTTTACATGCATACTATCTTGTACTAGCATCTTTCCAATTTTCATTAACATCTCAGTGTTTTCGCATGCATGAATCTTCTTTGCACAAAAATCGTCATTGCAGCGACCTGCTTCGCACACATGCATGCTTTCTTGTTTCCTGAATCTTTCACTTGTTGTTTACATGGATGATCATTCACTCATGTTTTCACTCACCTCATCATGCATTCATATTTCTCATGTTTTCAATCATCGTCAGCTGGACTTGGCTGCCTTGGCCCAAACTGTGCCTTTCTTGGCGAGCAATGCACATTTCTAGAAGCAAAGGCTCTGCCTTCCCTCCAAAAATTGCGCAATTCTAGCCAGGCACAAACCTCAATCCTTCCATTTTTCAATTATTGGAGGGAGGGTCTTGTTGGCCTTAGAAACTATGCAATGCAGTTAGTTGGCTACATGCCACTACTGACTAAAATTCCACATTGCGCAGTTTCAGTCCTCAACAGGCTAGTTGGGACTGTGCATTGCAGAGTTCCAATAGTCAGTCAATGTCCTGATAGCCCAAACTATACCTTGCATAGTTTTGGTAGTCAGACTCCCGACCTCCCAGCAGAAATTGCGCAACCTTCATGATCAGTCACACAGGTATGTTGCAAGTCAATTCTCAAGTTTGTTTTAGTTTTGGACTGATAAATTGCCTTCCATCAGTGTTTCCATGTCTCCAAGTATCGCAGGTGTTCATCTGCCTCTTAGCAGCATAAGTACAATGGTTTCCAGGGGAGAAGAGTTGAAGACACCGTTAAAAGCACACTTGGGGATGCAGTCGATCAAGTGTCTATGAACTTGCCTACCCATGAAGTCATGAAGTTATTCATAGACAAGGACATGAAGATATAATGGCAGAAGAACCAGACCAAGTTGCACCATCAACAATAGCTGAAGGTAGCATATCGGGATGTGACAAATGCAAGAGGAAGGTTGTTGGAAACAAAGAGGCAGAAAAAAGTTGCAAGCTCGAGCAGATCCACTTGTGATGAAATCAACATTGGAGACTCAGGGTATGAGGTGTCAGTGCGAAATGAAGATTGTGTGAAGGTAGAGAATAGAACAGATAAGAAGTTTCATGTGTTGAAGGACCAACTCAAGGAAGAACATGAGATACACAGACGAGCGAATCAGTTGCAACAGGAATAGTTACAAAAGGGGGAACAACATTCATAGCTGTATGAGACGACACTTGTACAAGTTATATATCCATCCAAGTAGCTGGCATGGAGCATAAAAGGTGACTAATGTTGTGTATCGCATGCAAAGGAGTTTAGCAACATGCATGTCATTGTTCACATGCATGTGATCCCACCCACTTGGCACACTCACTAAGGGACAACAAGAAGCAAGTCTGATTGGAGTTGAACATGTAGTTGACAGTTGATGCACATGACCACCAGCACACACTAGATGATAAACATAGACACTATGCATCAGTGTTTTGCTAGTCTAACCACACCCAAGAAGACCATGCACATGTTATCAAACAAGTTGGGTAGATGAGTCATACCAATGCACCCAAATGCAATGGAGGCAAGAGTTCACTCCAGCAAGATGTCACCATTGAACGCATGCACACTATCATGAACAACCATGCTTGTCATTAGCTCACCACCTTCACCATCACAAGCTGGTCAAAGACTTGGTCTCAACGGAATGGTCCAAGTGTCAATGTTGTCTTGCATGGCTTACTCAAGCCATTTTGTCTCACATGGGCACATGTTCATTGTAATGTAACATCTTGTCAAGTGGATGCCAAGTGTCAATAGTTGGATGTAAAAATCATAGAGTATATGAAGCGTCATGAGGGTAGACGAGCTGTCAAAAAGGGGGATGTCAAGGGGCAACCCACCCTTCACTATAATTAGAGCCTCATAACTCATTGTAAAGGATTTTGGTGAGCCAAGCTTCCAATAGGACTATCTTAGAGAAAGCTTGGACAATATTGTAACGAGCCTTGGCTTCTCCACTACACAAAGATAGTATATCCCTTTGGAGGAGCACACGGTTGTCGCTGTAATGTTCCACTATTGGGAGTAGTGGGGGTACATGGACGTATTGTATGACTGGAACTTACACTTCTTAATATAATAGATAAAACACATTTTCATGCATATGTTTTTATTGTAGTTGGACTATTCTGGTTGTTGTAGCAATGTACATTATTTAACTTATGCATTTGTGTTTGAACTATTTTTTATGCAATTGAATGAATCTTGTTGCAGATGTTTTGTTGGGTTGAACATCACTTTGGATTGCTAGCTATCTTTCCTTCTAGCCGGTGTTGCATCTTTTATCATGTGTTCCATTCCAAGCTAAGTACTATTACAGGTTTCCACGGGGCACACTCACCTCACCCTCTTTGTGTTAGAACCTCTCATGCACCTTCCATGACTTACTACAACTG
Source organism: Pinus tabuliformis (assembly GCA_031772625.1). Lineage (NCBI taxonomy): Eukaryota > Viridiplantae > Streptophyta > Pinopsida > Pinales > Pinaceae > Pinus > Pinus tabuliformis. Next base: position 1,906,942,813 of record CM062816.1, read on the forward strand.
TCACACCCTTGCTACCAACAGGGGCATCTTACTTTCCTCTGTATGGAATCATGGTAAATGCATTACCGTATGACCCACTAATCAGACTCCTACACCAAACAATCTAAGGTCTAATTGGGACTTCTTACTGTGGAGATCCCCTGACATGTTGGCGGGTCCAACACCGTCAACATTTCTGGCTCTAGAAATAGGGCTAGATGACAAGCTGTGTCCTCTCATCCTATTTTAAACATTTTCATATCTATCATGGAGTCTTGGACTCTCCTCCCTCCATGATTTTTCTTGAATCCCAAATATGTTACCATCATGAGGGAGTTTTTCGATGAGTTGCCCACTTACACATATGGTGGTTAAGGAGAATTGGCCTGGCCTAAGTTCTTATATGAATTTCTTTCCATGCTTCATGAGGAAAATGGATGTTCTGAAAAACATGCAAGTTTGTTGCTTGCATACACACTTCACGAATATCCACATTGGTGGTTTTGCATCCTACCAGCTGACAACATTCACTCACTTGAGCACTTCTGTGATCTCATTGAAGACACTTTCTATCATTTTCATCGAAAACATCTTGAACAAAAACTATTGCAATAATGGAAGGCTCCCATGAATCACCTATGGATTTTTCTTAGTGCTTCCGTGATTTGCAGTTTCAAGCTTTGAAGAGCCAGATGAATTTTTTCTATCGTTGGGAATGATTCCAGTATTGTATTAAGAAATATTCTCATCCCAAGAAGAAGTTCAAGCTCAAATCCCACTCAACATTCTTCAGTAATGGAGTTGCGCAATCACAAACAGACACAGTCACTGTAACAAATGTTTGTCCATCATCTCCTCATCAAGCATCTCCACCACTATAGAGTGATGTCGAAGAGCATCAACACACATTTGTTGAACTGTCATGACCTACCGACATTGCTCCTCCTAATTTTTGCACAGATTTGGTTTTGAATCCCATACCTCATCACATGTTTTTTGTACCTCAACCTCTATCTTCGTATTCTGATCATCCTCTAGATGACATTGCCTTGTGTTATTCCATTCCAGACTCTACACTTGTTTTGAATGAGCATCGATTTATCAACAGAGTTGTTATTGTAAAACCAACATGTGCTAGCATTCATGTAAAGCATGAAAGGGACCTTAAACATCCACCAGCAACAAGGGACCATCCCTCTCTGTTCGTACCTCCTCCGTTCTTCCCTTACATCCTTAATGATCCTGCCATGCCTGATTTTTCATGTGTATCTTCATCCACCGATGCACCCATTCTTGATATTTCGTAGGACACACTGTATGTCATCCCATCATCAAATAATGGAGAATACCAATCATTCATTGAAAATCGACTTGAGCTCTCATCTTCTCTTTCTGGAAACGCAGAGGGTGAACATCCTTCCTTCTCATCTACCCCTCTACGTGATTCATCAAACAATGAGGATGCTGACCAACATCGTGAATTTTATGATCTTGGTTGTTGTGATCTCTTTAACTCATCATCTAATCATGATGTTGATTAACTGGTTGTTAATCTGTCTAAGCCACTGGTCTACGAAGATCCATCTGTCAATGAAGTCGAAGCCCCACAAACTGTCAAGGCACTTCAACCCAGGTTGATGTTATGTCAAGCGCTCACTGTCGTGAGGTTGGTTCCACTTATGATTTGGAAATTGTTCAAACACTAAAGGCTCCTCCTCACTCATCTATATGCACTCAAGGCCAATCCAACACTCATATTTTACTTCGTCCACTCGAACTACATGATCCCATCAGTCATGCATTGGAGGAATCTTACATAGCAAGCACACTTGTGTAACATAGGTGGTCTACCTTTCTGATGTTTCCTTGAATTTCACAGTCATGGGAATGCATACACCCAACATCTACACACAGTGTAGCATAGCACCATGGAATGTCCAGAGAGTGCATGCCAGGCACTTCACTCATTTTTGTGCCGTGGAATCTTGTAAGCTTGGATGGTGTCTATTTTCATTATTGTGTCTTGCACATTTGCTGGTTCACACAACTCAGTTGCATGCGGACCAGGCCTTCACCAACATGGGTCAACTAATGTGTCAGTGGCTGCATTGGACATATCACTTCATCTAATCAGGCCCATGCACTGTTAGCTTAGGAGTACGAGTAGTGTTTGATTTCAGTTTTTTATTGCTTGCATGCTTGTCTTCTTTTTTTCTTTTCTTGTTTGTTTTCTCACGTGTTTTCCTACTCACTTTTCTTTTTCATCTTTTTCTACTCCTTCTTTGCTTTGTTGTTTGTTTGATTTTTTTCGTTCGTAGGTTTGTTTCACATGAAACCATACATGACTCTTGATACAAGTTGGGTAAAGTAAAAGAGGCCTTGTGCAACTACCACTACTTGGTTATCTATCATCCTTACTCCATATGAAGAACTTGTTACTTTTATTCCACGATACATTGATGGAAAATACGTACTGTTCGAAGTGAACCTTATTGAAAACACAACGCTTGCATGCTAACTAGTGTCACCTAGTCTAGTCAGTTTTTTTGGGGTTAACCCTTGTCAGCTCAGTCAAGTAGAATAAGGTGAGGGGGAAGACCTTAACATGCATGTCATAGGGATAATAAACTGCTTCTCTATAGGAACAACCTCTTCTTCTCTTAATAAGTCGAGACCCCTCTTTCATCTCACAAATGAATAAGTGTTATGAATAGTTATGAAAATGAAAAATGAGAAGTGAAAATTTTCAAAAAATGAAAATGAAAGAGGCAAAAGAAGAGAAAGGCTTCATGCGCAGAGAGGTGATGCAAGTAACTACGTCAGGGTATTGACCAGGCTCACTGGCATCGGAGCCATGAATGTATTCCTATGTGACTTTGTCGGGGTACTGTTTAGGCCTACTAGCAGTGGAGCAACACCAGAGATGAAACTAAGACTCTGATGTCTATATTGCTTATGAACCAATATACCCCTTAACCCCAATCAAAATAGCTATGTTTCCTTGGCTGGGAATGTCTGTCAATCAAGTAAGAGCTTGGAAGATGCTACATCTTACATTGAAGATAGTGTGGAAACCAAGAGGAACTAAGAACTGAACAATACTTCCGGAGGTGTTAGGCTTGTTTTTCACGAACAAGGTACATTCATAGAGCTGGTGTTTTACTAGTGTGTCACAAAGTGTTGTAGTGGCTACAACCACCTACCAAATTTTTTCCTTAGCTTCGTTTTGGAGGCTACTTACCAACCTTTCATAGTGGCATGTCTTACTTCAAGTACACAAGCTTCATTCTTTTTCTTGCAAAATGAAAGCCAGTCCATCAGAGCTTCTTTCATTCCCCTCACAAGTTCTTCTTCTAGACTTGGTCAAGCTACAGGCTTAGCAACTCCCTCAAGAAATTGTTAAATTATGGTGGGAAACCAACCTTCCCTCTAGAAATTACATAATTTTGTCTCGCAACCTGTTGGGCTCTAGAATTGCACAAATTTTTCAATCAAGCTTCACCTAGAAAATTGCACAAATCCTCCTAGCAGGACTGCTCAACCCAAAATTTATGCAATCCTGGGTAGTAGTCAGCTACTCTACCCAGAATTTGTGTAAATCTTCTAGACTGCCAGCCCAACTCCCTCCTAGAAATGCACATTTCTTTCATCCTATTTGAGAAGGTTGTTGCATGTGCAGTTGAGTTGACCAGTTCCCTTGCAGACCAAGCAACACTAATTTGCATGCATGGGATTCTCCTCCGAAGGTATCATGCAAAGGCATCCCTTGTTTTAGGGATCTGTTTTTAGCAGCTGCAGGTTACATCCAAGGATTATTTCGGAAACCTCTCATCAAGTGTCTCTTTCCCTAGGTTTATGGCATGCACGTCACAAACTCAATTTATCGAAACTCATCAAACAGAAGATGAAAATCCATTTTCCCACATCAATCTTGCATCTCTGACATCCCACATTGCATCTAATATTTGTCTACACATTCAACTCAGTTGTTTATGGGTAAGCCATCCTTTCATGTCTCACACTATGTTTCTGTCACTTTTTTTGTTTCACTTTGTTTGATTGTTATCTTCTTGATTTCAGTGTGCACTTTCCATCGTTTACATGCATACTTGCTTGTACTAGTAGCATTTCAGTTTTCGTTAGCATCTCATTGTTGTCGCATCCATGAAACTGTTTTTGCACAAATGGTCATTGTTGCGGCAACTTGCTTCACACACATGCATGCTTTCCCCTTTCTTGAATCCTGCATGTTATCACTCAGGTTGTCCCTAGGTTGGAGTAAGGGATACGGCCGAGGTAACCACAAACCAACTTTGGATTGCAGGTTCTAGCCCACCTACAATCAGAGAGGGCTCTCTCTTTGGGAATTAGCTTTGTTGAAAATGATCTTAGGCTAGCTATTGAGTTCAGGGGTTTTTTGTTCTGATTTTGGTGGGAAAATTGATGCTTCAGGTAGAGAGGTAGAGCATAGTCTGAAAAGTTTCAAACCATTGGGCGTGGAGTCGACGAGGAGGACTACTGGTATTTTTTCTTGGTCACCATAGGGAAAATGGAGCAATATATTTGCGCATGAAACAATGTTTCAGGTTTAAATGATGGAAAGAATGCTAAGTAAATGAGAGGCAGTTAAGAATCTCTCAATCAGCTTAACAGATGGAGGTAACAGAGCTCTACCTAGGGGCAGTGAAGAATCCCTAGATAATTGGCAAAACACAGGTGAATCGAGATCAATATGAGCCAGAAGGAATTCATATTCATGGCCAATTCATTCAGAGGAAAACATAAAGAAACAACGGAAATTGAGCATAGAGTGTATTTAAACAAATTCTAAGCTATTCTTTCTTTCTGCTATTTAGATAGTGGTGAACAACAAAACAGAGGTAAGATGCACTTATTGTTTCAGGTTGCAGCACAAGAATTCCATATTCATATCTTCAAAACATTCATTTACAACATGCAATTTGCTCTCCAAGCTTTCAGCAATCTTTGGTTATAGAAAAACTCAGGTATACAATGCGAGTCTCTAGTGAAAATTCTCAATTGAGCAACACTTGAAACAATGTAGAGAGCGGTATATATAGGGAAAAACTCTCTACAATTGCTTTTATTACAACTTGACGTAATCAGGTCCTAAAGAATAATTAATTTGACCTAATCCTATCAGAAATAAATGCGTTAAAATATCTCGGGCTGTGCTGAGGGCTGTCGTATCAAAACCGAGTAAATGATGTTGTCCTCGGTGGCTTGGTGCAGTGTTTTTTGAAATAAATGTGTATGGGTTTTTGCTTCTTTGGTGTCTGCCTGCATTTAAAGCTTTAACTGTGATTTGAGGGTAAGGATGGGGTTACGCCTCTTGATTTGACTTTCTGGGGGCTCATCAATGTTCAGGTGCTTTGAGCCCCTAACAAATCCTTGCTGATACTTTTTGGCTCTTCATCTCCATCTGATACTCTTTGAGAAATGAATTGGGTCGCTTTTCTCCTTTGTTGAGGGTCTAATCACAAATTAACGGCCGTTGTTCGGCCTCTGTTTCCTTTAGAACTGTCTTCTGCTCCTTTCGGCAAGCTTCGCGAACAAAAATGGGTCATTCGGCGCCTTTCGGGCTTGTTGGGGGCTGCGTAATGAAAAGATTCCCTAAAGATTCCCCATTCAGGCCTAATTTATCCAGCGATGCACGATTTGCGCCTAGCGCAAATCGTACATCAAAAACTGCCTCAAAAACTGATTCCGGGGCTCCTGAGTGTGATTTTTTCCCTTCGCGCTAAAATCACTGATGACGTCAGCATGACAGACTTCGTTCGGCGGATGACATCAGCATTATGATGTGGCAGGATGATGTTAGCATGATGACGTCATCACCTATGGAGGTGACGTGGCAGTACGGCAAGGGACACGGTGGCAGGAGACGTGGCAGGGTGACTCGGCGGTACAGTGGCAGGAGGCCATGCAGGCAGATGATGCGGCAGGTGACGTGGGGCTTACATCACAGGGGGAGGGTGGTAAGTGGTTTCTGGGCGCACCGCCTTTGGACAGAGGTGGTTTCGGGGAAGGGGGCTCCGCCACAGCCCAAGAGGTGACGCGTGGCGGGAGTACGGCGGCAATACCGCCCATCTCCCGGACGCTAACCTTTGAGCACGTTGGGGGACAGGAAGGCCCGCCCACCGTAGATCTGTGGGGCGGGCAATCTAACGGTTGGCGGCGAAGGTGAGGTGGCGGAAGGATAAGGGGCGAGGATTCCGCGGAATAGTCGGATTTAAATAAAGCGTGGCAGGGGTTTAGACTTAGGTTTTGTGGGTTTGGGGGGTTAATAACGGGCGGGTTAATATATTTACATTCGGGACTTTAGCATAAGGGTTAAAACATGGGTTTTTGAGGGTTTATGAGCGGGGTTTTAATGATTTATGCACAAAAACTTAGGATAAGGGCGGAAATGTGGGTTTTTGAGGGTTCTAGGGCTAGGGGAGAGGTTGTTAGCATGACCAGGTGTCATCTAACTACTGCTATGACACGGATGGGTTAAAAACAGCCCTAGATGGACCATTTTTTCCCTGACTTTAGAAGAAATATGGCTATATTGCCAGGGAGGGGATATTTACATGGGAGAGTTTTATATACATAGTTTTAGTAAGGGAAAGGGGAAAATGATAGGGAGTTATATACTAGAGTTAGTAGTTAATGTGGAGATGATAAGTAGGCGATAAGGTAAGGGACCTTAGGCTGTTTTTTGGGGAAAGTGACTCATAAATGAGAAACAAAGAATCCTTGAGTGAAGCAGATCTTCACCAAGACAAATGACTTGGAGAATGATGAAACTAAGAGGAATCAAGCAGATCTTGACCTCTTTGGGGAAATTAGTAAGTGACTTCGGGAATTAGAAGAAGGGGGAGTTAGTGATGTCCAGCTTGAGATCCTCCATATAAAAACTGCCTGATAACTGTGATCTGAAAAGATAAAACACTTTGTAACACAAAATTGATCATAAATCATCATTCTGCAACCTCACATCTACCTACCCAGCCTACTCACCTAACATTTTTTCTTCTTTTGATTTGGGTGCACTTAGACTTGCAAATCCAGCTTTACAATTTTTCTTTTGAATGTTTCCTATCTAAATCTACACTTATTTTTGCTAGTGCCCAGATTAAGCAGTTGGGTCCCTTTGATTCTCTACCTATCTACAAATCTGCCAAGATTAAACTGTTTGGACAGATACATTCTCTATATTCTAAAACAGGAAATTGAAACCTAGGGAGACCAAGATTAGACTATTTGGACCTCCCTTTAAAAACTCTTCAAAACTGGAACAACTCATCAAAATTGGAAAACATCAGTGCTATTTGGACTAAGCACACTTCATGGTATCCTGTGGAAATATGAAACACTGCAGTGTGCAAGGTATGACATATTTGGCATGTAAAAATGTCAATCATGAAAAATGAGACCCTGTTGCAACAGGAGGCTAACAGTGGCTCCACTTGGGGATGGCTTTTCCTTGTGAAAAGCCAAGAACAGCAGGTCAGACTGCCTTGATCTTCTATGGTTGCTGTAGACTGGGAACATTTGTTCTGGCTGCTAAAAATGTAAAACTTTGAACTATGAACAACCTCCTCCTCAACTGAATTACTGTGAACTATGCAACATCGCCTACTTTATTCTGCATGCTTGATAATTATGTACAATGCTGCTGGAGCACTTCCTTCTAAATCATGGGTCTAAACTGATGTTTTTGCCTTGTTTTTTTCTTTGGGCAAGTATGCTGATATGGACTGAAAATACTCCTCTCTTTCGATACTTTTGACTGCACACAGTTCTTTTCTACCATGAATTGCTTGTACCGTGATATTTCTCTTCTTCCTGTTTTGCTAAAATTGGTGTGGAGACAGAGTTTTTAGAACTGGACTACTTGCATCGGCTGTACCTTTACAATTTACTGCTGCTCTTTAAACAATCGGCCTATTTATAAATAAAAAAAAGAGTGCTGATATATACAAATAAGATTGTACAAAGATATATACAGGGCTGCATTGTTTTCTTTAAAAGGGATCATGGTAATGTTTCAGCATACGACCATTGATAGGGCCTTCTTCAGCAATGACGTCCTCTATAGATCTGAGAAAATAAGTGTTATTTCCCTGAACAACAGAAACAACAAATGGACCTCTCCATAAAAAATCAAACTTTGTATGTTTTCCCTTGTCTTCTCTTCTTGAGTCCCACCTTAGAACTTTGTCACCAATACTGAAATCCTCAGCCTTAGCTCTCTTGTCAAACATCTTTTTGAGCTTCTCTTGCAAAATTTGAGCTCTGTCATAAACTTGTTCTCTGGTTTGCTGAAGATGAATGGTCTGATAGATTCTTCTTTGAATGTCATTTGGTTCAGCCTGAATTTCTTGTAACAGCTTGATAGTAGGAATGCCTAGGGATGAAGGAAATCTGGCCTCCATGCCACATACTAGCTCATAAGGGCTCATCCCAATGGATCTTTTGCTCGAGAGTCTGTCTACCCATAGGGAATTTACCAGCTTTTTGTGCCAGTTCTTCTTGTTTTCTTCCAGCACTTTCTTTATGATGTTGATGAGGCTTTTGTTAGATGATTCGGCCAAGCCATTGCCTTGTGGGTGATAGGCTGTAGAGTGGCCCAAGGTAATATGAAATCTGTGGTAGAAATTGATCATTTTTTTGGACTTAAAGGTAGCGGCATTGTCAGTGATGATTTTCTCAGGGCAGCCAAATCTAGAAAGGATATTGCACTCAAGGAATTGGATAATGATGGTGTCATTGGCTTTTCTGCAGGGAATGGCTTCAACCCACTTGGTGAAATAGTCAGTGGCTGTTAGGATCCATTTGTGCTGGCCTGAGGAAGAGGGATGGATTTCTCCAATGAAGTCAAGACCCCATTGATGAAAAGGTTGTTCGTTTGAGATGCGTTTCAGGGGCAGGGGTAACAGCTTTCTCTTGCCCTCAAAAATTTGGCATTTGTGACATGACATGGCAAACTTCTTTACGTCTGCAAAAAGAGAGGGCCAATAGAAACCATCCCTTAAAATTTTATCAGTGGTGGACTTCCAGTATAGATGTCCTCCACAGTCACCTGCATGGAATTCTTTCATGACATTGTTAGTTTCATTCATGGTTAAACAATTAAGCAATATACCTTCATGATTTCTCCAAAATAATGCACCATCTATAACACAAAACTTTAAAGCCATCATTTTCAAAAATCTTTTCTTGGTCCTGGACAATCCTGGGGGAGCACACAGGTTTAACAATACAAAGCAAATATCAGTGTACCAAGGGCATTGCAGAAATATTTCACTGATCTGTGGAGTCGCCAGCTCCGATTCATTGTCCAGTTGGTTAATGTCTAAGGCTTGAAAGTTTGTTTTGGACATCAGTTTAGCTAAACCTTGTCCCTTTATCAGCTTGGTTGGTTTTATTTCTATGTCATACTCAAGGATGCTTGCAATCCACTTGCCTCTTTTGCCTTCTAATCCTTCTTGTGTCAATATGTCTTTTGCAGCAGCGTGTGGGACATAGGCAATCACATGTTAATATAAAATGTACACTCTGAAATCCTTGACGGCCTTAACAAGTGCGTAGGCCTGCTTTTCCATGATTGGGTACTTCAAAGGGGCATCTCTTAAGGCTCGGCTGAAAAAAGTGATTGGCTTTTCAGCTCCTTGTTCATCCTTTTGCAAAATGACAGCAGCTATTGTGTGATCAGATGCAAACGAAAATATAATAAAATCTTTCTCAAACTGCGGACTGGTGAGTACAAGGGTTTGGGTTAATGCAGCTTTGATACTTTCAAATGCTTGCTTGGTTTCCAAGGACCATCTTACCTTGGCATCCTTCTTTAACATGTTGCTTAACAATCTTATCAGTTCAGCTAGATTTGGAATAAATCTTCTTAAGAAGTTAATCTTTCCAAGGAATGCTTGCAGCTCTTTTATGTTTCTTGGATATGGGATTTGGAGGATGGCTTGGATTCTTTCAGGGTCAATTCTGATCCCATCTTTTGATATGATATGGTCAAGTAACTTGCCTTCTACAAGGCCAAAGAGAGACTTTTTGGGGTTCAAGGAAATGCCATATTTCCTACATGTCATGAATATTTGCCTGAGATGATTGAGGTGCTCTTCATCAGATTTTGAGAATGGAGTTAAGTCATCAAGGTAAACAACTAGGAAATCATCTATTTCTTTAGCGAATGCAATATCCATTGCTCGTTGAAAAGTTGCACCAGCATTTTTAAGACCGAACGACATCTTTACATACTTGAATGTTCCCCAGGGTGTGGTAAAAGCTGTTTTGTCTTGGTCATCTGGGTGAAAAAGTATTTGGTTGAAACCTGAAAAACCATCTAGCAAAGAGATTCTAGATGACCCCACTACTCGCTGCAAGATGTGGTCCATTTTAGGCAAAGGGTAATGGTCTTTTAGGGAGACTTGGTTTAAATTTCTGAGATCTACAGAAAGTTTGATTTCACCTGTCTTTTTTCTTGTGGGAACAAGATTGGATACCCATTCGGAAAATCTGATGGGTGCTATGATGCCTGCTACAAACATCCTCTTTACTTCCTTCTCAATCGGTGGAAGAAGCATAGGGTTAATTCTTCTAAGTTTTTGTTTGAAGGGTTTTTGGTTTGGTTTTAAGGGGATTGTGTGTTGGATCATCGAGGTGTCATAGGATTTCAAATCCTCATAGCTCCAAGCAAATACATCTTGGAACTCTTTGAACAAGTCAATGTATTTGGGCTTTTGATCGAGTGACAAATTTTTGGACAGTTTGATCATTTTTGGATTTTCTGTCGTCCTAATGTTGTGTTCTTCTATATCAGTGTTAATGGGTTGCAATTTAGGCTTTCTGGGCACGTCATTGGCGTCAAACATGTCTTCTAATGGGGTTAGGCCAGCAGGCAGAAAGTTATCCTTTAAGTCAATGATCTCTGCCTCTGCTTTGGCAATGTATTCCAAATGCATTTGTTTCAGCTGTTCTATGTTTTCTATGTCAAAAACAGTCGGGTTCAGGATTTGCTTGGCTATTGCAGCTGTTATAGCTTGCTGATCTTCATTTGTTTGTTGTTCCGGATCTATCATAGTGTCCAAGTCAATGTTGATATTGGAAAACTCATGCTCAAGAGCGAGGAAATTATTAATTTGGGTATCATTTTCGAACACTTGCCAATCCTTAACGTTATTTGGGACAGCGGGCCTATGTTTTATTTCAGCTGTGAAGTGATGGTTTGGGTCAAAAGGAAGCTTGCATGTACTAGAAAAGGTGGCTAGGCTGTGTGCATGAATGTTATGTTCTCTTGAAATTTTGGCCAGCTTGAATTCAGTGAATGCATTGAGTATATTAGTGGCAGCAGTCCTATAGGCTCTCATTCTGTTGTCATTGGTTACAAAATTACCTTTCATCTGTTGTATGATTAAATCAGAGTCTCCTAAAATAGACACTTTTGCAACTCCTAGAGCTTTGAGCAGTTTAAGGCCTAGCAGCAGAGCCTCATATTCTGCCATGTTATTTGTGCATTTAAAATTCAGTCTGTAGGCATGACCTTCTGCATGGTTGTTATATGTATTGTGAATCCAGATGCCTGCCCCTGCTCCTAACTTGTTAACAGAGCCATCAAACTCTAAATACCATGTGATTTCTTGCTCAATGTTAGCACTAAGAGTTTGAGTCATTATAGGATTGGGCAGATTTAAAGTTTTTGTTTGGGGAAGTTTTTCTAACATGCTTGTTGTATTAACTGTTGTGACAGTTTCACTAGTGTGTGCAACTGATTCTTCATTGATGTGTGCTTGTTGTTCTAGAGCCAACGGCTCATTCTTGGTTGGAGAATTTGTGTCGTCATTAAACAAAATAAAGGAATCCATATCAGAATTGATTGAGTAAATGGGAAAAGTTTCTGGCTTGCTCTCACTACTTACCACATATTTCATGAGCGTTTCTCTATACAGTCTCTTTGGTTGCCCAAAGACTGAAATGGTGGCATATGAAAGGTCTAATTGAAGGGATCCTTGAAGCTTTGCTCCCCATGATCTTGATAGGAGCATACTGTATTTTGGTGGAATGTCGGCAACCACTACATCCATGAGGATGGTCTTATTTGGATATTGAACTAAGGAGACACACAAGTCTTTGATGATGCCTAGACATTTCACTGGACTTGAGTCAAATGAGTACAAGTCTTTGTAAGGTCTTGTAACGTCAAGGTTCAGTTTTTCCATAACTGCTTTGGGCATTAGATTGTGCAATGCCCCTGAGTCAAACATAGCATTGTGCAAAACTTTGTCATGTATATGCAAACTGACATAAAAGGGTGGGACATGTCCATGTGTTGACTTTCCATTGACTTCTGGGCCAAACAGCAGTTCAGGGGAATCATCCAAAACATTTACATCATCCTTGTTTTCTGGAATTTGAAGTGACCTTTGAATTTGTTGCCTATATACATCGTGTTTGGCAAGTTCTGAGAGGGGAATGGATATTTTCAACTTAGCTATTTCTGCCTCTAAATTAAATGGCTTTTCCAATGGAGTCTTGTTGTTGATAAAGGCAGTTTTTCCTTTTCATTTAAATTATCTGCGATTTTCGCTTGTTTATCAGCATTATGAGGATTGATAGCTTGCAGTTTTTTAGTTTCAGGAAAAAATTTTGGAACACTGTTCGAGCTCTCTTTCGAGGGAGAAGGTGGCAAAGGCTGATCTTTGGAAGGCTGTATTTCTGTTATGTCTTCTACAGTCACTTGATGCGGGTTTGGAACATTTGTATCAGCTGGTTCTGTTATGACAGCCTTGCCTTTGGTCTTGTTGGGCTGTTTGCCATCCTTTTTTTTACTAGGTTCCGAAATGTCAATGGTCCTAGTTCTCAGCTTATATTGTTTGTGTACTTCATACACAGCAGTATCATAACCTTGTTTAAAATCAAAAGACTCGCCAGACTTAGTTTGAAACTGATTGTAATCAAGTTCATTTTGGTCTTCTTGGGACAGGACAGTTTGGTGCTCACCCTTTAGATCCATCAGGTTCATGTGAGTGTCCTCTATGGGTTCACTAGAAGTAGATCCTTCAACATAGTTATCTTGAAAAGGGGGTCTGATGTCATGGTCTTGGTTAGACCTACCAACATTTGTGTTCTGCGTTTTCCTAGAATTTGGATTCCTTATGGTATTGGACTGTTGTCCTTCCCATGATGTTTTTCTCTCAACATTTTCTACTCTTTCTCTTAGCCTTTGTAGGCCATTGATAATAGCATCAAGCTTTTGATCAAAGGCTGAGGGTTCTTCCTTAAAAGTGGTTCTTCTTTCCATTCTAGCTCTATTTCTTTTGGCAATTAAGTTAGCTTCTATGGTCACACCAACATTTTGTGCATCTGCAAGGGTCTGAGGAGCTCTTTCTTTTAACTGGTATGCTGTATCAGGGTCAAACCCATCCGGAAATTTGTACAAGGCTAGATCAGGGGGCGGCCTTAGGTTCTGAGGTATTGTGTTATATACATTATTGAATCTTGCACATTACTCCAAAACAGTCTCTTGAGGACCTCTTTTAATTGTATCATATTCTGCTAGTATGTGCAAGGGATCTTTCTTTTTCTCCCATCTGTTGGTAAAGGATTGGTACAGCTCATCTGGGGTGGTTATGGAGTTAGCAACAAGTGATCTGAACCAAGTTCTTACATCACCTGTTAAGCTCTGAAAAAAATTCTCATTCTCATGCTATCATCATCTATTTCGTAGTTTTCAAAATAGTCTTGTATCTTTTTTGTATGCTGAATGGTAGTAAAAGGGCTAGTACTATCAAAATATGTGATTTTAGATTGGTACTCTTGAGGTGAAGCCCCAGCATTAGCAAGTAATTGCAGGGGTGCATATCTATTAGCCATATTGGCAGGGATAAGTGGAACAATGGGGATAAATGGAACGACTGGAGCAACAGGGATCACAGGAGTAACTGGAACGCTGGAAACAACAGTAGTGGTAGTATGTGCAGTGAATGAAGGTGTGGAAGGAGGAGTTCGAGGTGTAGATGATGAACTAGGGGAAACAAGCCGAACGAAACAAAACCTTGACAGGAGTTGGAATACAGCTAGGGTAAGTTATTTCAGGAGTTTTATCAGCGAAATTTTCCTGTCTTTCTTGCTTCCTAAGGATTTTCGAGATTATGTTAGGGTTTTCAAAAACAGCTGGAGGGTCAGGATCTGGATTTGGCCTTGTATATTGTGGATTCTGCTTGGGAGCCAGCTTTCAAATTGTTTTTTGGGTATTTTTATGGGAATATTTTTGTAATTAACAAGGGACAGATCAGATTTTAGAATGGCTATGTATATCTTAAAACTAGCACGAATATTGACTGAAGCAGCTTTTATTTACTTCTGCTAATGTAAAACAGAAACAGTTTCAAAGGCTCCCTGGCTGACCTTCAGGCTTCATTTGTAGTTTTAAGAAATATACAGCAATTAGAAAATCGACCTTTTTATAGGGGATCTTTCCAACCTTCTTTGTGAAATTAACTAAGGATGGTCCCCAGTGGAGTCGCCATTATGTTATCACTCAGGTTGTCCCCAGGTTGGAGTAAGGGATACGGCCGAGGTAACCACAAACCAACTTTCGATTGTGGGTTCTAGCCCACTTGCAATCAGAGAGGGCTCTCTCTTTGGGATTTAGCTTTTTTGAAAATGATCTTAGGCTAGCTATTGAGTTCAGGGGTTTTTTGTTCTGATTTTGGTGGGAAAATTGATGCTTCAGGTAGAGAGGCAGAGCATAGTCTGAAAAGTTTCAAACCATTGGACGTGGAGTCAAGGAGGAGGACTGCTGGTGTTTTTACTTGGTCGCCATAGGGAAAATGGAGCAAGATAGCTGCGCATGAAACAATGTTTCAGGTTTAAATGATGGAAAGAATGCTAAGTAAACAAGAGACAGTTAAGAATCTCTCAATCAGCTTAACAGATGGAGGTAACAGAGCTCTACCTAGGGGCAGTGAAGAATCCCTAGATAATTGGCAAAACACAGGTGAATCGGGGTAAATATGAGCCAGAAGGAATTCATATTCATGACCAATTCATTCAGAGGAAAACATAAAGAAACAACAGAAATTGAGCATAGAGTGTATTTAAACAAATTCTAAGCTATTCTTGCTTTCTGCTATTTAGATAGCGGTGAACAACAAAACAGAGGTAAGATGCACTTATTGTTTCAGGATGCAGCACAAGAATTCCATCTTCATATCTTCAAAACATTCATTTACAACAGGCAGTTTTCTCTCCAAGCTTTCAACAATCTTTGGTTATAGAAAAACTCAGGTATACAATGCGAGTCTCTAGTGAAAATTTTCAATTGACCAACAGTTGAAACAATGTAGAGAGCGGTATATATAGCGAAAAACTCTCTACAACTGATTTTATTACAAATTGACCTAATCAGGTCCTAAAGAATAATTAATTTGACCTAATCCTATCAGAAATAAATGCGTGAAAATATCTCGGTCTGCGCTGAGGGCTGCCGTATCAAAACTGAGTAAATGATGTTGTCCTCGGTGGCTTGGTGCAGTGTTTTCTGAAATAAATGTGTATGGGTTTCTACTTCTTTGCTGTCTGCCTGCATTTAAAGCTTTAATTGTGATTTGAGGGTAAGGATGGGCTTACGCCTCTTGATTTGACTTTCTGGGGGCTCATCAATGTTCAGGTGCTTCGAGCCCCTAACAAATCTTGGCTGATACTCTTTCGCTCTTCATCTCCATCTGATACTCTTTGAAAAATGAATTGGGTCACTTTTCTCCTTTGCTGTGGGTCTAATCACAAATTAATGGCCATTGTTCGACCTCTGTTTCCTTTAGAACTATCTTCTGCTCCTTTCGGCAAGCTTCGCGAAGAAAAATGGGTCATTCGGTGCCTTTCAGGCTTGCTGGGGGCCTATCAAAAAATGCAGCAAAAACTGACTCCGGTGCTCCAGAGTGTGATTTTTGCCCTTCGCGCTAAAATTGCTGATGACATCAGCATGACGGACTTCGTTCAGCGATGACGTCAGCGATGACGTCAGCGATGACGTCGTGAGATGACGTCAGCATGATGACGTCATCACATATGGAGGTGACATGGCAGTACGGCAAGGGACACGGTGGCAGGAGACGTGGAAGGGTGACTCGGTGGTACAGTGGCAGGAGGCCACACAGGCGGATGATGCAGCAGGTGACGTGGGGCTTACGTCATAGGGGGAGGGCGGTAAGTGGTTTCTGGGCGCACCGCCTTTGGACATAGGTGGTTTCGGGGAACGGGGCTCCGCCACAGCCTAGGAGGTGACGCGTGGCGGGAGTACGGCGGCAATACCGCCCATCTCCTGGACACTAACCTTCGGGCGCGTTGGGGGACAGGAAGGCCCGCCCACCGTAGATCTGTGGGGCGGGCGATCTAACGGTTGCGGCGAAGGTGAGGTGGCGGAGGGATAAGGGGCGGGGATTCCGCGGAATATTCGAATTTAAATAAAGTGCGACG
The DNA here is from genome assembly GCA_031772625.1 of Pinus tabuliformis. Lineage (NCBI taxonomy): Eukaryota > Viridiplantae > Streptophyta > Pinopsida > Pinales > Pinaceae > Pinus > Pinus tabuliformis. Next base: position 1,906,959,286 of record CM062816.1, read on the forward strand.
GGGGTTTAGAATTAGTTTTTGTGGGTTTGGGGGGTTAATAACGGGCGGGTTAATATATTTATGTTTGGAACTTTAGCATAAGGGTTAAAACATGGGTTTTTGAGGGTTTATGAGTGGGGTTTTAACGATTTATGCACAAAAACTTAGGATAAGGGCAGAAATGTGGGTTTTTTTAGGGTTCTAGGGCTAGGGGAGAGGTTTTTAGCATGACCAAGTGTCATCTAACTTTTGCTATGACACGGATGGGTTAAAAACAGCCCCAGATGGACCATTTTTTCCCTGACTTTAGAAGAAATATGGCTATATTGCCAGGGAGGGGATATTTACATGGGGGAGTTTTATATACATAGTTTTAGTAAGGGAAAGGGGAAAATGATAGGGAGTTATATACTAGAGTTAGTAGTTAATGTGGAGATGATAAGCAGGTGCTAAGGTAAGGGACCTTAGGCTGTTTTTTGGGGAAAGTGACTCATAAATGAGAAACAAAGAATCCTTGAGTGAAGCAGATCTTCACCAAGACAAATGACATGGAGAATGATGAAACTAAGAGGAATCAAGCAGATCTTGACCGCTTTCGGGAAATCAGTAAGTGACTTGGGGAATTAGAAGAAGGGGGAGTTAGTGATGTCCAGCTTGAGATCCTCCAGATGAAAATTTCTTGATAACTGTGATCTGAAAAGATAAAACACTTTGTTACACAAAATTGATCATAAATCATCATTCTGCAACCTCACAGCTACCTACCCAGCCTACTCACCTAACATTTTTCTTCTTTTGATTTGGGTGCACTTAGACTTGCAGACCCAACTTTACAATTTTTCTTTTGAATGTTTCCTATCTAAATCTACACTTATTTCTGCCAGGGCCCAAATTAAGCAGTTGGGTCCCTTTGATTCTCTACCTATCTACAAATCTGCCAAGATTAAACTGTTTGGACAGATACATTCTCTATATTCTAAAACAGGAAATTGAAACCTAGGGAGACCAAGATTAGACTATTTGGACCTCCCTCTAAAAACTCTTCAAAACTGGAACAACTCATCAAAATTGGAAAACAACAGTGCTATTTGGACTAAGCAACTTCATGGTATCCTGTGGAAATATGGAACACTACAGCCTGCAAGGTATGACATATTTGGCATGTAAAAATGTCAATCATGAAAAATGAAACCCTGTTACAACAGGAGGCTAACACTGCACTTGTTGTTTTTATGAATGATCATTTAGTCTTTTTTGCACTCATATCATCATGCATTCATACTTCTAATGTTTTTAGTCACCGTCGATCGAATTGGGCTGCCTTGGCTTTGACCGTACCTTGACAAGCTAACACTACGCATTTTTGGAAGCAAAGGCTCTACCTTCCCTCTAGAAATTGTATAATTCTAGCTAGGCATTGAGTTCTAGGCTTGCATTCCACAATTCTTGGAGGTTGTGTCCTATTGGCCCTAGAAACTACACAATGCGGTTTTCTGGTTGCATACCACTGCTGATTGAAACTACACATTGTGTAGTTTGGGTCCTCAACAAGCCAGGCTAGAATATGAATTGTGTAGTTCCAGTAGTTAGTTAGCCTCTTAAAAGCTCAAATTATAGCTTGCGCAGTTTTGGCAGTCAGTCTCTGGACCTCCCAACGGAATTTGAGCAACCTTCATGACTAGTCACACAGGTATGTTGCAAGTCAGTTCTCAAGTTCATTTAAGTTTTCTTCTGACATATTTCTTGCCATGATTGCTTCAATGTCTCCTAGTATCATAGGTTTTCATATACCTCTGAACAACACAAGTACAATGGTTTCCAGTAGAGCAGAGTCAAAGACACTGTTCAGAGCATAATTGGGGATGCAGTTCATCAATTGTCTATGAACTTGCTTGCCCATGAAGACATCAAGTTGTTTGTAGACAGGGCCATCAAGATATGATGGTAGTAGCACCACATGTAGTAGCACCATCAACAACAGCTGAAGGTAGCATAGTGGATGCAACAAACGCAAGAGGAAGTTGGTTGAAAACACAAAATCGGAACAAAGTTTTAAGCTCAAGCAGATCCACTTGTGATGAAAGCAACTTTGGAGACTTAGGTTATGAGGTGATAGCACGACAATGAGATCACACAAAGGTAGAGAACAAAACAAATATTAAGTTGCATGTGCTCAAGCAAGAATCAAGGAAGAACATGAGCTGCACAGATGAGCGAATGAGTTGTTGCAGGAACAGGTACAATATGGGGAGCAACATGCATAGATGAATGAAACTACACTTGTACAAGCTATAGATCCATCCTAGCAACTAGCACAAAGCAGACAAGGTGAGTAATTTTGTTGATGGAATTCAAGGGAGTTTAGTAACATGCATGTCATTTTGTGCACGCATGTGATTCAACCCATTTGGAACACACACCAAGGTGAAGAGAAGAAGAAAGTCTGACTGGTGCTGAATATGTAGTTGACAGTTGATGCACATGACCACTAGAATTCACTGGACGATCATCACAGGAATTATGCATCAGTGTGTTTTTTATTTGGCCATACCCAAGAATATGATCCACATGCTATTAAATGAGTTGGATGGAGGAGCCATCACAATCCACCCCGATGCAATCGAGGCAAGATTTCGCTTCAGTAAGATGTCACTATTGAGTGCATGAACACCACCATAGATGACCAATCTTAGCATCAACTCACCACCTTCACCATCGCAAGCATGTCAAAGAGTTGGTCTCAACAGAATGGTCCGAGTGTGAGTAATGTCCCGCATGGCTTCAAGCGATTTTGTCTCACATGAGCAGATGTGCGTTATAATGTAACGTCTTTTCAAGTGGAAGTTCAAGTGTCTATAGTTGGACGTAGCAGTCATAGAGAAGATGAAGGTTCATGAGGGTAGATGAACTATCACAAAGCAAAATGTCAAGGGTCACCACACCCTTTGCTATAAATAGAACCTCATAACTCATTGTAAAGGCATTTGGTTAGCCAAGAGGAGCATCTTAGAGAAACCTTGGACAGTATTGTAACAATCCTTGGATTCTCCACTACGTAGAGCTAGTATCTCTCTTTGGAAGAGCAAGTGGTTATGGCTATAATGTTCCACTATTGGGACTAGCGGGGGTACATGCATTTATTGTATGACTAGAACTTACACTTCTTAATATAACAAAGCCAAGACGTTTTCATGCATATGTTGTTATCGTAGTTGGACTATTCTAGTTGCTGTAGCAATGTATGTTATTTAACTTACACATTTATGTATGAACTATTTTGTATGCAATTATATGAATCATGTTGCAGATGTGTTGTTGGTTTGAATATCACTTTGGATTTCTAGCCATCTTCCTTTCCAACCGGTGCTGCATCTTTTCTTGTGTGTTCCTTTCCAAGCTGAGTACTATTATAGGTTTCTAAGGGGTACACTCACCTCACCCTCTTTGTGTTAGAACCTCTTATGCACCTTCCTTCAGTTACTGCAATTGTCACACCCTTGATACCAACAGGGACATCATACTTACCTCTATGTGGAATCATGGTGAAGGAATTATCATACGACCTACTACTGGGACTCCTACACCATACGGTCTGAGATATAATTGGGAATTCTTATCGGGCAGATCCCCCGGCATGTTGGTGGGTCTAGCACTGTGAATATGTGCGTTCACCTATAGGTTGCTCCACTGCGGCCTGCGTTGGTCACTAGCAGGTTGCTCCCCTATGCACCTACGTTGGTTCTAGAAATCTTGGAGAATGATTGGGATTCTAGAAGCTTCCCCTTATAGGAGTTTCTAGAAGTTGCTTTAACAAATTACCTTGGATAAAACTTTTGGATCCTATCATTCCCTACTTTAGATTTTTCACCACTTATCCTTTTATCATATCCCTCCATCAATGTTGGATCTCTTACACTAGATTGGTAATCAGATAAGAACTCCCAAATTACCCTCCTTCTCTATATATTCCCAGCCTTCTATGTGGTTTCAGGTTGGATTTTGGAGAGTGATTCTTCCCTTACGTTTTTGTAGTAAGTGGTTACCATCTCATGAGTTTAGGGTGATTGGAGGTGCATATTATAACAAGGAAAGGAAAAGTCAGGAACAACTACTACTTATGTTTGTAATCTCCTTCCATTGATATTAATGCAAATAATTTATTTTTTTCCTGTATGTGATGTTGTCATTTCGCTTATTTCAATACCAGATTGATCTATTGAATGAAGGACTTAGATTATATTTCATAGATCTTCTAGTTTATTGGCTTGTGTTATGTGACTGTGAAGGTTCTAATTTTGGCATTTAGAGCTCGAAGTCCAAGTAGGCCTCACTCTATCATCTATTTAATTTAAGGAAATGCATTTTGTTTCTTGTCTCTTTTTTGTTCTAGGTTAGCCGCTGACCTAGGGGAGATACTTTTATTTGCAATCATAAATCATGTATAAAAAATTGGCAACCATACTATGGAATGGAGTATTCCCTTGGTGGTTTCCCTATCCATTGTGTTTGATTACCTCCTTGATAGACCTTTGTTGTATCATCCAACCAAGAATAGACCTAGGAAGTGATTTCGTTGAGCCCTTTTTGTAATTTTTGAATCAATATCCTCTTTCTCAAGCCGAATGCAGCCCATGTGTCTTTGAAAAATCATTTTGCCTCACCCTCACCCACTCTGCACTAGTGTTGCAATACACTAGTGCCTCTTCTCCACCAGCATTCTCCCCTATTTTTGAATAAATTTTTCCTTGGTTTTTGACCCTCTCTTTGGTCAGCCTACTTCCAGATGAACTTTCCTGAGTCTTGAGTGTCTTCTGGTCTCTCTAAAGCCCCCGTTTGCTTTCCATTTGTGTTGTTTACCTTGGTAAAAATTGTTTTTAATTTTTCTTTGTTATTATCATTTGGTTGCTTGCAAACTAGTTTCATTTGATTGTTGATCACTTAGATGAATATTTGTTCTAGTCCTCATTCTGAAACGTGTAATTGAATCAATAATATTTGGAATCTTAATTTTCTTCATTTCAAAAATTATGTGTGGTGAAAAGAAAAAAATTTCATCAGCTTTTAGGGTTTCTCATGTGCATTAGCATAGGAATAGATGCATTAAAAAGAAAATTGCATCATGCATCTCGTTTGTTTCATATTTTGTACTGCATCTTGATATTTTCTTCCCTTCCTTAGCTAGATTTCCATTGAAAGAGAAAATATTTCTAATTTCTCATGCTATATTTGTATTTTAGGGTATTCAAGTGACATTCGTGGTGAACCCAAAAAATGAAACATAATCAATGATAAAGAGTAAAATTTGTTGAATCAACCTAAGGAGAATTTCTAACATTATTACAAACATTTAGAGGTCTAGGCTAGAGATATGTTCTGACATCGTTAAACATTCAAGCTATCATTGTTTGCCAGTGTTGCATTCGAGGGGTTAAATTTCATTCCATGTATGTGAGTGTATAGGATCATACTCCATGTACCTTCGAGTATATTGGTGGTGCTCCATGCACGTAAAGTATATGGGAACACTCTCATCAAACTATTACACATTGGACAACACTACTACAGACTGCACTCCTTTGTAGTTTTGCATATATTTTTTGAGTCCCCAATACGTTTCTATCCATCCATAGGTAACCGAGTTTGCTACCTTATATATTGTGTGATACACCGAGAACAACATTCAGGTAAATTGGTTATCGTACATTAAGTCCTTACTTCACCAAGGTCTATATTGTAGTTCATGGTTTCTTTATGATCATTTCTTCCTATATTACCCTATTTTTTATTTATTTATTTTTGTGTTAATAAAATTTATTATCCAATGTGGAAGAACAAAATGCCCCTCCCCGTCATTCACATAGAATGAAAAATAAGCCTCCTCCTCCTCCAGAGCCTACTGCTATCCATCATCCAACGCATATGAAAATAAAAGCTAACAAACCAAGAACATCAGGAAATACTTCTGGACCTACACCCAATATTGATCATCCAAAATCATCTATCCCTTTCAACTATGAACTCGAGATTACATCTATTCATGTTGGTAACGCTGACACAATTGAAACAAAATTCCTTGAAACTTTGTTACCTGAGGTCTCTGAATCTGATATCCCTTTGTCAGAAACTTTGTTTCCTAAGTTTATTTAACTTAAGGGGCCTCATGCATCTTTACTTGATTCTTTGGGACCTTCCTCCTCTTTTTCTTTTTCTTAGACCAAACCAGTATATCTTGGGCCAAACGGTGAACCTCTTCCATACAGACTTCTGACGATTAAAGAGATTCCTTAAGAAGAGCCTCATCCTTCTACTCTCATTCATTGGAAGGGACTTCATTTTTGTCAAATTGATCCTCTTTCGTTTCTTAAACCTCAGACACAATCTCCTTTATGTGATTCTCTGGGCTTACCCATGGATCTCTCGCGAAAATATTCATTTGGATTGTTAACCATGTGTGGAACTGATTCAAAATCCCAACCTATGTCCACCACTATTGTTGGGACATCAAGTGTCACTTACTCATCTATGTTTGTAACATCTCCAGAAATGCATTTATATGGTGGCCCATCCATTTCGCTTATTTATAAGTCATTATTTGCTACCTTTTCTAGTGTGGGTTCCAGTCCTTGGACATCTCCCATGTCCTCCAATTCAGGGATAATGTCTCATACTTGTCTTCTAAATGCACATTAGTCTTCTCATATTCCTCCATCTGCACGAACAATATAGAATCAATTTTGGCCTTATGTTAGTGGGAAAAGCCATCCTCAGTAGCCCATCCCTCATTATGCTGGGTAACCTCCATTTGGATCATAGTTGCCTACATCATCCCCTCCTCCCATGGTAGGGGGAACATTGTTATTAGTATACCTCAATATTGCAATCTGCCTAGTTATAGTTATCATTATAATAGATGGCTTCCAATGTTTGGAAACCTACTTTACCCATTCATCCTGGTTCATTTTGGGATTGATTGCTAAATCCTCAAACCGTATTATTTTCATCACGAAGTCCTACCTATTTATCAACACCTCAACAAGCTCAAATACATGCGAGTCAAACTTGATAGCCCATTCCAATGGTTTCTAGTTCTCCCCATGTCTTGATTAATCTACATGTACAAGGTCCATCACCTTCTCAATCACTTGCATAAGGTACTCCTCAAGTTTTGGTATGTCAAATTATTCAAAATTTGGCGTAGCCTCTATCGAACCTCTAATAGGGGGAAATGTAAACCCCTATTGGGCAACAATATGGATTAGATCAACCTCCTTTCCAAGGCCAGAAAATCCACACCCAACCATTCGAATGAATTTATCACCATACGGTTGTCAAGTAACAGACTCAATTTTATGCTAATTATCAAAACCCTCCATATTCTGGTAACCAGGTTCCTTATTATTAGAACCCTTGTTACCCAAGAATGAAATTTCTTTTTTTCTATGATATCCCTTCATATACACGTCATATGTGTTAGGCCCCTATACTACTAGTGTAACCCCTTATTGTTATTAGTATAACCCACTTATTATATTGATGTACCCATGTAGTGCTTATATTGTTACTATTGTGCCCCATAGAATCCCACTATTGTTATTATTGTGCCCTTACATTATTATTGTTATGTCGGCTCTGATTATGCTATGACCCCTTAGACTCCTATATATAGAAAGGAGGTATTTTCATTTGTATCATCCAAGAATTGTTCATTTATGTAATGTAAAAGAGGTTGCCCCCTCGAAGAGGCTGAATTCTAAGGCGTTGATCTATCTTTTCTATCTTTTCTTGAGCTGGTTTCATAACATTTGGTATCAGAGCTTTGGATTCTAGGGTTTCGCTGCTCCAAATAGGTCATCGTGGCATTTTCGCTATAACTATTTTTCTGTGATGTCTCAGAAGTCGCAAAAAAAAACCCTTTTGGGAAGAAATCGCACTAAACCTTAGGTCCGAATTTCAGATCTTTTCGCGCAATATTTGCGGAGATATGCTCTAAGGAAGTTGGTATTTTTGCAGACTCCTGAATTACATTCAAAACAGGTGACCCGGGGAAAATCGTCATAACTTTCTCTCTGGGGATCGAATTGAAATTTCGTCAGAAGCTACAGAAAGAGGACAGACTGTAGCTTCTTGTATATCGTTTTCAAAACTAAATATCTAAAATTTTACACGTGGAACTTCATACAAGTTCGCTCTTCTCGAAAGGTCTATAATCAGGTCATCCTGGGAGATTGTGCATAAGTCTTTCTTGGAGAATCCAATTTGGATCAGACTGGTGGCATTGGAAAGAGGACATAGAGGGCTCCTACAGGTCACAATTTTAGAACTTAAAGATCCGAAAGTACAGAGTTACAGTCGTTTCAAGGTAGAGCTCCTAAAATTAAGAAAAAGCAAGATGAGGAAGTTTGATGGCAAGGATCCGGTAAATTGGATACTTCAGATGGAGCAATATTTTGATATACATGGTGTACAACTGTTACAAAAGCTATGTATTGCATCTTCATATTTAGAACCAGATCAATTTTTATGGTACAAAGGGCTTTGTTCTCGTAAACAACTTGTTACGTGGTCAATTTTCACGGAGGAAATGATAGCACATTATGAGGATACAAAGAGCAACACCTTCTTTAGAGGAACACCACAACAATTGGAAAGAGTAAAAGGGCTTTGTGACATAGTGGAAAACAAAATTATGGAAACCAGGAAGTGTACCCTTCACAACTATAAATATGGAAGTGTTGTTTCTCCTAGCCTTCCACAACCTACAAGGGTTACACCACAACAATTGGAAGAAAAAAGAGAAAAAGGGCTTTGTTACAATTGTGATAGCAAATGCACTAAAGGTCATAAGTGTGCTGAGAAGAAATTATTTTACATAGAATATGAAGAGGAGGAAGAAAATGATCAAGAAACAACAAAAGAAAAAGATATACGCTAGGACCCCACCCCAGAGAAAGAAGAAATGAATCAGACCATATCTTGTAAAGCATTGACAAGAATTACCACTCCTCAAACTCTCAAGATAGAAGGACATATCAAGAAGAAAAAGGTGCAATAAGTGAAATATCACATCGAGAAAGAAGAAATGAATCCAACCATATCTTGTAATTCATTGTTCGAAATTACCACTCCTCAAACTATCAAGATAGAAGGACATATAAAGAAGAAAAATGTTCAAGAAGTGAAAGATCACATCAAGCATCAAGAAATAAATCTGACCATATCTTGTAAAGGATTGGAAGAAATTACCACTCCTCAAACTCTAGAGATAGAAGGACATATCAAGAAGAAAATGGTGCAAGCAGTGAAAGATCACATCGAGCATCAACAACAAGTTCTCCAACTTTTAAAGGATAATGCCACTTTGGTGCAAAATCAAACGAAACAACATGCACTTAGAAAATGGTGATCTTACCGAATGGGAAGACTCTTCAAGGATGAGGATGTGGAAGCATTGTTTTGTGCTATTTATATTATCCAACCAGATTGGATAAACGAAGCAAGGGATGAATGGAAGAAGGATGAAGAAGTATGGCCACTTATTCAAAAGTTGCAAAAGATCCCAATTCAAACAATATTGCCAGAAATTAAAGAGGAAGGAAAAATCATATTGAAACCTGAAGCAGTCACATAAACAAGAACTCGACAGCTAAAAAATCGATCAATTTCAGAGTATCTCATCAAGTGGAATAACTTACCCACTGAATATTCCACATGGGAGGACAAGAATTTTATACAGAAGCATCAAGAACTACTCAAGCGTTGAGGACAATGCCTTTTGAAGGAGAGGGGCATGTTAGGCCCCTATACTACTAGTGTAACCCCTTATTGTTATTAGTATAACCCACTTATTATATTGATGTACCCATGTAGTGCCCATATTGTTACTATTGTGCCCCATAGAAGCCCACTATTGTTATTATTGTGCCCTTACATTATTATTGTTATGTCGGCTCTGATTATGTTATGACCCGTTAGACTCCTATATATAGAAAGGAGGTCTTTTCATTTATATCATCCAAGAATTTTTCATTTATGTAATGTAAAGGAGGTTGCCCCCTCGAAGAGGCTGAATTCTAAGGCGCTGATCTATCTTTTCTATCTTTTCTTGAGCTGGTTTCATAACAATATGCTTCCGAGCTTTAATCACCAGTTGTCTTTTGTGGCTACTCTTGGATTAGTGTATTTAAATTAGCTTAATAATGACCCCATTACTCATTTGCCATGGTGGCCAACTATTCCCACTAAGTGGTCGTCTCATATCCCAAAATTCAATGCGAAGCATAGAGAATACCCATCGACACATGTTATGACGTATCATCTATGGTGTTCATTGAACAATCTTAATGATGATTCCATTTGACTTTGTATTTTCCAATGAATGCTTATGGGTAATGGAACTAAATGGTATATTGGGTAAGCTAGAGAACCGTTTCATGACTTCAACAGTTTAGCCACTACCTTCCTCACACTTTTCTAGTTACACCTTAGATAAAAACTGGAACATAACTATTGAATAACTTCAAACAATCAAACTGTAATCACATTTTAGATGACATTCATGAGTGGAGGCATCATCATTGGTTTCCAAAGACATATATTCCTGATCATTTGTTAGTGGAATCGTTTGTCAAATCTCTGTTAGATCCCATCACGGAAGATGTGGCCAAAGGTGGAGTAATGACCAAAGAGAAAGTTATTTCTCATGCTCAATATTTGGATCAAGATTATACCCAATCGACCATGCTCTATGATAAGGTACCAAATCCTATTAGACCCTCGAGTATTGTCCCTCCTTATCCTAGTAAAGAATATGATGCTGCCAATGGCATTATAGGTTGTTCTATTTCCCAGTGGGAAAGTAAACCATCTGGTATTCTCTTACCACTCTTGCGAAAAAACCTTAATCCCATCCTCCTATGGATTTCACTTCCGAGAAAAATGTTGTTTCATCTGATAAAGGAAAGTCTCGACAACAAGCTGGAAGTAAGAAGAAAGGTAAAGGTAAGAAATATAAGGCATATTCACTAAAAGATAAAAAAATAAATTCATCTTCCAATGAGAAACGAAAGCCTCAATACTCATGCTTGATTTGTAATGAGTATCACTTTACACATGATTGTCTGCACCACACTAAAGTGAATCATTTTCTTAAATAATCCACTTCTACCACTCTGATAGCCAACCCATTTGCCAATGAGGAGAATCATATGGTTTCCCAGGTTTCCTCTTCCTCTAACATAGCTTTGATGCTTTGTTCCTCAAAACTAAAATCCGATGTGATGGTGGCCACTCAAAATAATTACTATGGTAATGCGAATCCACTAAATGGTCAGGATACTAATCAACCTGCCAGTTTCAAACCATCTTCATTTGATCCCATTCCAACTTTGGTTCCTAAAGAATTTACTATCAAGCCTCCAAAGGGTGTTATCCATATGTTTTCCTTCAACTTCCATTCAAGAGTCACGCAAATGTACAACCCAACAGCTATGTCAACTCATGAGCCATTGCAAAATTTACCCACCCAAAAGAAGGCCTTGTTGTCACCTATCTGATGTATGGACCCCTCAAATTCCAACCTATTGGTTTTTCTAATGAAAAGTATACCCCTCAACTTCCAGCTCAGTTAGATTTTATGATTCAGGTCATTTTCCATGGTAAGAACATTCATCATTCTTTTGTGGATGAGGGAGCCTCGACCTGCATAATGTCTTTGTCTTGTTGGAAGGTGATGTTCTTGCTCCTTTTGAGTCAATTGACCACCACATTAAGAGCCTTTGATGGAAGGACATACAAACCTTTTGGGATTTTTAATTCCCTCTAAGTGGAACTAGGGGGAAATGTCATCTCCATTGAAGTGGAAGTTATTGATGGACCTCTAGAGTATAATATTCTACTTGCACATACATGGTTTTATGTTATGGCTGCCTTCATTTTCGCTTACGGGATCATGGCCATAGATAAAATCACCATTCTCATCTTTAATTCCAATTTTATTGTAAGTATCCATCTTATAGGGAAAGCCCTATATTCTTATTAACATTTCGAAGTTGGATTGTTGAAAGATTTATCTCTTATGGGAACCTTTTCGCTACCTCCTCCTATCCTTCCTAGCTCCTCCCCTTCAGTTTCTTATATCAACATGATATCATCCTCTATGATCCTTTTCGATCCATCGATTATGCCTGATGAAACTTACATCAATGTTTTTGGCAACTAAATGTCGCTTACTCGATTGAGCAATATTCTGAAGCCATTTATTTAGCTTGTATGGCCCATACTTTTTATTCGATTAATTTGGTAGATTGATCACTAGATTATTGCACACGATCTGCTCCTCGCTCATATATATTCTCTACTAACATAAGAATCATCGAGATCATGATGTTTGGTGATGCATCATGGGATGAACATCATCATCATTCCTCCTTCCCAGATACCGTTGAAGATAATCTCAGTGGTGTGTGCTTACCTAATTTTTTCAAACCTTTTACAAATTGTATATCTATTCATGAGATCGAATCTGAAACGAAACTTTTGAGTATCAAAGAAACCATTCATCTTGATATTTCGATTGAACTAGGAATATTTGAAAATTTATACATCATAGAATCTTAATCTTCATCTGAAATCAAGATTTATCGAGCCCCTTTTCATGAGTTTAGAGATGTGTTTTCCTAGATATATGAAGAAATGTCAGGTATCGACCCAAATAAATAATTGCATGAAATAAATATGTATCTTGATGCCAAACCCAACTGACACTACCTCTGTTTAGTCCATCCCAAGAACGTTGATGGGATAAAAGCTAAAGTTGAAAATCTATTTAAGGTTGGTTTTATATACCTCATTCCTTTAACTGATTGGATATCAAACATTGTCCCTGTCATGAATAAACAGGGCACGGTCTGAGGATTTGTTAATTATCGAGATGTAAATCGATCTTGTTCAAAAGACAAGTACCTGATCTCATTCGCTGACCAGATATTTGATGACTGCTCTGGTTGCGAGATTTATTTATTTATATATGGATTTTCAGTCTATAATCAAATCAACATTCTCCCAGCAGAAAACCTAAAACAACATTTATTTTTCCTTTGGGTAATTTTTCTTATATAAAGCTCCCTTTCGTTTTAAAAAATGTAGGGGCCACGTTTCAATGTGCAATGGATACGCTTTCCATGACACCAAGCATATCATGGAACCCTATCGAAACGATCTCCCTGCCCACTTCAAGCATCAGGGTAATCACCCCTTGCATTTACGAGCCATTTTTCTCTGTTGTAGACATTATAACATTCGACCTAACCGCATAAATGTGTGCTCTATGTTGGTTCTAGTCAAATTCTTGGTATAGCCATTTTGAAACAAAGAATTCGTATTGATCCTTTAAAAGTTTAGGAAATCAAGGATTTTCATGTGCCTTCTTCCCTCGTTCAATTACAAATACTCCAAGGGAAGGCTAACTTCCTTAGGATGTTCATCCCTAGCTATGTTGAACTGACCAAAGGATTTACTCGCTGACTGAAAAAATGGATTCTGTTAGGCCCCTATACTACTAGTGTAACCCCTTATTGTTATTAGTACAACCGACTTATTATATTGATGTACCCATGTAGTGCCCATATTTTTAGTATTGTGCCCCATAGAATCCCACTATTGTTATTATTGTGCCCTTACATTATTATTGTTATGTCAGCTTTGATTATGTTATGACCCCTTAGACTCCTATATATAGAAAGGATGTATTTTCATTTGTATCATCAAAGAATCGCTGATTTATGTAATGTAAAGGATGTTGTCCCCTCGAAGAGCATAAATTCTAAGGCGTTGATCTATCTTTTCTATCTCTTCTTGAGCTGGTTTCATAACATTTGGTATCAAAGCTTTGGATTCTAGGGTTTTGCTGCTCCAAACAGGTCATCATGGAATTTTTGGTATAACGTTTTTCGGAGATGTTTCAGAAGCTAAAAGGAAAACCCATTTGAGAAGAAATCGTGCTGAATCTCAGAACCAAATTTCAGATCTTTTTGCACTATATTTGCGGAGATATGATATGAGGAAGTTGGTCTTTTTGCAGACTCCTAAATTACATTCCAAACAGGTGACCTGGGGAGAATCATCATAACTTTCTCTCTGAGCATCGGATTGAAATTTTGTAAGAAGGTACAGAAAGAGGACAGACTGTAGTTTCTTGTATATATTTTTTAGTGCCAAAAGTTGAAACAGTGACACGTGGCGCTTCATACAAGTTTGTTCTTCTGGAAAGGTCTATAATCAGGTCATCTTGGGAGATTGTGCATAATGCTTTCTTGGAGAATCCAATTTGGATCAGACTGGTGGCATTAGAAAGAGGACACAGAGGGCTACTATAGCTCGTAATTTCAGAACTTAAAGATCCAAAAGTACAGAGTTACAGTCATTTCAATTTCGAGCTCCTAAAATGAAGAAAAAGCAAGATGAGGAAGTTTGATGGCAAGGATCCGGTGAATTGGATACTTCATATGGACCAATATTTTGATCTACATGGTGTACCACTGTTACAAAAGGTATGTATTGCATCTTCATATTTAGAACCAGAACAATTTTTATGGTATGAAGGGCTTTGTTCTCGTAAACAACTTGTTACGTGGTCAATTTTCACGGAGGAAATGATAGCACATTATGAGGATACAAAGAGAAACACCTTCTTTAGAGCAACACCACAACAATTGGAAAGAGTAAAAGGGCTTTTTGACATAGTGGAAAGCAAAATTATGGAAACCAGGAAGCAGACCCCTCACAACTATAAAGATGGAAGTGTTGTTTCTCCTAGCCTTCCACAACCTACAAGGGTTACACCACAACAATTGGAAGAAAAAAGAGAAAAAGGGATTTGTTACAATTGTGATATAAACTGCACTAAAGGTCATAAATGTGTTGAGAAGAAATTATTTTACATAGAATATGAAGAGGAGGAAGAAAAGGATCAAGAAACATCAAAATAAGAATATATATGCCAGGACCCCACCCGAGAGAAAGAAGAAATGAATCAGACCATATCTTGTAAAGCATTGGCAAGAATTACCACTCATCAAACTCTCACGATAGAAGGACACATCAAGAAGAAAAAGGTGCAAGAAGTGAAATATCACATTGAGAAAGAAGAAATAAATCCAACCATATCTTGTAATTCATTGGTTGAAATTACCACTCCTCAAACTATCAAGATAGAACGACATATCAAGAAGAAAAATGTTCAAGAAGTGAAGGATCACATCGAGCATCAAGAAATGAATCCGACCATATCTTGTAAAGGATTGGAAAAAATTACCACTCCTCAAAATCTAGAGATAGAAGGAAATATCAAGAAGAAAAAGGTTCAAGCAGTGAAAGATCACATCGAGAATCAACAACAAGTTCTCCAACTTTTAAAGGAAAACGCCACTTCGGTGCAAAATCAAACTAAACAACAGGTAGATCAACATCGTAGTGAAAAATGTTTTGATGTAGGTGATTGGGTATTTTTACTGCTACATCTCAAGCAAGCTATTTATGAGAAGGAAATTTTGGCAATACTACATGCACTTAAAAAATCGCGACCTTACCGAATGGGAAGACTCTTCAAGGATGAGGATGTGGAAGCATTCTTTTGTGCTATTTATATTATCCAACTAGATTGGATAAATGAATCAAGGTATGAATGGAAGAAGGATGAAGAAGTATGGCCACTTATTCAAAAGTTGCGAAAGATCCAAATTCAAACAATATTGCCAGAAATTGAAGAGGAAGAAAAAGTCATATTGGAACCTGGAGCAGTCACAGAAACAAGAACCTGACAGCTACAAAATCGATCAATTTCAGAGTATGTCATCAAGTGGAAGAACTTACCCACTGAAGATTCCACATGGGAGGACAAAATTTTTATACAAAAGCATTAAGAACTACTCAAGCATTGAGGACAACACTTTTTGAAGGAGAGGGGCATGTTAGGCCCCTATACTACTAGTGTAACCCATTATTGTTATTAGTACAACCCAATTATTATATTGATGTACCCATGTAGTGCCCATATTTTTAGTATTGTGCCCCACAGAAGCCCACTATTGTTATTATTGTGCCCTTACATTATTATTGTTATGTCGGCTCTGATTATCTTATGACCCCTTAGACTCCTATATATAGAAAGGACGTCTTTTCATTTGTATCATCGAAGAATTTCTCATTTACGTAATGTAAAGGAGGTTGCCCCCTTGAAGAGGCTAAATTCTAAGGCATTGATCTATCTTTTCTATCTTTTTCTTGAGCTGGTTTCATAACAAATTCCCTTCAACTGGGATGACACTGCATAGAAATTGTCTGATTCCCTGAAATATGTATTCGTTCAGGCATCTCTCTTATACCCCCTTGACTATCAACATGATTATTTCTTGTACCTTTCTTTTTCCATCTCTACTATAGTGGTGGTGTTGGTCAAAGAAGATGATATGGAGACTAAATATCCCACTTATTATCTGAGTTCGAACCTCAATGATACTGATATCTAGTGTACTCATGTAGAAAAGTTAGCTTTTGCTGTCATTCAAGACATTAAGAGCTTTTTCCATTACATCTTACTTCTAAAAACTAGTGTTGTTTCAGATTACAACCGTAATACATACATATTTTCATGTCAACTGTTGGGGGAGAAATACTCTAAGTGGTTCATTATTATCCAAGAGTTTGACCTGCAATTCATCAAATCCAAGTTAAAGAAATATTTAGTTTTTGCTGAGCTAATGTGTGATCTTCCTTCCCTTGATGTTAAGTCTACATCTGAAGATTCCATCCCATGCAAGTCATTGTTTCTGATCTCGTCATTTGATGAATGGTATGGATATTTTTTGACCTATATCTAGACCTATATTTTCAGACCTAATACCTCTCACTCAGAGAAGCAAAGTATCTGGTACCAATTATGAAATTATGTGATTATCAGCAGGACCCTTTACAATCATGGTATTGATAATATTTTATGGAGGTGCCTTACACTTGGGGAGGCCAATAATTTCCTCAATGAATGTTACACTAGGGCATGCAGTGAAGATTTATCTCATTACGCTACTGTGCAAAATATTTTATACGCTACTTACTTTCGGCCCACAATTTTCCACAACTATATCCTCATAGTCCAAAAGTGTCATGCATGCCAGATCTATGATCATAAAATCCATGCTTTGCCTACTCCATTGCATCCTGTTGTCTCTTTTGGTCCCTTTGAAAAATGGAGTATCGACTTTATGACATGTAACCCTCATTGGGTTGGGGACATGGTTATATTATTTTCACAATTAACTACATTACCAAGTGGGCTAACACGATGCCTACATTTAACAAAACTAATGAAATGGATGCATTATTTTTATTCAACCACATTATTGCTAGGATTAGTTTTCTGCAAGAAATATTAATGGATCACATGAAGCATTTTTGGAATCATATGATGATCTAATTGGTTTCCAAATTAGGACTTTCACATGAAAATTCGACTCCCTACTATCCTCAAGATAATGGACAAGTTGAGGCTATCAAAAACATTCTTAAGAATATGCTTCAATGCATGATATGGGTACATAAAATGGATTGGGACTTGTTGCTCTATGTTTCCTTATGGGAATACCAAACCTCAATTATGATTTCTACCGAATTCACACCATTCCACTTGGTCTATGGTCTAGAAACAATCATGCCCATTGGATCTGAAATTCCATCACTAAAACTAGCTATTGAACTCTTCCTATTACTTCTGGAGGGGACAAGTGTCTTTTACATCTAACTCAATTGGTTGAAACCCGATGTGATACCACATTAGCTAATGATGCCCATAAAATATGCATCAAAGCATGATATGAGAAGAATGTCAAACCTAGAGGCTTCTCGGAAGGAGATATAGTTCTTTTATATGACTAGAAGGCTGATAAGTTAGGTCCAAGAAAATTCCATCCAATGTGGTTGGCCCCATACATTTTCAAGTGTGTCCTTACAAAAGGGGTCTATGAGTTAGTAGATCTTGATGGAGTTCTGCTAACGCAACCTAGAAATGGGTTGTAACTATAAAAATACTATGCTTGATCCCATGAATAGTAGACTATGTACATACTATCTATAGGTGTCTTCAGTGTGTTTTAATTGTGTTTTTCATAATTTCCCATAGTTTATGTTGATTATTTTTACTTTTGGATTGCATATTTCAACCTCTCTCGAATCGTATATTGGTTTTTCCAATGGTGCTATCTGTAGTACTCGTAACCTATCCTCTACAGCATGGGTTATATTTGCTCCAAATGGTGAGCTAGTGAGAATGCAAGGGATTTGCATTGGTTGCTTTACTAAAAATATCGTTGAGTGTAGCATAATGGTTGAAATACTATATGATTCTATTTCACATGGTATCCACCATATAGTCATCAGGCTTGACTCACAACTCGTATTACTACAACTCGCTAATATCTATTCAATGAGAAATATCCCCATCCTTTTATGGTTTTGAGAGTGCACCTTCTAGCAAGACATTTAGATTTCATATGATATGAACATATTTCTAGAAATATTAATACATTAGCGTATGCCCTAGCTAACTTTATTTTAGACTGACATTTGCAACGAATGTAAATAACTTTAAATTCATATCACATCATATTGAAAGTAGAATATGAACTAGGAAACACTGAATATATATATATATATATTAAGTTTGGTTTTACAAAATCTATGCCATGAGACACATATGGCTACATCTTCCATATAAAAAATACATGCAAAACTTCTAAGTAGACAAATCAGTGGTGCTCATTCGGCATGAGCTATCTTGTGTTGTAATCGACCAATGCGAATAGGCACCATGATTATGTGTTGCTGAAGTCACCATGGAAGCTGATTGACCACGATCTCATCAATCCCATGTGATGCTCCATCTCTAATAGGATCTTAGGTACCTCAAGATCCCATAGCGCATCCCATCCTACTGCAACAATCTGTATTAGTCCCACTAGTTGCTCTTGTGGTTGTGTCTCAATGAAAAGGAGATATGTAGCACGTACTCGTTGAACGGGTCCAAATTTGCATGAAAACAACAAATAGTTCAGTCTCAGGAACACCAAAAAACACAAAAAATTGTAAGAATGTGAAAAAATTAATGGTCAAAATTTCTTACTTGAAGCATCCCATTTCTCACCCTTAGGCAATTCGAGCTTAGGATCATCATGGAAATCCATCCCCACATAAGGATAATCATCAATAATGATGAACTATCTACACATCCACCCAATGAAGGCTAGTGAAAAGTTGATCACTGATGGGCCTGCATGTTGGATCATTTGGTCTATACACCTCCTCATGCGTGGGGTCCTTAGATTGATGGGCTCGATTACAATATGTTGAGGCTACAATAATTGTTCTCTCTCTAGAGAAAAGGAGACTAAGATCACCCCATAGCCAAATTTCTTCAACTTCCACTCCTTTTATTAAGTTGTTCCTTCAAATTGACCAAGACACCCTCACTCAAGTTGAATATTTTTGTCTCTAGACACTTGATCCCATACTTTATGTATGGTCCTCTTGCTGCATATAGTGTTGAGCTTCCTGGAAATCTTCCAATAATGAACAAGATCATTCTCAAAGGTATTTGGGTCACATCCTTTATGTTGATCTTTCCACCCATATTAATAAGGGATTGAGGTCTGCAATAGGTAGTGATATAGTCTTTCATTGTCTCACCACCACTTCTTCCACCTAGATGAGAGATGGGGGCACCTCGCTTTGACAATATTGTCAGAATGTAAATATCCTCTACGTGTATCTAAAGTAGATTCTCCCCAAACCTGATCACCTGTGATTGAATATCTCATGAATGAACAAGGTATTTCAAAAACTCTATATTTTGTATCATACAATGAAGCCATAAAGATTTCAATAACCCACAATTTTTTAATGCTTGGATGGTAGCAGGGTCATTTTCCACATTCAAGTATTTTTCGTAATGTTCTCTTTCTCTCCAAATGAGTGACATTTTGTGCTAATGGGTACTTGAAATATTAACAAGGAATCCATTAGGATCTTTCCCAGGAAAAAAAACTGACAAAATTTGATGCAAAAAAGAAAGAAAACTTAGAAGAATGTGCCCAATTCACTTCAGTAGTGTTTACAAGAGCGTTGCACCTCTATATGCAATGTTTCTTTGCATGGGTGCAATGCAGCTTTCAACACAAGTGGTGCGTTAGTCCCAAGATGTTTTTTATTAATGCGAGGGCCTCAAAACCTTAAAAATTATGCATGAAAACACAAAAATAGACCATGGAAAGATAGGGAAAGATTTTAGTTCCTACTTGGAAGTGACATAAATCAAAATGGTTCCCATGATTAGCTGCAACCAAGTGCAAAAGGTTGAGGGAAAAGGCTCCAATACTCATTGTTGAATGTAAAATGTGAAATGGTAAAAATGAGAAGTCATTTTAAATATTATGGTCATTTTCTCATTATTTTATTTATTTTTAGTATTTTTACCTACATATGCTTCATTTTTACTATGAAACTGGTATGTTTAATCATTTGTGTAGTGTTTTGAGAAGGTCAACAATTGTTAGTAGGTTTTCCTTATGTTTGAACAGGTTACATGGACCAAAGAGTATACTTTTATCTCTTTTTTGGCTCTATAAACCTAGGAAAAGGGAACCCCCATAGAGTCCTCTTTTATTTGTTTTGAGACCCCCAAAATATGAAAATATTGTCGAGTAGTTATCCTTTTGCACTCGTAAAAGTAAATGAAAATATGTCTACTCAGTATAAGTTTAACCCTTTTCTAGACTGAGACAGACTAGCTATGAAAAACGAATACATTAGTTGAACATGGCTAAGAGGTTCTCTTAGGTATTGTTTTCTACATTTTCAAGCCTAAGGAACTACCTACGAAAAGGGATATTTGGAGTTTTCTTCTCTTCCTTTCTTTCAAACTCCCTAAACATGAAAAATATGTTCATTTTTGCCTTTGTTGGACTCGTTAAAACATCAAAGAATGATGTACTTGTTAAACATGACAAGGCCAAAACACTACTTCTCAGGGTTTGTTTAATATATTCGGAGGGATTCACCTAAAGGAAGAACTTATATATCAAGCATATGTTATCCTCCTCAAGCTTGTTAAAAAGAATGATATACTAACTAGTATGGTTGGATAAAGTGGGAAAACAAGGGATTCCATTTTTCTAATGGCAGCAAGCTACTCTTGAACATGGCACTCTTCCACTTCATCTTGAGTTGGGTAATATGCTTTCAGAGCCTCCATTTTGGTTTTGGGTCAATGATGCCAACTTCATTTAGTGTCATCAACGTGTTCAAGAGAAGTCATTTAGTTGATCTCTGCTACAATACTATTAAGGGTTTATTTAATGTCTTCCTTTCCTAATTCAGTTCCATGTCAACATCATTCTGATCATTCTCTCTCAAGCATGATACATATTTTGTGTCACGGATGGGGGATACATCAAGGCCCTCCTGCAATGGGTCGCTTCTTGTCAACATCAACAAATCATCTAGGAAGTTGACTTAGAAACACACCCATGGCACCTTGGTGCTTGTATACATCAATGGAAATTTCCTCACTCTTAGCGACAAGTTTACATTAATTACCTTAAATCAAAATATTTTGTGTGGTTCTCGACACTAGCTCATTTATTCAGACCATACAAATTGTAATATAGTACCTTGAGAGGCATTAACATCATCAATGGTTTCTCTCATGTCTGTCAATGACTTACATCATTAGCAAATAGTTAGATGGTTTCTACCATGTTTGACTTCAACTCATTGATTCACATGGTTAGACTCATACATTTGTTGGTTGCGTGAACAAGATATATGACCTCCGATATAGTTTCACCTATCTGGGTTTCGATTTCAATAGTTATACATGTTGGGAATAACACTGAGAGGGGGGTGAATTAGTATTATCAGATCAATAACTTAATTTTCAAAACTGATTTGTATATGCTACTTCAGCTCAATGAACTAGTGTGTATATGCAACTATACTTAATGAAACTAGTGTATATGCAAAGATATTTTTATTTACCCAAATTATCGTGTATTTAACTTTAATCAGTATATCAGGAATTCAATAGACAGAACAGTAAATGTAGAGTAAAGCATCACACATAAGAAACACACATGAACACCAAAATATAAGGTGGAAACCCAATGTGGGTGAAAACCACCTGTTGTTGTCATATCTGTCTTCTTTTAATAATAAGAAAATTATGTTTACAATTTTTGTACTGGTGCAGTCTTATACCGATACACAGGCTTCTACATGCAGAAAGCTACAACCTTCTCTCATTCTCCAGCTTCTACTGGAAGGGAGATATAACCCCCTAGCTCTTGTACTAGTTGATATGTTTACTAGTACGTAGGTGCCGGCCTATAGAAGGCTACAACCTTATCTTTTCTTCTAGAGACCACGTTTCATAAATTTTCAAACTGGATCCATCAAAAACTTCATTCAATCATCAAATATATCTGCATCAACCAATCTCCTTTTGAACCAACCACAACCGAATCGATCAATCACTTTGACAACCCATCAATTTGATCATTCAGAATGTTATCACCAGAATACATTAACCAGAGCTGAAGCCAAAACCCAAAACATTGTAACAACAAACAAAAGCAACTAAAACATATTTTGAAATTTATATGCTACTTCCATGTGTCAAACCTGCATGCATACGCACTTTCCTGAAAGCAAACCAGCATAGAGATCTACAAATCAAATTTATGATGTATATGTTGCTTTGATATGTAGAACCAGCATGTATATGCTTCTTTTCTAAAGTGAACCTACATACAAATTTGTAAATGATTATTTAAACATTACAACTATTCCAGACTTCAGTCATACCCAGATCATCATATTTACAAACTACAACATCGCTATTTATTAAGATATATGATCAAACCACATAAAGATAACTCGCTTCAGGCCTTAAGATCCTGATACATCATTAGTTCTTATCTTTCATCAAAGATCAAACACAGCAACATAAACCAATAACCTACATATTAGATCTCACACTTCATCAGATATTCGATACTTTCACAACTTGGCCTAATGACCTCCTCCTCCTTTTATAGTTTTAGGCCTTCTCAATACCATGGAAAAAAACCAATTAGGACCAATACCTTGGACCCAATACCTGGGGTCAATACCTTGGATCAAATAGCTTGGACCAATACCATGGATAAAAATACCATGGACCAAATACTTCGGACTAAAAATTTAGTTTTCCAAGGTATACACGCTTTTCCTTCATGAAAGTGTGTGTCTACATATACACGACTTGTATACAGTGAACCTGTGTGTATACATAGCTTGGTCAATGGCGAACCTGTGTATATCTCTCTTTATTCATTTTATGAAAACTAATATGTAATTCTTTGTTGTTTACCTACTTATACTATGATATTTCATCTGAGTGAGTTGCCTTCTGAAATGATTCCTTGAAGCTACCCTGCATTTCATCACATCTGTAAACACTACTATCATACATTGTGTCACATCTGATATCTCTTCATTTAGTTACCATATATAAGTGAGTTTTTATGCTACAAGTGGTTTGCCATTAAGTACAACATATACATGATAATGCCAACAATCTCCCCCTTTGGACTTGATGGCAACAACCACACCAAGTCACTCCCCCTAAGTGCATGTTGAATTCTCTAATATGCTGAAGTGTGATGATTGAGTTCCCATGATTAAGTCCATTCTCCACCTGAGCATAAGAAAGGTATACAAAAGGATGTTCTAAAAGAAGAACATGACTCTATACATACATCATAAATGACTTTCCTATCACCAATGGCTCATTCATACATCCATCTCCCAACCAAGTGGGGATATACCAAGTTTGACTAATCCACCCAATTAAGTGGGGATATACCAATTGTTTATACATGTCAAAACAAGAACCATTACATCATCCATCCCATGCATAGTGGGGTTACAAATTAGGTCTTTTCATGACCTTTACATTAAAACATATACATGACATATATAACAGAGACCAAATATCTTAAACAAGACATTGATAGTCATCAACAACTATCATATGATTTGCACCATCAGCAACATTTTCCAATTAGCATCCATACCAGAAATTTGTATATGTCCATCATTAGTTCTCAAAATATAATCAACCATGTTGTCCCCCTGCACCTGTTCACTGTCGGATCTGATCATTCCATATGTTAGTAAGAGATATCAAAGCATCATCATCAATTAGATATATATCAATTTATCAACAAATTTATGAGGACCAATATATTTCCATATGTTATCAGCTGAGTGAAACCATAAACAGAGCAGATAATTGATAGAGCCATAGTGGACCCCATTTTCCTAAGTCTAGCCCACTTCTTTCCTTCAAACCAACATATACGCAACTGTGCCCATAGAAACCCACGTATGTACGCGACTACTCTTTATGAAACTCGCGTATAACCACCTTTCTTTGAAGAAAATAGGATTTAACAGTAGGATGATGCAGCAACTACTCCTAGCTTTTGTCTGAGATATTCAAATGTCTCTCTGGGTAGTGGTTTAGTGAATATATCAGAAACCTATTCTTTGGAGGGAACATAGTGCAGTTTGACCTTTTGTTCAAGTACCTGCTCACATAGAAAATGATATTTGATGGGTATGTGCTTGGTATTGGAATGCATGATTGGATTCTTTGAAATACTGATGGCACTTGTGTTATCACATAGAATGGAGATGGTGGAGTACATGTGATCTGAATGTCTTACAAGGTTTGATTCATCCAAAGTAGTTGTGTGCAACAAGATGCAGTAGCCACGTATTCTACTTCAGCTGTGGATAATGTAATTAATCTTTATTTCTTGTTGAATCAAGACACTAACCTGGAACCCATATACAATGCACCACCACTAGTGCTTTTTCTGTCATCAACTTTTCCTGCCTAATATACATCTGTATATGCATGAAGTGTAAGATCTATATCTCTAGGATATCATAAACCAAAGTCTTGTGTTCCTTGAAGATATTTGAAAATCCTTTTGACTGCTCGAAGGTTTGTTTCCTTAGGATTTGCTTGGAATCTTCCAACTATTCCAACTGCATGCATGATGTCCGGTCGAGTACCTGTTAGATAAAGAAAAATTCCAATCATGGATCTGTAAGTTGGTTGATGTACTACTGTTGATTCATTATTTGAGCTAAGACTACATCCTATTACCATTAGGGTACATACTGGTTTAGAATCTTCCATGCCACACTTTTTCAAGATCTATTTGAGATATTTGGTTTGTGAGAGAAAATACCATCCTTATTTTATTGAACTTGTAGACCAAGAAAGTAGGTAAGCTCACCAATCAAGGACATTTCAAATTATTGCTGCATTACTGAATCAAAATTCTGACTCACGGATTCTTCATTTCTACCAAAAATGATATCATCAACATAAACAATAATTATTAGAAATTTACCTGTGTCAATCTTTGTATATATATTATTATCTGTTGACCCCTTTGAAAAACCTTTTTGGTGGAGATATTTGTTAAGATGGTAATACCAGGCCCTTGTAGCCTATTTTAGACCATAGAGAGCCTTTCTAAGTTTGCATACAAGATTTGCATCATTTCCAAGAATGAATCCTTTTGGTTGTTCAATATAGACTTCTCCTTCAGAATCAGTGTGATTTGATGTGGCAAAATGATCATCATCTTATTCATTGTCATAACCTTCAGTTTTTATCTATTTTGGATTTTTGCTTTCTTCATCAACCACAACATCAATACTTTCAATAATTGTCCCAAGTCTTTTATTATAATATTTATATCCTTTACTTCGGGAAGAGTAGCCAAGAAGAATACCTTCATTTGTTGTGGGTTCAAACTTACCAAGTTTTTCATCAGTCTTTTTGATGTAACATTTGCTTCCAAAAGCTTTGAAGTATTTTACAGTAGGAGTCTTACCATACCAAAGTTCATGTGGAGTTTGAGTGTTGTTTACCTGAACATTTGCTTGGTTGAGAATAGTGATGGCGGTAAATGAAGCTTCGCCCCAGAAGGTTGCAAGAGTTCCAGATTCATATAGCATAGCATGAGCCATTTGTTGAATAGTTCTATTCATCCTTTCTACCACTCCATTTCGTTGAGGAGTCCTTGTAGTGGAGAACTACCTTTTTATTCCATGTTGCTCACAAAAGTCAAAGAATTCATCCGAGGCAAATTCCCCTCCTCAATCAGATCTGAGGCATTTGATTTTGCAATCTAATTCATTTTCAACCAAAGCTTTGAATACTTTGAACCTTTCAAATGCTTCATCTTTATGCTTTAGAAGACCTATCCAACACATTCTGGAAAAATCATCAATGAATAATATAAAGTATTCTTCTCCACTAGGTTACTTTTTCCTTGATGGTCCACATAAATGAGTATGAACAAGTTCAAGAGGCTTACTAGATGACCCTTCCTTTTTGATGAAGTGAGATCTGGTTTGCTTGCCAAATTGACATGATTTTCATATATTATTTTTAGAAATGTTGATATCTGGAAGATCACGAACAGCCTGGAATCTGCATGCTTTCTTATTTGAAAATTTTTTAGATGTCCCAATCTTCTATGCCATAGCCAGTTCATTGGAATTATGAATCAGATTTGACGCTCGTGTTCTCCTTGATGGCAACTCATTCAAATGACAGATCACAGTTCAGCAGGTTAATAGTTCAAAGTTACAGATTAGACTTCACAGAATGACGAAAGAGAAGTATACACAGGTTCACCTTGACAAAGTAGTGTATACACGCGGCTTAACAGACCAAAAGGTGTGTATAATGTACACACGTAATTTCACAGAAGAAAAGGTGTGTACATGTTGGAAATCTAAGTTTTGGTCTGTGGTATTTGGTTCATGGTATTTTGATCCACGGTATTGTTCCTAATATCATAGTTCAGCAAGTTAACAGTTTAGAGTTACAAATCAAACTTCACAGAATGAGGAAGGAGAAGTATATGCAGATTCATCTTGAAAAGGTTGCATATACGAGTGGGTTAACAGACCAAAAGGTGTGTATAATATACACACACAGTTTCACAGAAGAAAAGGTGTTTACATGTTGGAAATCTAAGTTTTGGTCTGTGGTATTTGGTTCATGGTATTTTGATCCATGGTATTGTTCCTAGTATCTGGTCTAAAGTATTGGTCTAAGGTATTAGTCTTAAGTGGTTTTGGACCATGGTATTGAGAAAGTCCTAACACTATATAAGGAGAAGAAAATCATTAGGCCAAGGGTACTCAAGCATTGAATATCTGATGATGAGCAAGATCTAGTGTATAGGTTATCGGGTTATGGTGCATAGCTGGATATGAACCAAGGATGAACCTTAGCACTTGATGATGGATAAGATCTAATGATAGGTCAATATGTTAAGGATTGAAGCGAAGTATCTTTATGTGGTTTGATCATTTATCTAAATAACTCGCGCATGTTATGGTCTCTAAATATCATGATATAGGTATAACTAAAGTCTAGAATTATTTTAATGTTTTAAATCATCATTTACAGATCTGTACGCAGGTTGACTTTAGAAAAGGCGCATATACACACTGGTTTTGTATATCAAAACAGCATATACATATTAAATTTTATTTGAAGATCTGTACGCAAGTTAGCCTTGAGAAAAGTGCGTATGCACGTAGGTTCGACACAGGGAAGTAGCATATACCTTGTAAAACAGGTTTTAGCTACTTTTGTTTTTTGTTGCAGTATTCTGGGTTCTAGCTTAGGTTATGGTTACTGTATTCTAGTTACAGAATTCTGAAAGATCAGATTGAATGGTAGTCAAAGTGGTTGATTGGTTCAGTTGTGAAAATGAGATTGATTGATGCAGTTATATTTGATGATTGAATGATGGATCCAGTTTGAAAATTTATGAAATGTGGTTCTTGGAAGAAAAGAGAAGGTTGTAGCCTTCTACAGGTAGAAGTATACGTACTATTATAAGTCTACACCAATACAAAAATTGTAAAAAGAAGTTTCTTATTATTAAAAAGAAGATAGAGATGATTACAACAGGTGGTTTTCACCCACATTGGATTTCCACCTTATATCTTGTGTTCATGTGTGTGATTGTCTGCTCTATTTTACTGCATCTGGTTACTATTTATATGGTTCTAGTGCATTGATTAATGATCAACATATGATGAATTAACTGAATCTTATGTTTACAGTATATACACTAGTTACTTTAATCACAATCGCATATACACGCGTGTTCCACTAAATAAAGTAGCGCATATAAATCTGATTATGGAAATGAAAAATTATTGACTTGCTAATACTGATTCACCCCCCTTCTCAATAATATTTCCAACAATCGGTATCAGAGCAAGTCCTTCAGAAGAATCTTGACTCTTGAGGGAAGATCCATCATCATGAGTAATGAAGAAAGAGAGGGATCCATCAAACGTCCAATATTTGATGGAAGAAACTTTGTTTGTTGGAAGGTAATAACCACAATCGATCTTCAATCTATTGGAACAAATATTTGGGAAATCGTGGAAGGAGAATATACATTTCCATCAGCAATTCCTATAGTTACTGTAGGTAAAAAGCAATATGAAACTAATGCCAAGGATGTAAATACATTATTAGGAAGTCTATCACAATCAAAATTTGTCAAAGTTATGTAGCTCAAATCCGCTAAAGAAATATGGGACAAAATCATTCTAAGCTATGAAGGAGACACTCAGGTAAAACGTGAAAAACTGCAAACTCTCAGAATTCAATATGAAACACTCAAAATGTACAATGATGAAAGTATAGCTAGTTACTTTTTATGTATAGATGAGATTGATAATTTCATGAATAATTTGGGTGAAGAGATAAAAGAAGCTACTTTAGTTGAAAATGTTTTAAGATCTTTGTCTGCTAAGTCTGAATCAAAAGTATCTTCCATAGAAGAAAAACAGGATCTTCAGACTATTACTATGACACAGCTACACGAGATCCTAACTGCTTTCGATATGAGAAAAGGAGGTCCATCAAATATGAGAGAAGCAGTATTTAAAGCTTCAGGAAAAGAAGAACTTAATTAATCAAGACATATTTCAGAAGGAGAAGAAGAAGCAAACTTTGTCAAGAACCTTCAATGGGGTTCCAGAAGATTCAGTGGTAAACTACGATTCAAATGTATTTCTTGTGGAAGAGTTGGTCATTATGTTGCCAAATGTCCTCATAAATATAAGGTTGATAAAGGTAAGGGATTTGTAAAATGGACATAAAACAAAATGTAAGTAAAAAGAGCTACTGTACTTATGAAGATAGCGATGGTTTATCAAATAGTGATGAATACGAAAATAGCAGTGATTATAGACTTCTGATGGCTTATGAAGATGATGATTTTTAGATGCTTTAGATGAACATGACCTTTATGAAGAAATATCTAAACTCAAAATCTATTTAGAAGAAAAGAATATGATTATAGATACCTTAACATTCCAACTTGTTGAAAGAGAAATACACAATCAAAAGCTAGAATGTGAAATTGTGGGTCTAAGAAAGGATCTTGCAAAAACAAAAGCTCTCAATCTTAGATTTGCTAAAGGATCAGATACCTTAAATGAAATTATCAAAGTACAAGGCTCTCCTTCGATAAAGATAGATCTTGGATACTCTGAAGAAACATTTCAAACACAGAAGCCGTCAACCTCCACTAAAAGCTATCGTGATGCAGCAAAGAGTAGTGAACAGTTCGACAATCATCAACAAGCACATAAAGAAGATCACTAGGTGAATCAGGCTCAATTTACTTCAAGAATGAATAGAGACCACAATCAACCTCAAGTAAACCACACTCAATTTGCTTCAAGGAATAACAATCAACAATTATGTAGAAGGAACTTCAACTACAATCATCAGGTTAGTAGATTCAATAATAGCAAGAACTTCTTTAATGGTAAATGTTTCTCATGTCATAATTTTGGACAGAAAGCTACTCATTGTGTTGCTTACAAAACTATCATGACTAGAGAAGCACGAAATCAAGGAAACATGACAGGGATCAAGAAAAGTTCCTATAATTGCTTTTTACTTCTTGAAAATGAAATGGAATGCTCAATCTATAACAAATTTGGCCATGAAGAATCTGAATGCAGGAGAAAATTCCGGAAAATAGCTCGAAAGAAGCAAATTCCATTAAATCCCAAAATATGGAGAAAGAAATAATCACAAACAGAAAGATGTGGAATAGCCCTGTATGCAGAAGGACAAGAAAACTAGTGGTACATTGACAATGAATGCTCAAAACACAAGACAAGTGACAAAGAAAAACTACACTCATATAATGCCTTAGAAAAGGAAATGAGTGTCTCATTTGGAAACGACACTCCCACTGCCATAAAAGGTAAAGGCTCTATTTTCTTGAAAGAAAAAGTTAAAGTTGGGAATATTATGTATGTTGATGGCTTAAAGCACAATATGTTGAGTGTGAGTCAAATGTGTGATCAAGGAAATGAAGTAGTATTTCGATCAAATGGATGTGTTTTTCTTTAGCTTGATTTAGGAGAAAGCATGTTTAAAGGGAAAATAACTCCAAGAAACCTATACATACTCAAGGGAGGACAAAAATGGTGCTATCTAGGCAAAAAATGATGAACACTGGCTATGGCACAAAAGATTGGGGCATCTAAGCTTCTCTCAAATAAGAAAAGCATGGAAATTCCAGGCTGTTCATGATCTTCCTGATATCAACATTCCAGAAAATACAACATGCAAATCACGTCAATTTGGTAAGCAAACTAGAGAAAATTTCCTTGAAAAGGAAGGATCAGCTAGTAAGCCCCTTGAACTTGTTCATACTAATTTATGTGGACCGTCAAGGAAAAAGTCACCGCGTGGAGAAGAATACTTTATATTGTTCATTGACGATTTTTCTAGAATGTGTTGGATAGGACTTCTAAATCATAAAGATGAAGCATTTGAAAAATTCAAAGCCTTCAAATCTTTGATTGAAAATGAATTATATCGCAAAATCAAATGCCTCGGATCTGATCAAGGAGGGGAATTTCCCTCAGATGAATTCTTCGACTTTTGTGAAGAACATTGAATAAAATGGAAATTCTCCACCGCAAGGACTCCTCAGCCAAATGGAGTGGTAGAAAGGATGAACAAAATTATTCAACAAATGGCTCGTGCTATGTTAGATGAGTCTAGAACTCCTGCAACCTTCTGGGGTGAAGCTGTATTCACTGCCATCACTATTCTCTACATAGAAAATATTCGGGTAAACAGCACTCAAACTCCACATGAGCTCTGGTATGGTAAGACTCCTATTGTAAAATACTTCAAAGTTTTTGGAAGCAAATGTTACATCAAAAGAACTAATG
Organism: Pinus tabuliformis; assembly: GCA_031772625.1. NCBI lineage: Eukaryota > Viridiplantae > Streptophyta > Pinopsida > Pinales > Pinaceae > Pinus > Pinus tabuliformis. Next base: position 1,906,990,678 of record CM062816.1, read on the forward strand.
AAAAACTTGGTAAGTTTGAACCCAGAGCAGATGAAGGTATTCTCCTTGGTTACTCTTCCTAAAGTAAAAGATATAAATGTTATAATAAAAGACTTGGGAAAACCATTGAAGGTATTGATGTTGTGGTTGATGAAGCATGCAAAAATCCAAAACAAATAAAAACCAAAGATTTTGAAGAAGATGAGGATTATCCTCCCACATCAAATCATACTAATTCTGCAGAAGAAACCATTGAAGCACTAGAAGAAGAGATAACGGTAGAAGAAAAGACTCTATCCATGTATGTTCAAAAAAAACATCCTGAAGATCAAATCTTGGGAGAAAAAGGGGTAGGTGTGCAAACTAGAAGAACCATTGCAGAAGCTTCAAGCTATCTAACATTACTATCTTCCACTGAACCTCAAAATGTAAATGAAGAATGACGAGATGAATGTTGGGTCAAGGCGATGAATGAAGAACTTGAGAAAATTGAAAAGAACAATACTTGGGAATTAGTTCCTAGAACTCATGATAAGAATATCATAGGAACTAAATGGATATTCAAAAACAAGCTGGAAAAAATGGAGAAGTTATTAGAAACAAGGCCAGACTTGTTTGTAAAGGATATTCTCAAAATGAAGGTATAGACATTGAAGAAACTTTTGCACCTATTGCTAGACTTGAAGCCATCAGAATGTTCCTTCCTCTTTCTAGTTTTCAGAAATTCAAATTATACCAAATGGATGTAAAATCTACCTTTCTTAATGGAGACATAAAAGAAGAAGTCTATATTGAGAAACCACATAGATTCATTCTTGGAAATGATGCAAAACTTGTATGCAGACTGAGAAAGTCTCTCTATAGTCTAAAGAAAGCTCCAAGGGCCTGTTATTACTCTCTTGACAAATATCTCCATCAACAAGGTTTTTCAAAGGGATCGGCTGATAGAAATTTATACACAAAGATTGACAATAATAAATTATTAATACTTGTTGTGTATGTTGATGATATCATTTTTGGTAGCAATGAAGAAGTCATGAGTCGAAATTTTTCTTTGGTAATGCAGCAAGAATTTGAAATGTCCCTGCTTGGTGAACTTACATATTTTCTTGGTCTACAAGTTCAACAAAACAAAGATGGTATTTTTCTGTCACAAACAAAATATCTCAAACAGATCCTAAAAAAGTACGACATCGAAGATTCTAAACCAGTACATACTCCAATGGTAACATGATGTAGTCTCAACCCAAATGATGAATCAACAGCAGTGCATCAACTAACTTACAGATCCATGATTGGCAGCTTTCTTTATTTAACAGGTACCCGACCAGACATCATCCATGCAGTGGGAATAGTTGGAAGATTCCAAGCAAATCCAAAGGAATCACACCTTCAGGCAGTCAAAAGGATATTCAAATATCTTCAAGGAACAAAGAATTTTGGTTTAAGGTATCGTAGAGATACAAATCTTACACTTCGTGCGTATATATATGCATATTGGGCAGGATGCGTTGATGATAGAGAAAGCACAAGTGGTGGTACATTCTATATGGGTTCCAGATTAGTGTCTTTGTTCAGCAAGAAACAAAGCTCAATTGCATTATCTACATCTAAAGCAAAATATGTGGCTATTGCATCTTGCTGCACACAACTCCTTTGGATGATGCAAACATTGCAAGACATTCAGATCACATGTACTCCACCCATCTCCATTCTTTGTGATAATACAAGTGCCATCAGTGTTTCAAAGAATCCAATAATGCATTCCAAGACCAAGCACACAACCATCAAATATCATTTTCTATGTGAACAATTTCTTGAACAAATGGTCAAATTGGAGTATTTTCCCTCCAAAGAGTAGGTTGCTAATATATTCACCAAATCGTTGCCCAGAGAGATATTTGAATATCTCATACAAAAGCTGGTAGTAGTTGATGTGCTATCCTACTGTTAAATCCTATCTGTGTTAGAGAAAGGAGGTTATATGAGAGTTTCGTGAAACGTAATCACATACATAGGCTGGTTTCTATGGATACAATCGCGTATATGTTCATTTGAAGAAAAGAAGAGGGCTAGACTCAGGAAGAAATGGCTCTGATATGGTTCAGTTCAAGGGGAGAATATGCTTCTAATAATGCATTGTTGGCATTATCTTAGAAGATCACGGTACTGGTTCACACAGTTGTTTTTTCAAGTGGAACAGGTTCAAGGGGAGAACATGGTTGCTAGTTGACAGATGCCGCCGATGACTATCATGGTCTTGCTTAAAGATATTTTGTCTTGGTTACATATAAGTCATGCATATATTTTAATGTAAAGGTCATGAAATGACCAAAGTTTCTACCCCACTATGCATGGGATGGATGATGTAATGTTTTCTTGTTTTGACTTGTATAAACAATTAGTATATCCCCACTTGGTTGGGAGATGGATGTATGTATGAGTCTTTGGTGATAGGAAGGTCATTGGTGATGTGTGTATAGAGTCATGTTATCTTTTTGTAGACCTTTCTTATGCTTAGGGGGAGCATGGACTCAATCATAGGAGCTCAATCAGCACACTTCAACATATCAAAGAATTCAGCAAGTACTCATGGGGATCATGACTGTTTGCCGTTGATGAAAAAAGGGGAGAGTGATTTAGGGTTGCCATAAAGTCCAAAGGGGGAGATTTTTGGCATTATGACTCAGAATTAACACAAATGTTGTCCTTGATGCCAACTCACTCAGACGACAGATCACAATTCAGTAGGTTAACAGCTGAGAGTTACAGATTAGACTTCACAGAATGAGGAAAGAGAAGTATACGCAAGTTCACCTTGACAAAGTAGCTTATACCCTGGGTTAATAGACCAAAAGGTGCGTATAATGTACACATGCAGTTTCACAGAAGAAAAGGTGCGTACATGTTGGAAATTTAAGTTTTGGTCCATGGTATTGCTCCTAAGTATTTAGTTTGAAGTATTGATCTAGGGTATTCAATCCAAGGTATTGGTTTCAAGTGGTTTTGGACCATGGTATTGAGAAATGCCTAACACTATACAAGGAGAGGAAGATCATTAGGCCAAGGGTACTCAAGCATTGAATATCTGATGATGAGCAAGATCTAGTGTACAACTTATTGGGTAATGGTGCATAGCTGGATCTGAACCAAGGATGAACCTTAGAACTTGAAGAAGGATAATATCTAATGATGGGTCAAGACCTTAAGGCTTGAAGTGAAGTATCTTTACGTGGTTCGGTCATTCATCTGAATAACTGGCGCATGTTGTAGTCTGTAAATATGATGATCTAGGTATAAATGAAGTCTGGAATTATTGTAATGTTTTAAATCATCATTTACAGATCTGTACGCAGGATCACTTTAGAAAAGGCACATATACACGCTAGTTTTTCATATCAAAACAACGCATACATCCTAAATTTGATTTGCAGATCTCTACGTAGGTTAACCTTGAGAAAAGTGTGTATGCATGCAAGTTCGACACAGGGAAGTAGCGTATACCTTGTAAAATATGGTTTAGCTACTTCTGTTTACTGTTTCAGTATTCTTGCTTCTAGCTTGGGTTCTAGTTACTGTATTCTGGTTACATCATTCTAAAAGATCAAATTGAAGGGTAGTCAAAGTGGTTGATTGGTTCAGTTGTGAAAAGGAGATTGGTTGATGAAGATATATTTGATGATTGAATGATGGATCTAGTCTGAAAATTTATGAAACGTGATCCCTGGAAGAAAACAAAAGTTTGTATCCTTCTGTAGGCCAACACCTACGTACTAGTAAACATATGAACTAGTAAAAGAGCTAAGAGGGTTGTAGCTCCCTTCCAGCAGAAGCTAGAGAACGAGAGAAGGTTGTAGCCTTCTATAGGTTGAAGTCTGCATACTGGTATAAGTCTACACTAGTACAAAATTTGTAAAAAGAAGTTTCTTATTATTGAAAATAAGATAAATATGATTGCAGCAGGTGGTTTTCACCCACACTGGGTTTCCACCTTATATCTTGTGTTCATGTGTGTGATTGTCAGCTCTGTTTTACTGCACCTAGTTACTGTTTATATGGTTCTGATGCACTGACTAAAGATCAACATATGATGAATTAACTGAATCTCAAGTTTACAGTATATATGCTAGTTGCTTTAATCACAGTTGTGTATACACGCATGTTCCACTAACTGAAGTAGAGTATATAAATCTGATTATGGAAATTAAAATTTATTGACTTGCTAATATTGATTCACACCCCCCTCTCAGTATTATTTCCAACATAGTTTTCAACATTTTTGCTTAGATATCACTGATGTTGTCCTCTGTTGAGTACGTATAGTTTGTTCGGAGTTCTTGTACCTTTGATCACAGTTTCTCTTGTATCAAGCTCATGAACAACACATCCATTTGATCAAAACACTGCTTCATTTCCTTGATCACACATTTGACTCACACTCAACAGGTTATGCTTTAAGCCATCAACATACATAACATTCCAAGCTTTAACTTTTTCTTTCAAGAAAATAGAGCCTTTACCTTTTATGACAGTAGGAGTGTCATTTCCAAATGAGACACTCCCTTCCTTTTCTAAAGCATTATATGAGTGTAGTTTTTCTGTGTCACCTGTCATGTGTTTTGAGCATCCACTATCAATGTACCACTAGTTTTCTTGTCCTTTTGCACACAAGGCTATACCACATCTTGATGTTCGTGGTTCTTTCTTTCTCCATATTTTTGGATTTAATGGAGTTTGCTCCTTTTGAGATATTTGCCGAAATTTGCTCCTGCATTCAAATTCTTCATGGCCAAAGTTGTTACAGATTGAGTATTCTATTTCATTTTCAAGAAGAGAAAAGTTATTATAGGAACTTTTCTTGATCCCAGTCATATTCCTTTGATTTTGTGCTTCTCTAGTCATGATGGTTTTGTAAGCAACACATTGAGCAGCTTTGTGTCCAAAATTATGAGATGAGAAACATTGGCCATTAAAGAAGTTCTTGCGATTATCAAATCTACTGACACGGTGATTGTAGTTTCCATTGACATTTGTCTTTGAAGGAAATTGAGTATTATTTACTTGACGTTGATTGTGGATTTTGTTCATCCTTGAAGTAAATTGATCCTGATTTACCTGGTGATCTACCTTATGCCTTTGTTGATGATTGTGAAACTGTTCACTGCTCTTTGTTGCATCAAGATAGCTTTTAGTGGAGGTTGACAACCTTTATGATTGAGATGCTTCTTCAGTATATCCAAGACCTATATTTATCAGAGGAGAATGCTGCAGTTTGATAATCTCATTTAAGTTTTTTGATCCTTTATAAAATCTAAGATTGAGAGTTTTTGTTTTCTTGAGATCCTTTCTTAGACCCACAATTTCAGATTCTAGTTTTTCATTGTGTTTTTCTCTTTCAGAAAATTAGTACGTCAAGGTATCTATAATCATATTCTTTTCTTCTTAATGGATTTTGAGTTTAGATATTTATTCATAAAGGTCATCTTCATCTAAAGCATCCAAAAAGTCATCATCTTCATAAGCCATCAGAAGTCTATAGTCATTACTATTTTCATCTTCATCACTATTTCATAAACCATCGCTACCTTCATGAGTATATTAGCTCCTTTTACTTACAATTTTTTTTCTATTCCATTTTGTAGATTCCTTCCCTTTATCATATTTATCTTTATGAGGACATTCGGTACCATAATGACCGACTCTACCATAGGCAAAACATTTGAAAGGTAGTTTACCTCTGAATCTTCTAAACCTTGTTCAAGCTTATTAACAAATTTTACTTCCTCTTCTTCTTCTGAAATATGTACTGATTCAATGAGTTCTTCTTTTCCTTTTGATGAAGCTTTAAATGTGGCTTCTCTCATATCTGATGGACCTCCTTTTCTCATCTCAAGGCAGTTAAGACTCCGTGAAGTTGTGTCATAGTAATAGTTTGTAGATCCTACTTTTCTTCTATGGCAGATACTTTTTGTTGGGTCCTTATAATACTAGTGATTATCCCATTACTATTATAGTTGTATCCATTATTAATATTGTTGTGCCCCATATAATCCCTCTATTGTTATTTTTGTGGCTTTATATTATTATTGTTAGGATGGCTGGGTTATATTGTGACTCCTTAGACTCCTATATGTAGAAAGGAGGTTTTGTCATTTGAATCATCCACGAATTGTTAATTTATGTAATGTAAAGGAGGTTTCCCCCTCGAAGAGGCTGAATTTTGAGGCGTTGATCTATCTTTTCCATCATTATTTTGAGCCGATTTCATAACATTTGGTATCAGAGCTTTGGATTCTAGGGTTTCGCTGCTCCAAATAGGTCATCAAGGCATTTTCGCTATAACTTTTTTCCTGTGACGTTTCAAAAGTTAAAAAAAAACCCATTTGAGAATACATTGCACTGAACCTTGGGCCTAAATTCAAGAAATTTTTGCACTATATTTGCAGAGATATGACTTGAGGAAGTTGGTCTTTTTGTAGACCCCTGAATTACATTCCAAATAGGTGACTTGGGGAAAATCGTCATAACTTTCTCTCTGAGCATCGAATTGAAATTTCATAAGAAGTTATAGAAAGAGGACAAACTGTAGTTTCTTGTATATATTTTTCAGAGCAAAAGGTTGAAACAGTGACTCGTGGCACACTGTACAATTTCGCTCTACTGAACTAGTCTATAATCAGGTCACTGTGGGAGATTACGCATAACTCTTCGTTGGAGAATCCAATTTGGATTAGATTGGTGTAATTGGAAAGAGGACATAGAAAGCTACTGTAGGTCAAAAATTTAGAACTGGATGATTCGAAAGTACAGAGATACATCAGAGGCAATATCGAGCTCCTACAATCTGAAAAAAGGTGTGTAGATTTTTTTAAATTTTTGCTTAAGTTTGGTTTGAAAATTTATTTTGAATGAACTCAAAGGGAATAGAAGAGCATTATTATCAGTAACTAATTCCCTGAGAAAATAAAATGCAAACACCTAGTAAGCAACCTGAAAGCTCTAGCATGACTCATGAAGAAGGGGAAGAAATGCTACATGATATATCAAAATTACAAGACCAAGTGCAACAAATGTCACTCTCACAAAAGCTAACAAAAACTAAGATAAATGGTGCAGAATCTAAGATAAATGGTGTGGAAGCTAAGAAGGATGATTTGAAGATAGATTTGAACAGAGACATGGCAGATTTGAAGACAAATTTGAAGACAGACATGACAGATTTGAAGACAAATTTGACAAATTTTCTACAAGAAATACTTACTAATGGTGAAAAGGTAGTAAAGGAAACTCATGATGCGAAGAAAAGAAATTTTTGTCATGATTTAATAGACTCTAATGTGGGATCAAAGACCCACCATATTCCAAAAATCAATATGAGAAAGTTTGATGGAAAGGATCCCACAACATGGATATTATAGATGGAGCAATTTTTCGATCTCAATAATGTGCAAAACACATAAAAGCTACGTATTGCAACTTTATATTTGGAACCAAATCAGTTTGTATGGTATCAATGGCTTTGCTCTCATAAACAAATTATCACTTGGGCAATTTTTACGGAAGAATTGACAACAATTATGAGGATACCAAAAGCAACACTTTTTTTAGCCAATTGATAAGTCTCAAACAAAAGGTTCAATAATTGAGCACATTGAGGAGTTCCAAAAATTGAACATAAGGGTAAAAAATATTCCAGAGGAGCATAGGATTGATGTGTTCATATGGACTTTAAAGGATAATATCCAGCATGATGTTCACCTTTGGGAACCTGATTCATTAGAGAAGGCATTTAGGTTAGCAAGAAAAATGGAAAGCAAAGTTATCGCAACTAGGAAGCATAGCACTCACAACTATAAAGATGGAAGTGTTGTTGCCCCTAGTCTTCCACAACCTATAAGGTTGACACCACAAAAATTGGAAGAAGAAAGAGAAAAATGGATTTGTTACAGTTGTGATAGCAAGTACACTAAAGGTCATAAGTGTGCTGAGAAGAAATTATTCTACATAGATTGTGAAGAGGAAGAAGAAAAGGAGCAAGAAAGGTCAAAAGAAGAGGATATACTTCCGAAAAACTTCCTAGATAAAGAAGAAATGAATCCGACCATAATTTGTAATGCATTGGCGGGAATTACCACTCCTCAAACCATCAAGATAGAAGGACAAATCAAGATGAAAAAGGTAATAGTTTTGATTGATTCAGGAAGTACCCACAATTTTATTCATTGTAAGGTAGAAAAAGAGTTGAATTTTTTCTTATATCCAGCAAGATAGTGTCAAGTGATGGTTGCAAATGGAGAAACAATAAATTACTCTGGAAAGTGCCATAATATCAAGCTATCCATGGGAGAATATGTATTGACTAGCCCAATGCTTTCCATTCCAATGGGAGGTGTTGATGTTGTACTAGGAGTCCAATGGCTAAAATCTTTCGGTACAATAGCTTTTAATTTTTAAGAACTTTTCATGAAATTTTCTATTGAAGGAAAGGAGGTTGAATTAATGGGTATTGTAGGGAAATCGGGAAGGATAATAAGCTCTAATGGTATGATAAAGCTTCTAAAAAGGAACAAAGAGGTGTAGTTGCACAATTATGTTCACTAGATGTTTCCACATTGGAATCATCTATTTCTCCAGATCTCCAAAAAGTCTTGGACAAGAATTCCAAGGCATTTGAGACTCCCAAAGGTCTCCCACCTATTCATGATCATGATCATGCTATTCATCTGATTCCAGGAAGTTTTCCTCCAAACATCCGACCATACAGATATCCCTATGCCCAAGAGAGTGAAATTAAATGTATGGTTGTAGAAATGCTAGAGGCTGGTATAATTCAACCAAGTCAATGTTCTTTCTCTGCTCCAGTAGTATTGGTGCATAAGAAGGATGGATCATGGTGCATGTGTCTGGATTATATGGAGCTCAACAAGCTCACTATTAAAGATAAGTTTCCCATTCCTGTCATTGATGAATTACTGGATGAATTGCATGGATCAATTTACTTCGCCAAGTTGGATCTTCGTTTAGGATATCATCAAATCAGAATGAAGACTAAAGACATTCCGAAAACAACATTTAGAACTCATGAGGGTCATTATGAACTTTTGGTCATGACTTTTGGCCTTACCAATGCACCTTCAACATTTCAAGGTTTGATGAATTCCATTTTCAAACCATTTCTTATAAAATTTGTGTTAGTATTTTTTGATGATATACTAATCTACAACAAGTCTTGGAAGGATCATGTTGAACATGTTGATAGGCTGCTACAACTATTGGAGGAGAAATAGTTATATACAAAAAGATCTAAATGTTTCTTTGGAGTACAAGAGGTGGAATATCTGGGTCATATTGTATCTCATGAAGGAGTTATGGTAGACCCTAGCAAAATTAAAGCCGTTAAGGAATGGAAATTCCCCACATCCATAAAGCATCTGCGAGGATTTCTTGGGTTGACAGGGTATTATCACATGTTTGTTAAGAATTATGGGAGAATAGTAGCACCTCTAACAACATTATTGAAGAAAGATGCATTTTCACAGACTCCAGAAGCAACAAAGGCCTTCAAACATCTTAAAGAGGCAATGTGCCAAGCACTAGTCTTAGCTACACCAAACTTCACAAAAACCTTTATTGTGGAATGTGATGCTTCAGGAAATGGAAGTGGTGTTGTTTTAATCAAGATGAAAGACCCATTGCTTTTGAAAGTCGTCCAATCAATGGAAAGTTTTTACACAAAGCTATTTATGAGAAGGAAATGTTGGCAATACTCCATGCACTTAAGAAATGGCGACCCTACCTAATGGGAAGACACTTCAAGGTAAAAACAGATCATGATAGCCTTAAATACTTTTTAGAACAAAGATTATCCATTGAAGAGAAGCAAAAGTGGGTCACAAAGATGTTGGGTTATGACTTTGAAATCATCCACAAAAAAGGGAAGAAAAATGTTGTGGCAGATGCACTCTCAAGAAAGGATGAGGATGTGGAAGCATTTTTGTGCGCCATTTCTATTATCCAACTAGATTGGATAAACGAAGCAAGGGAGGAATGGAAGAATGACGAAGAAATGTGGGCACTTATCTGAAAGTTACAACAAGATTCAAGTACGTCTGATATATTTAGATGGAAAAATGATTCGTTATGGTACAAATATTGCTTATACCTTTGTAAGAATCCCAACTAAAACATAAGATTCTTATGGAATTGCACACTTCTCCCTTAGGGGGGCACTCAAGATTTTTAAAAACTTACCACAGGGTTAAGAAGGAATTTTTTTGGGATGGCCTTAAATCGGATATTCAAATGTTTCTGGAGAAATGTTTGGTTTGCCAACAAAATAAAGTTGAAACAATTAAGACACCAGGTCTATTAAAACCTTTATCAGTTCCAAGCCAACGTTGGGAGGAGGTTTCAATGGATTTCATCACAGGTTTACCCAAGTCTGAGGGAAAGAGTATCATCATGGTGGTAGTTGACAGGCTTACCAAGTATACACATTTTTATGCATTATGACATCCATTTAAAGCCAATATAGTTTCTACTGCATTTATGGAAACAATTCAAAAGCTACATGGAAACCCAAAGATTATTGAAAGTGACAGAGATCCCATTTTCACTGGAAATTTTTGGATAGAATTATTTTCTTGTCTTGGTACTCAGTTAGCTCATAGCTCATCTTATCATCCTCAATCTAATGGGAAAACTGAGATAATAAACAAATGTTTGGAAGGATATCTTCGTTGCTTTGTATCTAATAGATAGAGACAATGGGTCAAATGGTTGCCTTTGGCTTAATGGTTGGGTAACACTTCCTTCCATACAGCAAAAAAAATGACCCCATTTATGGCACTTTATGGATATCAGCCACTATCCATCACATCATATTTAAGAGAAAATTCTAAGGTTCAAGCAGTGGAACATCACATCGAACATCAACAACAAGTCCTCCAACTCTTAAAGGATAACCTCGTGTTGGCATATAATAGAATGAAACAACACGCAGATCAACATCACAACGAAAGAAGTTTTGATGTAGGTGATTGGGTATTCCTACGAATACAACCATATAAGCAAATGTCCCTCAAGCACGCTAAGAAGGATAATAAATTATCACCAAAGTATTATGGTCTGTACAAGGTGTTGCAAAAGATTGGTACTAAGGCATACAAATTGGAGCTTCCTGTAGCTTCTCAAGTGCACCCAGTTTTCCATGTTTCATGTCTAAAGAAGGTTATAGGCAACAAGCTCCCAGTTCAAACAATATTGCCAGAACTTGACGAGGAAGGAAAAATTATATTGGAACTAGAAGCAGTCATAGAAACAAGAACTCAATAGCTACGAAATCGATCAATTTTGGAGTATCTTATCAAGTGGAAGAACTTATCCGCTGAGGATTCCACATGGGAGGATGAGAATTTTATACAGAAGCATCCAAAACTACTCAAGCGTTGAGGACAACACTTTTTTGAAGGAGAGAGGCATGTTGGGTTCCTATAATACTAGTGATTACCCCATTACTATTGTAGTTGTATCCCTTATTAATATTGTTGTGCCTCATAGAATCCCTCTATTGTTATTTCTGTGGCTTTATATTATTATTGTTAGGTCAGTTGGGTTATATTGTCACTCCTTAGACTCCTATATATAGAAAGAAGGTTTTGTCATTTGAATCATCCAAGAATTTTTCATTTATGTAATGTAAAGGAGGTTGCCCCCTCAAAGAGGCTGAATTCTAAGGCGTTGATCTATCTTTTATATCTTTTTTTTGAGCTGGTTTCATAACACTTTTGATTCAACTTTAGTAGATAAGGATCGTAAAACTTTTTCAACTAAGGTAACTTCCTTTATCTCTTCACCCATATTATTCATGCAATTAAAAACCTCGTCTATACGTAAGAAGTAACTAGCTATACTTTCACCATTGTGCATCTTGAGAGTTTCATATTGAACTCTAAGATTTTCATATTGAAATCTGAGAGCTTGGGAGTTTCTTTGGCTGATTTGAGCTCCATAACTTTGACAAACTCTAATTGTGACAGACATCGAAATAATGAATTGATAGCCTTGGCATTGGTTTCATATTGCCCTTTACCTGTCGTATCTAATGGAATTGCTAATGGAAATGTATATCCTCCTTCCACAATTTCCTAGACATCTGTTCCAAGAGATTGAAGATAGGATGTGGTTCTTACCTTCCACTAAACAAAGTTTCTCCCATCAAAGATTGGTGATCTGATGGATCCCCTTCTTTCTTGATTAACCATCATGAGGGATCCTCCTTCAAGTGACCAAGCTTCTTCTGAAGGACCTGCTATGATACCATTTGTTGGAAATAATACTGAGAGGAGGGGTGAATCGGTATTATCAGATCAATAACTTAATTTTGAAAACTGATTTGTATACGCTACTTCAGCTCATTGAACTAGCTCGTATATAGAACTATACTTAATGAAACAATTCTATATGTAGAGATCTTTTGATTTACCCAAATTATCATGTATTGAAATTTAATCAGTATATCAGGAATTCATTAGACAGTGCAGTGACAACAGAATAAAGCATCGCACATAAGCAACAAACATGAACACCAAAATATAAGGTGGAAACCTAATGTGGGTGAAAACCACTTGTTGTTGTCGTCTCTCTCTTCTTTTAATATTCAGAAAATTATGTTTACATTTTTTGTACTAGTTCAATATTATACCAGTATACAAGCTTCTACCTGTAGAAAGCTACAATCTTCTCTCATTCTCCAGCTTCTACTGGAAGGGAGCTACAACCACCTAGCTCTTGTACTAGCTGATATGTTTACTAGTATGTAGGTGCCAGTCTACAAAAGGCTACAACCTTCTCTTTTCTTCTAGGGACCACATTTCATAATTTTTCAGACTATATCCATCAACAAATTCATTCAATCATCAAATATATCTGCTTCAACCAATCTCCTTTTGAGCCAACTACTACCGAATCGATCAATCACTTTGACAACCAATCAATCTGATCATTGAGAATGCTGTCACCAGAATACAGTAACCAAAGCCCAAGCTAGATCCCAGAACACTGCAACATCAAACAGAAGCAACTAAAACATATTTTAAAAGGTATACACTACTTCCATGTGTCTAACCTACGTGCATATGTGCTTTCCTCAAAGTGAACTAGCATACAGATCCGTAAATAAAATTTATGATGTATATGCTGCTTTGATATGCAGAACTAGTGTGTATATGTTTCTTTTCTAAAGTGGACCTACGTACAAATCTGTAAATGATGATTTAAACATTACAACTATTCCAAACTTCAGTCATTCCAAGATCATCATATTTACAGACCACAACATGTGCCTGTTATTCAGATATATGATCAAACCACATAAAGATAATTCACTTCAAGCCTTAAGATCCTGATACATCATTAGTTCTTATCTTTCGTCAAAGATCAAGCACAATGCCATAAGCCAATAACCTACATATTAGATCTCACACTTAATCAGATATTCGATACTTGCACACATTGTCCTAATGATCTTCTCCTCCTTTTATACTTTTATGCCATTCTCAATACCATGGACCAAAACCACTTAGGACCAATACCTGTGATCAATACCTTGGATCAGATACATTGGACCAATACTATGGATCAAAATACCATGGACCAAATACATCAGACTGAAAATTTAGTTTTCCAAGGTATACGCGCTTTTCCTTCCGTGAATGTGTATATGTACGTATATGCGACTTGTATACAGTGAACCTGCGTGTATACGTAGCTTGGTTAATGGTGAACCTGCGTATACCTCTCTTTCTTCATTCTATGAAGACTGATCTATAATTATTTGTTGTTTACTTGCTTATACTGTGATCTTTCATCTGAGCGAGTTGCCTTCAGAACTGATTCCTTGAAGCTGCCTGACATTTCATCACATCTGTAAACACTACTATCATACATTCTATCACATCTAATATATCTTCATCTAGTTACCATATACAAGTGAGTTGTTTTGCTACAAGTGGGTCGCCATTAAGAACAACACATACATCATAACGCCAACAATACAAATATGACAATGTATAATGGTCGTGATCATATAGACAATGATCCAGTCATGGGTCCACTTGTTGCATCTGTGGACTCGTCATTTGATCATTATACATGTTATGTTAGCTTATGAGCTGAGTATGGGTATGCTTCCCACAAGAAAAAAACATGTCATGTTGTAAATGTATTGTAATAAATGAATCTCATTGGTTTTCCTTGATTCCTGTTAGGTAAACTTGACTCAGGATAGAGTGAAAGTTGACCAGGTTAAACAATGATGGTTTTAGGGCACATGGTATTATGCACCCATAGTATTCTGCCTGTGGTATTATATGTAATGGGCTTATAAAAGGCTTGAAAGACTTCATTGTAATGCAAGACCTAGAGGTGAGCAGTGAAGGATCACTTGGTCAGATTGGCCAGGGTTTTGGCCAATGCTAATGAGATCTTATTAGGTTGGGTTTTTCCTCGGATTTAGGGTTTTCCTGGATAAAAATTTGTGCTTATGTGTTTAAGGTTGTTGTTGGTTATTTTTATATTTATTCCTCTCAGTAATTATTTATGTTATGCTGTAACAAGTGGTATTAGAGCCAGATATTGGCTTTAAAGGGATTCTTTGATGCCAGGGGTTTAAAGTGCCTGATGAGATAAATGCAGCCTTTTTTACAAATCTGGGTCTGGAAAATAATGGTGGAACAATCGTACATGGAAGAACCTCAAGGAGGAATGTGTGGAAGATAGTGCCGTAACTGACAGGGATCACAGTGCATTTGCGACATTTACGAGTTTGGAACATGCTAACGAATTGTTCGGTATTCATGCGGATATTTAAAGAAGGTCAGCAGAAGAAAATTGTTCATGCGGCTTCGAAAATTGTTTGTTTTCTGCTACGTGAGGCCACCGGTGCTGGAATATACGAGGTTCTCATTGAGCTCGTACTTGGAGCAGTTTGATAGAAGTTTTTGAGGAAATCAAATTGAGAGAGGATGGATTAGAATCACAGTAGCAATAAACAAAAAAAAAATTAATGAGGTCAAAATTATTACATGTAAATGGGCATACTACTGTAAGACCTGGTAAGGCATGTGTACCCCTCGGTGATCACAGATAAAGTCTAGGTTAGACCTAGGTGATAGGGGGATGTCGGGTTATCTGGGTAAAAACTCTGAGGGGGGTAAGAGCTAGAGTGAGCAGGATTGTCTCACTTAGCAGGTTTGGCTGGAGTTAGTCAAGGAACCCCAAGTCAAGTTTAAGGGGGAATTGTTAGGTAAACTTGCTCAGGATAGAGTCAAAGTTGACTAGGTTAAACAATGGTGGTTTTGGGGCACATGGTATTGTGCACCCATAGTATTTTGCTCGTGGTATTATATGTAATGGAGCTTATAAAAGGCTGGAACGACTTCATTGTAATGCAAGACCTAGAAGTGAGCGGTGAAGGCTCACTTGGTCAGATTCGCCAGGTTTTTGCCAATGCTAATGAGATCTTATTAGGTTGGGTTTTTCCCTGGATTTCGGGTTTTCCCAGATAAACATTTTTGTTTATGTGTTTATGGTTGTTGCTGGTTATTTTTATATTTATTCCTCTCAATAATTATTTATGTTATGCAGTAAATTTCCTTAACAATTCTGACTTATCACAAGGTAAATCACTTCAGTCATCAGTCATCACCTTTGAATTTATGCGTTAGGGGGCATTATGTTATAGGCCATTTTGTCACATCCGATTAGTGAGCCTCCTAATGGGATCAATAAACATCATATTCCCCCTTGTGACCTTATTTCACAAAGCCCTAAGAATGTTCCCCTTATCCCCTCGAATTTCATCCCCAAACTACATCACTTGAGAGATTTTTTGGACCAATGATCCTTGTAAGCCTACTAGGGTGCGTTCATCTACAGATTGCTCCATTTTGGCCTGCGTGGGTTACCAATAGTTTTATCACCTTTTCACCTGTGTTGGTTCTAGAAATCTATTAGAATGATTTGGATTCTAGAACCTTCCCCTTCCAGGAGTTTCAAGGAGTTGGAATTGCAACTTCCAAGCTAAAGAAGGAGTGACATGTTCAAAGGATTCTAGGTAGGCCTCACTCTATCATTTATTTACCTTAATGAAAATAATTGTGTTCCTTGTCTCTCTTTTGTTCTAGATTATGCACTGACCTAGGAGAGATACTTTTTTCCACAATCGTAAATATCATATAACACGTAGGTTTCCCTTAGAGGATCCATCAAAAGTGATTTGGGTAAATCCTATTATAGGCCATAAAAAAACTAATGGAGAGGATATTGGAGGATCATGACTTAATAACATAGATAGGAGAGGCATGTTCTAAGATAATTTAACAGATAGAAGAATCATTGTCTTAGGTGCAGCGTTTTTCTAATCATTAGGATCTCATTTCTCCGAGAAAATTGTCTCCAGTGTATTTCCTTTCACATTACCCCAGATGGAGGCACTAGATGGAATTTGGTTATGGAGGATATATTTTTTCCTTTCTTCCCATATATTCGAGAGGATGAATCCTAAAATCGGGTACTAGGCTTGGTTAACAATAGTGTTTTCAAATTTATTGTTGGGCAAGTTTCCAATTATCTCTAGAACATCCTCCTATTGAAATTCAAGTGTTCCGAAGATGCCAGAGGCGATGTCCCATACTTCCCAACCAATGGGACATGAAATGAGAAGGTGTTGCATTGGTTCCTCCTGAGATCAACATAGGGGGCACTAATACGGACTGACAAAACCTTGTTTCAATTGGAGATCCCAAGTGTGGATGCTCTTGTACCCAACCAACCATAAGAGGTGAGATAATTTTGGCCATAACTCCCCCCCCCCCCCCCCAATAATTTTGTCCATAATTTCCACCGTGGTAGGTTGTGGGCTTCGACCAAAAAAGTATAAGCTTCTTTAACAGAGAAGGAGCCAATTGTCAAGTATCCCCAATGCAACTTATCATGCTCCAGGGAGAAGCATATGTGTCTCTCATGCTACTCTTGTGAGAATTTTTTCCATGCTTCCTGTGGCACCTCAATTTTCTAATCAGAGTCATCATTCCATTATCTCCATTCCTACAAATTGGGGTTATCAACCGAGTAATTACCTACTCTCTTCTCATTTTGTTGTTAAAGAAAAAGATGTAAATCCTGGAGGAAGTAGTCTTGATCAAGCTGAGGGATATGTTTCCATGAATCCCCTTAAATAACATAATCTTTCAATCCTTTATTTCCCAAAAGAAGTGGTATTGAATGAGGGGATTGTTCTGATTGGCTAGATTCCATATGGCTAATACTAAAGGCAAGGAATGATCTCGTAAGAGCACACACTATGTTTTACCTTGACAATATTTCTGGGTCTATATCCATTTCCATTACATTATTCCACCTTATGTCCATTGCCACCAAATCTTGGCCCTAGGAGCCTCATTCAACTCCTCAGGATCTCCCAAATTGAGACACCCTGGGTCCTTAGGAACGCATAGTTTATCCCGTGCAACAAGGGGCCATTTCCACTCTAGAGTAGTGTCGTACAATAGAAACTTTTTGAATATGGAGAATAGTTCATGAGATATACCCTTAGGGAAATGGAGAACAAAGGGTTGATAGAGCGGGATTTATTGCAGGGCCAATTTCAAGACAGTGGGATGTCCATCCAGATTCAACACTCTAAAAGTCTAGTTCAACAATTTTTTCACAATTTTAGAGCATAAATCTTTCTACTGGGAAATGCATAGAGGATCAGAAACAAAATGAATGCCCAGATACTTAGACATAAGAGACCTAATAGAGAATCACAAAATACAATCCAAAAATAATTGAATTTGTAAGGGGTATTAAAGAAATATATATTATATTTTTCATTGTTAAGGAGCATACCTAAAGAAACTTGGAATTTTGAAAGGATCCCATCAATCAATAAGGCATATCGAACCATAGCCTCTCCATATAATAGGTTTTTATCAAAAAATTGTTGAAGAGCCATAAAGATGTCAGGGCCTGGAATGTGGATTCCCTTCATATCATTATTTAATTTCATCGCCTTAATCATTTAAATCATGCCCTTAGTTGTTATGATGAATAACAAGGGTGAGATTGGGTCTCCTTTCCTGACACCCCTGGAAGATCAGAAAGTGGGGAAGGGATCCCCATTGATTAAGAAGGAGACGGAAGGGGTGGACATCAATGTATAGATCCATGTCAGCTAATATTCTGCAAAACAAAAATCTCTTAGGACCGATATAAGAGAGGACCAATTGAGTTTGTCGTATGATTTTGATATATTTATTTTTAACATCATCCCCTATCTTTTGTGGCCTTTGTGTGAATGTATGATTTCATCATTAAAAATGATTACATCTAGCATTTTTCTCCCTCCAACTAACCCCAATTTCACTAGGCTGATTATGTGATGAAGAATGGGTTTTATTTGACATATTAGAATAGAATAAAGGATCTTATATATCACATTACAAAGAGAAATGGGCTTTAACCCAGCCAGAGTATCGACATCTTTTATTTTTGGAACAGAGTAAAGGAAGTGGCATTTATTCCCGACCATATCTGTCTCTTTTGACAAGACTCCTCCACAATCTCTACAATATTTGGGCCCAAGAAAGAGCAACATGCCTTAAAAAACTCAGAGGTGTAACCATCTGGTCTAGGTGCCATATTCAAAGGCATTTCTTTGACCACCATTTCCACCTCTTGATAAGATATAGGTCACATTAGAGCCTCACTTTGTTCCTTAGTCACAAGACAAGATATATGGCAAGTAGTGTGCTTAATGTCTTCATATATGTTGATATTTTCTTTAGACAGAATAGATGAGTAGAAGGAAATTAATTATCACTACATATCTTGGTAATTTTCTAGGTAGACTCCCTCCCCTGAAGTAAGTAAGGCGATTCGGTTGTGTTGGTGGTTGTAAATCATGGATCTATGAAAATAAATGGCATTATGATCCCCCTCTTGAAGCCTTTGGACTTGATATTTTTTCCTCGGAACGACCTTCACAAACTATCTACTTTTGAATTGCCTCCATTCTTTTATCTATCTTGTTCTTTTCCATGAATATGTCACCAAACTCTTCCCGATTCTAGAATTTAATTTGTAATTTTAGAGATGTAAATCTTGTTTGGAAGATTTCCATGCGTGACCCTGAAGGAACCTCTATGTAATTCCACCATTCTTCTAACTTAGATAAAAAGCTTCGATGTCATAACCAAGATCATTCAAAACAAGTCAATTTATTTTTCAAGAGAGAGTGGGATGCCATATTCTGACAGATTGGTTAGTGATCCGAAATAAGAGATGGAAGAATTGACACCTCAATAAAAGGATATTGTAGGAGAAATTATTTTGACATAAGGAAGCAGTCCAATCAGCAGGCCACCTGGTGTTGACTTCCTATCCAGTTGTTCAAGATGTGGAGCCATCTCTTCATGATTACATTTGTTATCTGGAGTTCATCAATCAACTCATTGAAGGCTATGGAGCTTGGATATAGCCTTTTGACTCCTCCCCGTTTCTTCTCGAAGCTGCGAATTAAATTAAAGTCTCATCACAAGATCTGGATTCAAGAGGAGATCCTAAGGAGAAGGCATAAATGTCTTTGAGAAAATACTCCTTGTCTTGGGGGGTTGAATGCCCATATACTGCTGTCAAACTGAGCCACACATCTGAACCAATGGGCCAACAATATTCGAAGAGGGTGTAGCACGTGTCGATCTAGTATTTGAATATTATTTGGTTGGGGTTCGAGAGTAATGCTGCAAACCATTCTAATGGAATTGATCATCATGAATTCACTGATCTCCCAACAGTGTTATCTAGCCTGCAATAATTTATGGGTTGTCATTTTGGTTTCCTCTAACACCACAATATCCAATTTGAATTTATTCATTTTTTTCTTTCAAATTTATAACTTACCTTTGCTATTGAAGCTACAAATGTTCAATGAGGGGATTTTCATTGAGAATGCAGGACATATATGGGAAAGTAATTCGTTACTTGTCCTATTTGTCCTGAATTGATAAAAGGCTCTCCTTCTTCCTTGATGATGTCCTCCTTCATATTCCTTACCTTTTCTTCTTTTTATAGAGTGCCAGGATCAATAAGTGTGATAGCTAGCAAACCCCCATCCCTTGTAGAACTGGTAGGTTTAGGGTCTATCTCTTGTTTTTTAGATCACGTGCTCCACTAGTTGGAAATTTTCCAAAGAGTGTAAGATGGTTGAATAGGATGTCTTTTATGTCCCCTATGAGACATACTCAAAATATGTTAACCATTTATATTTATTCCACCCCAATATTATGTTTCTCCTCCATCTCCAGGACATTTGTTGTTTAATTATTGATCTCTTTCAGTATTCGATCTTCCTCTACTGCTTCTAGGACTTTCCTCTTAGGTGTAGCTTTATACATTAGGATCAGGATTTTTTTATCAACTTCCATCACATAAAGTGGTTACTGGGATAGGGCTCCAGGCTCCGCTCAATTTTCTGGCATACAATCTAAGGTTATATGATTGCAAGTGGGTTCTCATCCCCTTTTAGGGAGGGATTACTATCCGATTGAGGAGTCGAAGTGGATCGCATCATTGACATATGCGGGGATGAACATGAGTTAGTGGGTATCATGTCTGTCTTGGATTGTTGATTTCACCACCCTCCAACTATTTTAAATCTCTCCTCATCTCCTTGTTGGATAGCATGAAGGGCTTCTTCATATATAGTAAGCAGACAGTCCCGAAATAGGTGGCCATATTCATGGCAACAATAATATTTTAAAGGGACGTGCTCATAGCCTAATAGTTGCATCGAGATGGAGCTGTGGTACACTACATTAGTCGATTCAGGGAGCCGCTAGGATATATTAATATGAACCTAGTTGTACGCATATGCTACATACCTTCATCACCTTTTGATCTCCGGTACTTCCAAACATTGTCTAATCGCATTACTAATACCTTCTAGAATTCCAGGTTCCCATAAATCATTAGGGAACAAAAAAAATTAACCTAAACTGAAGTTGCCTAGAACTCTTCCTTATCAAGATTGTAGCATTCCTCCCAATATCGGGGGAAGAGTCCCGCATTGTTCATGAAATAGTACCCATTTTAAAAGATATGTTTCCTTTCTTCCAAATTGTCAAAAATCAATGTGATAAAAGCCTTGGATATAAGGCGGAGTTTAATCTGGCCTTTGGGAGCCCATTTATTATCGATCAATTAAACATTGTCTCTCTTGCAGAGCAAAATGCCCGAAAACTTATAGATCAAGGTATGATCTTTCATATACTAGCATTATTTCTCTAACCGGTTGTTGGGGGTTACAAATTTGGGGTTCTTTTAAGAATTTGGGAGTCATCAGCTAAGATAATGAGCCTATCAATGTGCTCCAATGATAGGCGTATCATTGGATATGGAGGTAGAATATCCTAGCGCAACATTGCTTGCGTGAACAAATGGTTTCTAGTTAACTGTGTCACAGAAGGATGAACCCTTTTGCCTAAGCGAGGGGCCACTCATTAGGGTTTCTCCTCACCCTAGTCAGATATAAGATCACCTGGAGAAAGAGCCATGAAAAGGAGGTGCCCTGACTAGGCCTAGCCTATGAATATGGGCTCTGAAAGTACTTGGTTCAGGCCTGGAAAAACCCTAGTTGCACAACTTACTCCTCAATTTTTTTCTACTATAACTTTACTTATATATAATAAAAAAAACACAATAATAATACATATAAAATAGTAAATACTAAAATATATCAAGATCTATAAGGTTAGGTGGCCTTAACCTGTCTAGAGGGAAAGCAGATCTATTAGCCACCTAACAACACGATAAGACGTCCAATAACAAAAGGTAATAAGCATGATCATCCATGCCAAATAAGACTAGTTGTATTTAAACTGTCTTGATTCTAAATAACTTAGATAATTGCTATAAACATACTGAACTATATTAAACTTCTCCCTAAACAAAAAAAAACTTAAAGAACAACCTCAAGCTAATCACCTTCTACTGACTCAACTAAAGCAAGGTCTTTGGCACTAGATCCAACGAGCTCAATATGAGGAATGCACAAAATGTGTTGCTCAATTTGACTGAGTCGTCCATTCTGCAGTGCAATTGAAACTAAATTTTCTGAAATTCTTTATTATAGTCAAGGAACCCATGAGTGGTCGATGCCACCCTAGCTGAGATTTGTTCAAGATATCTAGCTAGAAGGCTCTTCATTAACTACTATAGGTGGAGAGTTTGCTTAAATTGTGTAGTTTGACCCTGGGTATGACTAGGGTGTAGCACTAATGTTTGCGAGTCTTCTAAATCAATATATATGAGCCATTCTTTCTAATTTAACTCTTCCTCGGCTTCCTCTACCAACTGGAAAACCTGAGCAGAGGTGCCTTCATGGTAACATGTCACTACCTCATTGATAATTGAAGAAAGTGATATCTGACTACGAGTCCGATCCCCAGAGGAGCTGAGCTAGTTGTCCCTCGCGGAATCCCTTTGACTCTTACGGTGGCCATCCAAGCCTTGGGTAGCCTTACCCTTTCTACAGGCAAAGCCATCATTCAATGATAGCTGAAAAATTAATATCTAACAAGCAAAGACCCTATATACCACCTAGGTGGAACTGCTGACCCAGAAATAGAAACCTTCCAGGGGCTGTCATGGAGCCGGGGACATGCCAGGGTAAACAAATGGAAAACTAGGAACTAGACTAGACCGGAATTCATGTCTAACATAGGAAAACAAGCGATAAGCAAGAAACCTACATAACCAAATAGATCTTTTCTTTCGTTTATGCTAAGGGCTAGAATTATAGGTTGAATCATTTGCATACTAGAGCCTCGAGGAAGCCAAATCAAAATTAATAGTAAACATAATTGAAGGGAGGCCTCGAGGCCATAGTGGAAAATAAAAAAGAGGCTAGGAGTGAACATAGTACCATAACCAACATAATCCCATACAAGATAGATAAATACCAAAATGATAAACACAGGAAAACAAATGACCATAATCACTACTTCCCCTGCTGAAACTTCCGTTAACGAAACCACAAAAATTCCCTTCCAACTAGACCAGATTGCACGAGAGCCTCTCATTCTGAATGCCAACAAACAGATATAATGGATCATAGGGACATGGTTGAAGAAAATATGAGCATACCCAGAGACTAGAGTTGGGATTAGTTGTGACTAAGTCCACTTCCATGGAAAATGTACCAGCACATTTGTGTTCCTATCACCATGTTGGGTAGAAGAAAGCGAAGGAAGGAGGAGAGAAAAATACATAAACTTACTAAAATGACCATAGAGAAAACTTATAATTCATTTCCTGTTAATGAGCCTACCACCTTCATTTACTCATTGCATGCAAGGAGCCACCACTCCATGTGCTTCATGCATGTAGAGGGTGGTGGGATGGTTCTTGACATTGACACCATCATTCTCCTGTCGATCTATTTATTGTCAGCATGCACCCCAATTAGGGATTTTCTTTTATTATTTATTATTTATCCACCATTATTTTATATATATATATATATATATATATATATTGCTTGCTTAACAAAAAGTGTAAAAAAGCAGAGGGAAAAAAACCAGAATTTAAGTGTGAATTATCACACTTAACTTTGCATTTATTTTATTGTATGATTTTCTACCGTTGTTTCTTTTCCTCTAGCTGAAGTGTGGTGTTTTTATTGGAATTTTTTTAGCATATCTAAAATATAAATTTGCTTTTCCTTAAGCATATCTTTTCTCTGGAGAGAAAAGGAGATCAATTTTTTTATATTCTTCGAAAAACTAGAATTAAGAGAGATCTATGCTAAGTTTTAATAATATTATTTAGACTTATATAATTTCACATGTTTCTACAAAAAAAATATTTTAAATCTTTTACTTTATTAAAATGTAGATAATATATATAATTACATAAATATATGTTTTCTATTTTCACATATTTTTATAATTTTTTATTTGATTTGTTAATTTCATATTTTATAATATATATAATTTCATAACATTATTTTAAGTATTATTAATTTAACTTATACTTGAAATTTTGAAACATTATATTCATTACAAATATAAATTATTATTTTATGTAATATAATAAAATGGATTTTAATCTCCAACTATAATTTATATTTTGTAGATATTTTACATAAAAATCTTATTATTTCCAATTACATATTCTAAAATATCATACTTACAAAGATGAATTATTATGATTTAAATATATGAATATTTTTCTTTAGGGTAACAAATTATTTATAATTTTATTATTATAAAAAAAAATACTCTAACAAATTAAATTGAATATATTTATTATTATTCTTTTTGACCAAGTAAGTGTAGGACCTTCTATTAATCTAGCCAATAGTACATAATTTATATGTAGCCACAGTCGCTCTGTGAGAGTTCAACATACAACAGGGCAGGAAAAATCAAACCATGCACCCAAAACCATGAGAAGCCTGAACAAGACAACTGGTGAGATCTGGCCAAACACTTTGGGCAAACTCAAGCAATCCACTCTATGGTCGTATTGACATGCACCAAAAGAACCGAGGCCCACAAAACCAAGGCCCATAGAACCAAGGCTAAAAAAAGTACCACAAACGATCGTCTGAGGGTCCATAAGAACGTCAACAATAAGCCACACTTAAAACTTCCTTATAGACTGAACAAAAACTTAAGGCCCAGCTCATTAAACGTT
This sequence comes from Pinus tabuliformis, assembly GCA_031772625.1. NCBI lineage: Eukaryota > Viridiplantae > Streptophyta > Pinopsida > Pinales > Pinaceae > Pinus > Pinus tabuliformis. The sequence continues at coordinate 1,907,015,416 of CM062816.1, forward strand.
TTTAGGTCCAAAACACCAAACCAACTAACATGAAAAAATCTCCACCATTGATCACCTGACTTGGATCCGAAGGTCTTCGTAGATATTGGGCAGACAAGTAGCGCGTGGGTTAACAACTCGATGAGGGCGGTTTTCTCTCACCTCCACACCGCAACATGTCGCACGAAGAGTGGAATTGGGGACCAACGTCAAAAAACCAAAAACCATTTGGACCCTGATCAATATACCATTTGTGGTTTTTGAATCACTCATCTCACGGAAAAGCATGCACACTCTTTTCACCAAGTGGAGTCTGTTAATCCATTCCAGCGGGTAGTTCTTGAGCCTTCCTCCCATAATCTCTCTCAAACACCATGTAAGCAATATAAAAATGGACATCCAAATCTGTCGTACTTCCTGAGCTATTCCTTTCGCCATCCAACCGAAAGAGAATAGAGCTTTGGATTGCAGCCAAAACCAAAAAGCGCATACATTTTATGGATCTTCATCCCCCCACCTGTCTCCTGAACCCCTTCGATCCAACCTGTTAATCCATAGCTCCATATCTATGTTTGCCTAATAGAGATACTCCTCCCACAATTTTCCTGCAAGTAACAATTCCCAAGCATGCCGAGAATCCCTATCCCTATTGGTGACTCCTTCATTCACCAAATGGTCCGCTAACATGTTAGCCTTCCTTTTCACATGGATAAATCTAACAGTTTTTGTGGTTTGCACATGGTAGTAGATATGGTGAATGACCTATAAAAGCTTCCAATGCTTCGACACTTTATCTAGAGAAGTTCCATTGCATATTCTCTTGGCCACTCTAATGATCAATTCCAAATCTGCTTCAATGATAACATTATGTGAATTTGAATCCACTAGGATTTCCATGCATTGCTCTAATGCCATGAGCTCCGACATGTTATTAGTAGCTTTCCCTAAGTTTCCATGGAAGATCTTCTTTATTTGCCCCTGATCATCCCTTATGGCACCCCCAAAGCCAGCTAATCCTAGGTTGCCCTTACATGCTCCATCTATATTAACCTTTCAGAAACTAGAAGGAGGCTACCAAATGTTAACTTCTGTATTTACGTGGCTCACTCTCTTTATTATTCCTTGTGGGCTTATGGATTGGAGACCCTACTGATGTATAATACTCGCCTCTTGGGGCAGAGGAGGATCCTTAGGAGGTGTCGTCAACAAGCCTCTTACTATATCTTTGAGCTGCCTTAGAATTTGGTCAATTATGTGTTGGGACTTTCTTGTTTTTCTTTTGAAGATTCGACTGTTGCACTCTTTCCAAAAATTCCATATGACAAAGCCTAGAACCAGAATTGAGGCCTTATTAAGAATATCATTCCCTGAGAAGTTCTTCCTCCAGTTCTTCAAAGTGTTTGATATACTAAGTTTGTCCCTATCAGTTTGTCTAAAGATCGAAGCCACCCGGTCCCACACATTGGATGCGAAATGATAAAGGTTGAGAAGGTGTTCCATCGTCTCCTCATCTGAGCCATACAAGTAAAATTTGGAAGGACCAATGAAGCCTTTCTTTAAGATATTATCCCAAGTTAAAATCTTCCTCTGATGCACTAGCCAGATAAATAACTTTATTTTCATTCAGTGGGGGCTCTACCATAGTTTCTTTTAGACTTGATCAGGATTTAGATAGTTAAATCCTATAACTTCTTGTTTAGCCTCTTTGAGGTTAAAGTTACCTTCGGTGTTCCTCCCCCATATTAATTGGTTAGATGAGGAGGAAACCAAAATCTTTCTATGCTCTATATCCTCAGTGAGAGCATCTACCTGGGCCTTCAGAGGACTCTCATCACTATATCCTAGATCCTTTAAATTCCTCCATTTTCCATTATTCCTTTCCTGGTCCCAGAAGTCTTTTACCAAAAGTAGCCCTTTTTTATCTCTTTCACTCTTGAGAGCTACTAATTCATACTTATAAAGGTTGGTTTCCTGTTGCCATTTGTCCTCCAAAATAAAGTTAGGTTCTCTGCTTGGATCTCCCAGAAACGATGTTGCTGAACAATACTTTTATTTTCCCAGGCAAGGTTCCAAATATGGGAGCCCCTGATTTTCCCTGACATTCTAATGTGATCCCTCTCCTGCCAATACTTGGCATATTTTGTTTCCAAAGCTTAGCACAAGGAGTAGTCAACTCCTTGATCCATCTCCACCTAAGTTTAGCTCCGAAAACTTTGCTAAGGGTCTCAGGATCATGAAGCCCCAAGCCATCATGGCTTTTGGGCTTACAAAGCTTATCCCATGCTAATAAAGCCCACTTATTTTTCTCTTCCCCTTTGCCCCACAGAAAGTCCCTTTGTATGCTCGTTATCTACTACTTAATGCCTTGAGGAGGAGGAAGAGCTAAAAACATGAAGATGGGAATGGCCTACAAGACCGCCTGTGTGAGCACAAGGCAGCCTGCCAAATTTAGTGACCTGCATGTCCCTTTTCTAACCTTGTCTTGAAGTTTATTTAATATTGGCTCCCACACTTTCTTGCTTAGAGGTTTGTCAGTAATAGGTATGCCGAGATATTTGGAAGGACGTCGTTCCCTTTGAAACCCAAGATTCTAGTAATGTTTATCTGAATAGCAATATTAGTGTTAAAGAAAAAGACTTTAGACTTGTTGAGGCTTAGCTCTATTCCTGTTACCATAGAAAAGTCATTTAAGATGTTTTTGATTGCTTTGGCTTCCTTGATTATGGGTATGACCTACAACATTGTATCATGCACAAAATGTTGATGTGTGTTGCCGCTCCATCCAAGGTGAGTTTGATGCCCTAGATTCGTCCTTGAGCATTTTCCATTTTGATCGCTCTACCTAGCCCTTCCATCATGAGAATGAAGAGGAACGGTGAGAGCGGATCTCCTTATCTGAGTCATCTAGAGGGTGTGAAGGTTCTTGATGGAGCTCCATTAAGCAGTATGGAAAAACTGGCCATGGTGACTAGTGCCATAATCCATCTTATCTAATTTTGGTCAAAGCCATAGGCTCTTAGAATTTCTCTTATGTAAGACCAACTTAGCTTATCATAGGCTTTAGATAGGTCCAAATGAATAATCATACCAACTTGTTTATTGCTTTGGAGAGAGTGCACAACCTCATGTGCTTGGATGTTATTATTGAGGATTTGTATTCCTTCCACATAGCCTATTTGCTACTCCAAGATTAGAGATGGTAGAAGGGGCTTAGGTCTATTGGCTATCACTCTGGAAATAATTTTATACACCACATTACATAAGGCTATAGGACGAAAACCATCCGGAGTCATGGAATTTTCCTGTTTTGTGATCAAAGCTATGAAGGAAGCATTAAGAGCCTTCAAAACCTTTTTGGATTTTCTTGAGTCTTCCACAACCTCGAGGATATCCTCTTTGACTATTTCTAAGCAATATTTGAAAAAGTCACATTGAATCCATTCGGGGCTGGTGCTTTTCCATTTTGCATTTCATTAATCACTTCACTGACCTCATCTTCTGACACTGGTCTATTAACATTGTGGTTTTCCTCTCTAGTGACCAACTGAGGGATATATAGAGTGAAATGGTCAAAGAACCTGGATCTATCCTCCAGTGGCTCCTTTTCAATATTGAGGAAGTTTTGTACAAGGACTGATTCCATATCATTGTGAGAGACAAGCTCAATCCCTTGAGAATCATTGATCTTTGTGATTCTATTGTGTGCCCTATGAGCCATAGTCAATTTATGAAAGAATTTTGTATTTCTTTAACCCTCTCTAATCCATTGTACACTTGATTTGTGCCTCCAGAAAATTTCCTCTTGAAAGCATCGATCTTCCCATTCTTCCTGCAAAGAGTCAGTTAGCTTTTGCCACTCTTCGATGAAGCCATTTGTGATGTTGATCTGATTGATCTCCTGGAGCTTCTGCTCAGCTTCTCTTTTGGCTTTGAAGATATTGCCAAATTCCTTTTTTTTTTCCAAACTTTAAGTCTGGATTTGATATGTTTAAGTTTTTTTTGGAGAATGAAAATTCTAGTGCATTGAGTGTTCAAATCCTATCTCCACCATTTATCAATGTTGCTGATGAATTTAGGGTGAGAGAGCTAGACATTTTCAAAGCTAAAAGGTCTATTTCACAATGTACCCATAAAGGTGGCTTCTAGCTGTATAGGCCAGTGATTTGAACCTCCAAAGGGCATAATGGAAGCTATCATGGCAGGGCCTCTGAGAAGGAGGTCCTCTGAAATAATAAATATATCATGTTTGGAAGCAACTTGAGAAGCCCCTCCCCTCTTGTTGTTCCATGTGAATGTCCCATTTATTGTTTTAGTGTCCATTACCCCGTGTTCATAATGAAGTTCTGGAAGGCCATGGAGTCTCTACCTAGCTGTCTAATACCTCCATTTTTCTCTGAAAGAGATCTATCATGTTGAAATATCCTGCAATGATCCAGGGCATATTGGGATGTCTTGCTCTTAGATCTTCCAGGGAGATGAGAAGCTTGAGTTTGTCTGCTTGCTTTTGAGGTCCATAAGCATTTGTAATCATGTATATCTCTTTATCACCAACAAGTTGACATACCATTCAAAGATAGTTCCTAGATGGTTCAGCATCTTGGATTCCAAATTTTTGTGGATCCCACAGTGTGAGAATCCGCCCCACCAAGTTATTTTCCTTAACTTCTAGATACTCATAATTGATTAACCGCTTAGTATGAATTTATCTTATCTTATCCATCGAACATTTTGTCTCCTAAATAAAAATCATATATGGTTTTTCTTCTTTCATTCTATTACTGAGATTTCTTTGTTTCCTTCTATTTCCTATGCCCCTAATATTCCAGGTTGTGAGCTTCATTAAGAAATATTAGTGAAGGAGTAGCTAGTGAGATCTTTCATCTTACCTGAGTTGATCAATAGTTTTCCACATTCGTTTAGTAGCTCATTATGTCTCTTTCTTCCTCTTTTCGTACCTGAGTTCTTTGGAGATTGTGCCTGTATATTCTCCATCATTTTGACCCCACTGGGCTCTTGGAATTCATGATTTCTTTTGACTCCAGCTCCCTTCGATTGTGATTCCCATAGAAAGAGCTATTGTACTCTATCATAATCCTCTTTTGGCAGGGAGTCCACTCCTATGTTCTCCCCTTGTTCTAGAAATTTCTCTAGATCTAGATTTTCCCTATCTATAATCTCTTGTAGTTCATGGTCCTCCATTCCTGCTTCACATGGAGTCATCTCATTGTCCCTATTGATCTCCATAAAGCTTGGTAGATCATCCTTTTGGTGGTTGTTTACTGTGATATACTCCATGTCAGCTACCTTCTCCTATTCTTCAGTTACGTTCTCCATGTCCTGAACTGTATCCCTGTTCCTCTCTTCTTCCTCTAAGATCTTGAAACTATTGTGCCTTGTATGTATGTCCTCATTTAACTTGTTTTGTGGACATTTACCCCCTTTCCCTTTGCCCCCAACCTTGGTGAAACTCTCTTGATTTCTATCCACAATAGTTTTCACATTACCTTCCATATTGACTGTTCGACAGTCTCTGAATAGATGCCAATGTGCATGGCATTTTTGGCACCTAAATGGGATATGCTCATAGTCCACAGTTTGCACCCATTCTTCATCATACACTTCTAAAATTATTACTTCTGGAAGGGCTCTAGATAGGTTCATTTCCACACATATTCAAGCAAAGGATGTGTATTTTCCTTTTAGAGTTGCCTCTGAGATCTTTCAAAAATGCCCCAACTTGTTGCCTACTATTTTTAGAGATTCTAGTAGCCAATAATCCAGAGGAAGGGAACATAGTCTAATCTATATCGGTACCAATGTGAAAGTCTCACGTTCCAGAATAAAGTTCATCATCCATGGCTGCATGTAGAGTCCCGTCGCAGCATAGAAATAAGGCCCTCCTTCGAACACTGTATCTTTGTCCTTTAGGCTTGTGAACACCACTGTGAAGAAGCCCTTAGAACCCAGATATAGGTGTATTTCCCCCTTTGGCTTCCAATGGTTCCTTATCCAGATGTGTAATGCCCTCTCCGTCGGCCATAACCCCATGAATTTACATATGATCACATGTTTTGTCATATGATCCCTATGCGCTTGTATCACTGCATCGCTCAATATGAGCCGAGAATAATGCTTAACTTGGGTTTGTAGACCCCATTAGGCTTTGTGGAAGTAGGTATTTCACTACTGCCTCCATTCTCCTTTTCTTGACTATTTTCCTATTGATCCCCTTCCTGATCCTGAAGTTTGTTTCTTCCCAATGTTCCCTTGCTTCTTGCCTCTAATACCTTCTCCAGAGCTTTTTTGAAATGCTTCTTTCCCACATCCTTGCTTTCTTCTATAACTGCCTGACTTAGGAGGGAGCAACACTCCCCCTGCGCATCCCGCCATGGTAGCCTAAGTCAAAACTCTAGTGCCAAATCCAACCCTAGCTCAAGTTGCAGTCTCATCTCCAACAATCCCATTATGGGTCGAATATATTTATTATTTTTACTTTTATTATTGTTTTTCATTATATTTTTAATGATTTAGTTAAATATTAGCAATATATTTTGCATAAAATATTTATCAATACCCTAAAGAGTATTTAATGTATTTATTATTTTTAATTTTCAATTGATTTGTTAATATATTTTATTATTATTTAATTTAACATTGGAAATATATTTGGTCTAAAACATTCCTCAATATCATAAATAATAAATTTATTCTAAATGTAATATCAATCTTATTATTTTACATCCTAAAACTAAAAATGTATGACTCTCTAACATTCTTAATAATGTAATATTTTATAAATCTTTAAAATAAATTGAGGTGCATCACTAGTGAAAAATGGAGTCATGAATCTTTCACATAAGTGACAAAGCTCATTAATTTAACTAATCTATGAATAGTGCAGATTAAGGTTTTAGTTATAGACATGAATATTTTTTTTATTAATTTATAAAAAGATTTTAAAACTACGTCGAAGTTAATAATTAACTTATTTAACAAGTAAACATGTAGCATATTAAACCAAAAAAAACTTAAGAAACAAAATTATAAAAAAAATAACATTTCTCTTAATTTCTCTAACCAAAAAAACTCAATTCAATTGAAGAAGTACAATCAAATAAATTATATTCTAATGATATAATCTAAATGTGATTAATATACGGGCAAGGTATATAATATTATTATTTTTAATAATAATTAACTCTAATAACATTATTAACCAATATATACTAATAATATTTAATTTCATTCATTATTGATTAATTTATTCATCGTTAATAAAATATAATAATAACTGGCTTATTATTATTATTATTTATTAATAATATTATATTGATATAAATATGGTTAACTAAATATCCTTAATTAAATATAAATATTATTAATACTTTTAATTAAATATTAATTTAAATATTGTTAATTAAATATAAAATAAGTGATTTTAATTAAATGTTGTTATTAACATGGTTAAATATTAAATATAAATATCAAGCAAAGTCTTTTGATAGAAATCACATAAGAGACATTTTTGGCCAACACGTTTTGAACCAACAAGTGTGGTTCATCATACCTAATGATGAACCACATTTGTTGGTTCCAAACATGTAGGCCAAAAATTTCGCTTATCTGATTTCTATCGAAAGACTTTACTTAATTCATTACGGATCACAGAAACCTCAATAGAGAAAATATAAATATTGTTGGAAATATTATTAAGTAATTGATTAAGTAGATATTAATAAAAATAAATAAATTAATATTAATTAAATAAATATTAATAATTAAATATTGATATTAATGTTTTCTTAAGTATTAAATACAAAATTGTTAATTAATTACACAATTCATTTTTATTTCATTCATTATTAATTGGTTCATTAACTAATTAATGAATTCATTAAATAATTTACCATTAATTAATTAATTTAGTAATTTAATTATAGGAAAAAGATTATAAACCCTTAAATAAGTATTGATGATTATGGTTAATTTTCAAAATCAGACAATCTTTGTCACAATGTGATGTTGGACGATGCTCAAACATGGTCGAATAAGAGCATCTGCTTCACCTTTCCAAAGTTGCACCTAGAATTTTTTGGCAGAATGTTCTTGTTTGTAAATCTAAGGATAATCATATGATCCCCTAAGAAAAGTAGGACATCTATTTGAAAATGTTGTATGACTCCCCAAACACTGTGGACAACATCATTATCACTTCTATTAAAGAATATATATTTTCTCTTGAGGACATTGAGTAGGGAATTAATATGCTTGCTAATGGGAAAGCTAAATATATTGAAGGATACCAAGAAGAGATTTTAAAGCTGGGAAGATCTATCCTCATTCCTCATCTCCATAAGCTTCTCATTTTGGCTGCAAAGCATGACTCCCCTAAGCCTTGGACACAAAGCCTTATTGAGCCTATCTTCAAAAGTGGGGACAGAATTGTTCCCTCTAACTACATGACCATTATGATTAGCCACTTCTTAGGAAAGCTTCAAGGTCTCATTTTAGATAAGAATATTAGCCATTGGCTTGAACGCCATAGTACAAGAGCTAAAGGAAAACTAGTTTTAGGAGATACCACTCAACTATCAATCTCTTGCCACTGTTAGGATCATTAGGAGTCTCCCAATAGTACAGTTGTTCTCTTTTGTTTCTTTCTGGATTTTACAAAAGACTTTGACATTGCTCCTTAGGATAAGCTTTAGAAAATACTTGATGAGATAATGAATCCTCCTGAATTGAAGATTATTGTGATTCGCCTCTCCGAGATGGTTGTTTCCAAGATTAAGACCAATGAAGTGTGTTTAAAGATATTAAATGAAATATCATTGTTAAGCAAGGGTTTCCCCTTTCCCCTACCTATTTTGGTATTTACATCGATAAGCTAGAAGAGTGTTTGGAAACTGTGGAGTGCATGGGAACTGATGTTGGTAGTGTTATCATTACCCTTCTCCTCTACTCTAATGATATCATTCTTCTTGCTAGAAGCCATGAGCATCTAGAGAAAGCAACTTAAGACTCTTCATGACTATTTCTCCAAGATGGTTATGACGATTAATACCGAAAATACTAAAATCATGATAATTAAATCCAAAAAGATCACCCATTGAAATTTTGTCTATGATAGCGATTGCTTGGATCAGGTATTTTCTTATAAATATTTGGATATTGACATTCCTTATCAGCTCAACTGGAATTACAACATTGAGAAAAGGATTATTGGGGGCTAGAAAGCTTATTACGAGCTTGAAACAATAGTAAGGCTATCGATCTTTGTATTTGGAGAAAAAAAAGGTTCCTCTTTGAGACCCTCGTCACCCATGTTGTTCTCTATGGTTGTGAAGTATAGGGTGTTATTATATCTAGAGGGTTGTGGAGAAATATTGAGATGATTCAAAAGAAATTCATAACCTTAAAGCTCATGATCAATGGAAATACACTTTACCCTATCCACCTTATTGAATTTTGCCTCTTCCCTATTGAATGTAGAGCTATATTAAAGTATCTAATGCATATGAAGAAGCATTACAACATGGAATCCGAGAGGCTTCCTAAAATTTCTTCTAAGTTTAGTCAAAACACCCACCTTCGCCTCATGTGTGGGTGGCATAACAATGTCCATTATTGGCTCAACCATTGGAGGATAAGTGAGGATATCATCTTGGGAAGCAAGGATAGTGTCAAAGATACTATAATCTCCAAATTTAAGGATAAGCTATGGGATGATAATGAGCATGAGGATAAAAGGAAGCTAAGATATTATAAAGAAGTGTTAAAGAACACCCTTCAAAACGAGAATTATCTTTTTGTTTTGAACAAGTCGAAGAAAAAGATGAGCAGAGCTAAGATTCGAACTGATTCTCATGAGCTTCAAAATGAAATTGGGTGGTGGTCTACTCCCAAGGCTCCCTCGGATGATAGACATTGTCAATTTTGTGATATTAAGAGGATGGATGATTAAAATCACTTTATTTTACATTTTCGATCCCTAATACAATCCACTCTCATTTTCCTAACATTTTTCACACTTCCAATCTTCTTGACTTGTTAAGTCAACACGACTATAGTAATCTTGGTGCACCTCTTTCCCTTCTTTTTTAGCGTACAAATAAGATTCGAAAGAATTACAATTAGATTATTCTTCTTCTTAAGGTATCATAGAATATATTGGTCTTACTGGACATTAATCATCATCATCGTCATCAATAAACTGTAGGGATTGATAGTATAAATGCAAGGGATTAATAGTAAAACCCCAAGGGATTATGAACGCAAGGAAATATAATTAAACCCAAGGGACGAATACTATAATCCCAATGTATATATACCCTAAGCTAAATATTATAAACAATAAAATAAACGTGGTTGAACATTTTTTATTTTCATATCAATCATGATTGAATGTGGCTAACCATGGTTGACCATGGTTTATTTTCATATTGACCATGATTGAATGTGGTTGACAATGGTTGACTATGATTGATTTTCAAATCGAGAGAATCTGTGTCACAATGTGACATTATAACATGGTTGACCATGGTTGATTCCCATTTTGAGACAATGTTCTTCACAATGAGATGTTGGACCACGGTTGACCATGATTGAATTTCTAAAACATGATTGGCAATGGTTGATGTTATAAACTAAAGTGAATAATAAACCTTAGAGATTAATACTAAAAACCCAAGGGATTACCAACCTAAGGGAATAATATTAAACCCTTAGAAGGGAATAATATTAAACCCTTAGAATGTGAACCCTTAGATTAATAAACCCAAGGGATCAATATTATAAACCCAAGGGATCATAATTATAAACTCAACGTATATAAACTCTAAGTTAAATATCATAAACCATAAAATAAATATGGTTGACCAGGTCGATTTCCATATTGAGACAATCCTCGTCACAATGTGATGTTGGACCATGGTTGACCATGATTGATTTTCATACCGAGACAATATTTTCCACAATGAAACATTGGACTGATTTTCATATTGAGACAATAATTGTCAAATGCAATGCTCAACCATGGTTGAGTATGGTTGGCTATGATTGAGCATGGTTAACCATGATTGATATTATAAACCCAAGGAAATAATAAACTCAATGCAGTGATATTATAAAGTCAAAGGAATAATAAACCTAAGGAACTGATATTATAAACCCAAGGGATTAATACTAAAACCCTAGGGATTATGAACCCAAGGGAATAATATTAAACCTAAGGGACTAATATTATAAGCCCAAGATATATAAAACCTAAGATAAATATCATAAACACTAAAATAAACATGGTTTACCATGGTTGGCCATGGTTTATTTTCAAATTGAGATAATCCTTGTCACAATGTGACATTCGACCATGGTTGACCATTCTTAACCATGGTTGATTTTTATATCAACACAATCATTATGACACTGCAACATTTGATGATGGTTGGCCATGATTTACCATGGATGACAATGTTTGATTTTATAAAACATGGTCAAATATGGTTGACCAAAGTTGACCATGATTGACCATGGTTGAGCATGGTTGAAGATGATTATCATATTGAGACAATCTTTGTCATAATGCAATGTCCAACCATGGTTGAGACATTGATTTTTCTTCATATTGAAAAAATATTTCTCACAATGGGACGTTGGCCCATGGTTTACCATGATTAACCATGGTTGACCACAATTGATTTTATAAAACGTAGTTAACCATGGGTAACCATGGTCGAAGAATATTAAACCCAAAGGGACTAATATTATAAACCCAAGGTATATAAACCTAAAGATAAATATTATAAATACTAAAATAAGAATATTTAACCATGGTTGATTTTCATATTGAGACAATCCTTATCAGAATGTGACGTTTCACCATGGTTGACCATGGTTGACAATGATTGATTTTCAAAGTGACAGGATCTTGGTCACAATACGACATTGGACCATCGTTCAACATGTTTGATTCTCATATTGAGATAATATTTATCACAATGCGATGTTGGAAAATGATTGATATTATAAACCCAAGGGATTATAAACCTAAGAGAATAATATTAAACCCTAAGAATATGAAGCTTTATATTAATAAACCCAAGGGTTGATATTATAAACACAAGGGAATAATAAACTCAAGGGATAAAAATTATAAACCCAAGCTATATAAACCCTAAGATAAATATTATAAACCATGAAATAAACATGGTTGACCATGGTTGAAATTGGTGCAATTCCATATTGAGACAATCCTTGTCACAATGCTACACTGGACCATGGATAAGCATGTTTGACCATGGTTGATTTTCATATCAAGAGAATTTTTTTTCACAATGTGACGTTGGACCATGGTTGACTATGGTTGATTTTCATATTGAAACAATTATTGTCACAATGCAACATTTGACCATGGCTCGTTATGATTCACCATGGTTGACCATGATTGATATTATAAACCCAAGGGACTAATATTAGAAACCCAAGGTATAAAAACCCTAAGGTAAATATTATAAACACTAAAATAAACATGGTTGACCATGGTTTATCTTTATATTGAGACAATGCTTGTCATAATGCGATGTTGGACCATGACTGACATTACTAAACCATGGCTAATTTTCATATAAATACAATCTTTGTTACAATGTGATGTTTGACTATGGTTGACCATGATTGACCATGGATGACCATGTTTTATTTTATAAAACATGGTTGAACATGGTTGACCAAGACTATCATATTGATAGAATGTTTGTGATAATGCAACATTTTACCATGGTTGAGACAATGATTGATTTTAATATTGGCACAATCATTATCACAATGCAACGTTGCACCATGGTTGAACATGATTTCTTTTAGAAAATATGGTTGACCATGATTGAATTTATAAAACATGGTTGATCATAGTTGACCAAGATAAATATTATAAACCAAAGGAAATTTAAAACCCTAGGGATTAATACTAAATACGAAAGGGACTATAAAGCTAAGTAAATAATATTAAACCTTAGGAATATGAACCCCTATATTAGGAAACCAAAGGGATTGATATTATAAACCAAAGGTTTATAAACCCTACTAATATAATAAACACAACGGATATAAACCCTGAGATAAATATTATAAACACTAAAATAAACATGGTTGACCATGGTTGATTTTGATATTCAGACAACCCTTGTCACAATGTGACATTGGACCATGGTTAACATTGCTAAACCATGGTTTATTTTCATATAAAGACAATCTTTGTTACAATGCAATGTTCAACCATGCTTGACCATGATTGACCATGGATGGCCATGTTTTATTTTATAAAACATGGTTGAACATGATGCCCAAGGTTTACCATGATTGACCATGGTTGACCATGATTAAGCATGGTTAACCATGACTTCTTTTAGAAAATATGGTTGATTGTGATTGAATTTATAAAACATGGTTAACCATAGTCGACCATCATAAATATTATAAACCAAAGGAAATAAAAAATCATAGGGATTAATACTAAAGACCCAAGGGACTATAAACATAAGTGAATAATATTAAACCCTAGGAATATGACCCTTAAATTAATAAACCAAAGGGATTGATATTATAAACCTAAGGGAATAATAAACCCAATGGATAAAAATCATTAACCCAAGGTATATAAACACTAAAATAAACATGGTTGACCATGAATGATTTCCATATTATGGCAATCCTTGTCACAATGTGATGTTGGACTGTAATGCCCTACTTAATATTATCATCCAAATCATTTCACAGTGTGTGCTTGATATGGAATACTGGGCTTTACACTTCAAGAGTTGAGACTGGTCAAATTAATCCAAGGGTAAAGTAAATTTCCAATTATTTCTTTCAAAGAAATAATCCACACTCTGACTCTTAGTATTCCAGCGATGATGTTGAGCATCTTGCCTGAAATCTGAGTACCTCTCAATTACCCCATAATGAACAAATATTCATTGAGATCCATTGCAACAAAAATTTGTATTGCTATTGTTGTTTGAGGTGAAATGGAGGATGGCGGACTGAAGAAATAGAGAAACATAACCGTGACAATTTGGTATGGCTGTTCCTCCCTCCATTCTTCCAATCCTATGGTCTTCCCAAATATTCTAAACCATATTTCAATGAAGATCTTGTGCAGGTTTCCTTGCTATGGCCACGTTGTTGCTTCTTGCATGTGTCGTTCTTGGAGAGATGCCCTCCTTTTCTCCTCAGTAACTTGTGACCAAAAAGAAGAAGAATGGATTTACATTTCTATGTTCGACAAGACCAAGGAAATGCAAGGATGCATCTGGAAGGATGATTATAGATGGCTCTAGCTTGATGCAGAGAGCACCCGCAGCAAAACTATGATACCCCGTACTGTCCTCTGTCGTTTCTCATTGGGGGAATATGGAGTCCAGACAATTTCTCTCTCCAACAATCTCTTCGTGCAGGGCCTTGGATTCTTTGATGAGCACTATGATTCCATCTATTATAACAATTTGACTGGAGATTGGAGCATGTTGCCTCATATGGACACCAATCAGTGTTTCTTTCACTGCCTCTTCCTCTGCTCCTGCTCCCACCCCTACCCCTGCATCTGTACCTCCATCTAACTCCTAGGCCCCAAGAATAATCATCGTGACCCCTTATGCCAGGAAGCTCGCAAAGCAATACAAGATCGATATGGAAAATGTGATAGGCACTGGGCCCAATAGTCTCATTAACCCTACTATCATTGAGGCTACAACAGGCATGACTTGTTCTCCCCTTCCCCTCCTGTATCTTGTCCACACCCCTGTTGCATAAATTTCATGGGAGTCTTCGACCCTAATACTACTCTCTTCGTCCCTTGAGGATTCTGAGTCTTCTGATTTCCTGATAACACAATAGAAGGAAAAAAATTGCTTTGAATAGGACAATGACAAAGGGCCATAGCTTGTTGTTCCAGAATCCTCCATCCCCATACATTCAAGGATTAGAAATATGCCAGCTTGTCATAGGCTTGGTTTTATGATTAATATAATGCAAGAATATTATGCATCTCAAAGACTCAAAATTAAATAAAGGGTCTCCATCAGCCCAGGTTTCTAGCAAAACAGGAAGCTTATTCTATATGTATCAGCCTTATTAATCACTTCCTACTTTTTTTTTGTAAATTAGACTAGCTGAATGCTAGCATTTTACTTTACAAGTCAGGTCTTCTACAACATTTGATTACTTGGAAGTTACACACATAGGCTGGAATTCGGCTCCTTATCTTGATAGTTGGAGTAGCCCTTGATTTTTTCAAGAGGGTCATTGAGGTGTCGTTTGTTCATCGGTATTCCATAGGAATGGCCATTAATTCCATCATTTTAATTTCCTTCATATACAATTTTTTTATCTACCTAACTAATTTATGTTATGCAAAAATATGAAAGCCTGCCATCGCCATCCATGAACTTGATGCCTCCGACCCTTTTCCCCTTTATCATTGGCATGAGTGGGAACCTGTACCATCACTATTTTTTGTCAAGGCTTCGAAAGGATGGTGTGGAAGGGTACCACATCCCATAGGGAGGGCTGTTTGAATTTGTTCTTTTTTCGCATTACCTTTTCGAGATTATTGATTTTGTTGGGTTTGCCGTCATCTCCCAAACTACTTTCAGTTTCAACACAACTATTACATTGTCTTTGTATCTGTTGGGATGAGGCATATCAACCAAAGCATCATATTTGAAGAAGTTTTAGGGTTTCCCCTCCAATAGAAAGGATTTGATACCTTTCCTTATGTGAGAGTTATAATTATTTCATCTATTTCTATTTGTGGACATTTTCATTGGAATGTGGCTCACTCTTTCAATGGAAGATTTACAAATACATTTAGTTACTCTCCTATTATGAGAGCCATATTATGCTCCATCTGTTTCTATTCATTGACATTGTTATTGTTGCACATCAAAGCACTAGAGAGCTCATCTATTGGCGATTGCTTTTCCTAATTTCTAAATGAAAAAATTAATAGCTATTCTCCCATTGCTAGTGGCTCATGAAGCAATCTAGGTAACAGGTCAGTGTAGACTTAATGCAGAAGAATATATGAAAATTCAAGTAGGAACGCAAGTGCGTTTCAAGAAATGGAGATGGAAGGCATGGATGTAAACAGAATGAGCATGAAAAGTTGTTTATGCACATAGAAAGAACAATGTAGTGCACAGTTTCTACGCAGATAAATAAAGCACACTATAGCTAATGTTGAAGAATTCCAAGCATTCCAAATATGACACCAACAAGAAGCACGATGGAAAAGAACGAAAATCATGGTAAGAAGGAAGATAAAGAAAATAACCCTAAGAGAATCTGAGAATATGAATAGTTAGATAAGGAATTAAAGGGTTGAAGAGTAAGCTAATAGTCAGCTAGAAGAATAGACAAGAGTATAGGTAGGCATTAGAAGTAACATTTTTTAGTGGAGTCACGAATAGCAGAGTTGAATATAGAATTAGCCCAGTTCGAAATAGGAAGCATAGAACCAATAGATAATGCATATTTTCTGTAATATATGTGCCCTGAACATGTAATGTGTGAATAGGCTATTTCCCTCTAAATTTTATCTAGTTTTGTGATTGTATGCATGTTTTAATTGTATTAGCAACATCTCTCTATGACCTTTATAATTGTAGGGTGTTTTGTAATAGAGGTGAGAGAGTTGGGAAATTGGGACATGTTCCTCATTGACCACCCATACCATGGTGAACGGTCAGAATATGTGTGTCTAATAACACATATTCAAATTTGAGCCTAAAAGTCACTCACCTAAAATCAAAATGAAACCAATATGTCCTCCTTGTTTACATTCAACTAGGGAGACAAATGGTTGCACAAAGTGATCATTTTTCTAGGAGAATTGTTAATGCTACAAGTAGCCTTTGATGTAGACACAATCTAAGTAAGGTATGCCAAGTAGATTATCACTCTTATCTGAATCGATGCCTTTTTTATAAATAAGCCAAGTTGCTGACTAATAATGAAGAGTGTTTGGTTAAAACTATTGATGTTCATTTCTCTGAGAAGTTCACCTGCCAACTAGGGATGATAGGTGGGTATATTCTTTTGCATATTAAATCATATTGAGTGCAGATTAAACCCTTATGAGGATTAATATTTGTGATCACTTTATTATCTAGGATCTTTTGATCTTGTCCAATTTTCTATGAGGAAACTTGCTTAGTACAATTAGCATCTTTCTATATATCTTTTAAAAAAAGGGTGGTATACTTAAGTTGATATGTCTTTTTATCATTGTGAAATTGGAAGGTGTTTTGGAATGAAAGATAGTTATCTCTGCAATCATGCTACTTGGTTGGCCAAGTAATAGGCCACTAGAGTCTATAGGAATCACATCACATTGTAAAAATGTACAATGTTGTAAAATATTCCGTGGGAAAAAGTTACAGTGCAAACTATATCTACCCTGGTTGGTTGGTCGATTCATCCTCAACCATCTAAGCTTATTGTAACATACCTGGATGCTTTCCTTGGATAGCAAGACATCCACCCTTCAAGTATTTGCTTTATAAATGTTGTAGTTATGTCCAGAGTTTATAGCAGCTACCCTCAGAATTTATATACAAAAACTAAATGTGGAATATTTAGGCATATACAAAAATCTAATGCTTATGGAGTTCCTGTGATGTACAACTCAATTGGTTTAGCAATATCATTTTGTATGCAACAGAGTCTACAAAATAACATAGACATTTATATAGCATAAATCCATTTACTCAAGAAAAATACCCAAGTTCCCTACAAAAGTAGCATGTTAGTGATTTTCTTTTAGTTGTACCAATAATTTGTGTCTTACCTAAGGATAGCCGATTTTCTTGTGTTACATATGTGTTTAGCTAGAGAAAAGAAGACATACATTTCTTGTCTTTTCCATCGTTTCTTTTACTTTCTACTATACCCCTTGTTATGGTATTTTTTTGTGAGCCTCATCACACCTGGCTTTCAGTATAGGCCACAACCTTCCCTAGAGCCCTAGGTGGTTTGGCCGTGTGGAGTACCATATGATATTTTACTTGTGATGTTATTTTCTTCCATGGCTATTCCCAGAGGATTGAGGACTGTTTACAGATTCATCAGATGCATATCACTTGCTCATCAAAGATTCCAATGGTGTTGAATGATGTGTCACCAAGAGGTGATATTTTCAGTTCATGGGATTTTCAAAGAGAATCTCTTCTATAATACCTCTGAGTACTATCATCATGATTGGAATCATTCCTCTTTTGTAACTGTTTTTGCATATTCATCAACATGTGTAGTGTCAGGGTTATGGTTCTATTATGTTCTTCCTTAGCTTTTATAGATTCTCAATGAGCTAGCCTACAAAGTCACCAACGATACATGTCTTGCCAATAACATTAGCATCCAAAATTCCCCAAGACATCTATTCATCATGCTATCATGAATGGATAAATAAATGGTGCAAAAATTTGAATGGTTTAATATTGAAATTTAAAGGCAATACATATGAAGGCCCAAAGTAGGATTAAAAAAAAAAGTCAGGTTCCTGGGCAGTGATATGACCATGTATTCTGTTTGGAATACAAACATTATAAGCATAAAGTGATAGACAACAGAAATAGGGAATAAAATACTTGAAAGACAGACGATGCAAAAGATTCGTTAAATACAATTTTAGGATAACCTGAATTCTATACTGCTTAGAGAGGCTGAAAGAAGTGTCAAAATACATCATAACATAGGGTTTAGTATTCACAGAATACCTTAGAAAATAGAAAACAAAAGAGAGAGGTTGGATGTAATGTAGCAAAGGAGAAATGAAATATACACATCTCAAAAGACTATACATAAATAGCGGTTGAATTTATTCTTATCATCTCCAACAACGATTTTATAAATCTGGTCAAAGACTCTATTTTCCTTCAAATATATTGTAAATACTTGATTATGATTGATAAGATATTAATAAATCATGCTTTAAACACTGTTGTGCTTGGATCTGACTTCCTTGAAAACACTTTGGTTTTGGAATTCATCAAAAAAGAAAAAAACTCCTTCAAGTGTGGCTTCATTTGGAGCCTCTCTACATCATTGGCATTTCTTTAGTACCTGATCTAACTATATTAGTACAAGTCTTTATCTGCATACGAGTACGACTAGTCAAAATTTCCTTCCAGCCTGTTTACAACTCGTAATGATTAAAGTCTGAAGTCAGCTGGAAATGACATTTTTTTGGCATTCCATTAGACTTGCCATTATTTAGTCTGTGCTTATTTGGGTTTCATACCAATGCATGCACTATTACTTCAAGAGACATTTATGAATTCCTTGAATCCCATGGTTTCTTTATGCCTATCTTTATATTTTTGGCTCTCTTCGCTTCACTCTAGGCATGAGATTTTGCTTTCTATTAGGGCACCAAGAGAACTTCCACTTTTGATAACTATGGTTATCATAACCATAACCCAGTGTCCACTGTGATGTTGTTCAAAGAATATTTGAGCTATGTAATAATGGTCCTATTTCAAAAAAAAACCATGAATAAAATCATGATCTAGAGAATTAACAAAGAAGAATTTAAATACACATAAGGAAAGAATATTCATGTAGATGTCACATTTAGTCATAATTTATTTGATTTTATTTAACTAGTATGCCACATGACCTATCTTTGAAACTCTCAGGGAAACTTGAGTTTGACATTATCAAATAACATACCCTTTTTGGGAGAGTATCACGAAGACTGTTACAAGTTCTTAAGCCCTCTCCCCTAGAGGAAATACAACCTAAATACTATTACTAAATAAGGACGTGAAGCATTACAACAAATAATGAGAAACAAAACACGCTTCCTAAAAAATCTACAGTAATATGGAAAGTTGCATGCTAACTTTTATAGAGGGCATAAATGGGTACACAGTTTAGGTGGAGAGAATAGAAAGCAACAAATTGGAAAATGATCAGAATGTTCAGGAACATTAGTTAAAGATAGATTGGAGTTATTACCAGAGAAGGAAAGATAAGAAGTAAACAAAAATGTAAAAGATACAAATATAGTAAAAAAACTAGAACAAAGATAAGAAATTTTAGGAAAATTTAGGGACATATCCATTTTAAATGCATATCACTTACTGAAATTTATGAATTATTTATTATTTCTCTTCATAATTTTATCTGAGTTTTCCTTACACCTGCATGATGTTTCCCTTCTTGAAAACATACTTCTAGCCTTGTCCACATTATCCCTCTCTTATGCCTTTTCAGGTTTACAGTAAATCTTTAGTTTTAGCAAGGGTAGACTAAGAGATAGACAACCTTATGTTCTTAATAATGTATCGGTTTAGAGAAGGATGGATGTCCAAAATCTCAATGCTTATCAAGTACAGACTATAGGCCCAGTAACCACCAAAAAGAAACAATAATTCAGGTGACAAACACAAAAAAGGGGAGGTTTGACCTTCCTCAAAACCATTCATTTAGTCATTTCTCACAATACTTACATATAACAAAATCCAACCATTTCACCTTTATTTAAAAGGGGCTAGGATTAGTGTTCTTGTTTCAACCAACTCAGGTGGTGTTGATCTTATGTTTTACTAACAAGGAAAATTCTCAAACCAAGTGATGACTTTATTCCAAATTTCAAACCCGATTCTGTTACACAACAAGATTTTTGAATTGAAAAATAATCCCAAAAATCTTATGACAACCAAGAAATTATATTGTCCATATTCTATCAATTAATTGCTTGTTAATTTTTGATTTTGGTAAGAGAAAATCAAATCTTCAATGTATTCTCTTACATGATCATTCAACACAACGTCGTGAAACCATGATACACCAAATAATTTGGCAGGTGAAAATTATTCCACAATTATAACTATGTTGCTAATACTTGATAAACAATATGCGATGGATACTATCAAAATCAATGCATCAAAGGAATTTATGTTCATTCAATGATCCCAATTGTGACATATATATATATATATATATATATATATATATATATATATATATATATATATATATATATATATATATATATATATATATATAGATATATATATAGGCACACATACACTAGCATTAATTATTAAACTATTTTCAGGCCTTGCATTATGATTGGTGGAGAAAATTTGGCACATGTCCATCTTGGTTTTTGTGTAGTGTCACGAGGTATTCCCGCATGCCAAAAGACCCTCCCAAGCTGGCCAAGGAAGATTATGAGAATTGAAACTAAAATTATTAGTTTTGGTTTCATGCAGGCCCCAAAGTGTCAAGCCATCCCCACCAATGAATGGGTGTGACACTTGGTCAAAATCTACCCCATTTACTAGTATAAATACAGATGTGACTCCTCCACCTTGATCAATTCAGATCAGACACATTCTCTCTCTTCTATTATTCTCCACATGTGTGAAGTAAAGAAGTAAATATGAAGTTTGACTGAGTTATATAAGCTGCCATTGTTGGAAATTCAGTTATAAGGATGAATTTTTTATTCATGATAGTTACTTTTCATTGATATATATGTCTCCTTATAACATTTACTTAATTAAGTTATTTCATAAAACAATAATACATTCAAAAACATAAAGAAAAATAAAGATCGTAATGCACAAGAAGAAAGAGATACTAGAAGTTGGGCCAAAGGCTAGGGAAGAACCTGTCGAAATATGTAATTAGGTTCGTTCTTCATAATGACATATGTAATCATGATTTTACATATTTGATGTAATAATAAAAATAAATTTATTGTTGTTGTTATTAAGCCATGGGTTTCATGTTCAAGGAAATTTATTTTAGGTTTGGCTACCATTGTGAGTTCCTAGGACTTGTCATTGATTCTACAAGTCAAGAAAGTCATTTTCATGTATGAATGACCTATTTGGCATATTACATATCGTAAGAATATTTTGGTCAAGGGCCTAGGTCTTGGAATTCGTCAATTTAATATTCTATAGGAAGAATAATTCTCGTGCTTTTTCCTCTTAGATTGGAGAGGTTTTGGCCCTGGATGATCACCTATATCCTGTGTGCCTTGTCTCATTGTTCTTTAATGTTTGGTAGTTGTTTGATGAAGATACAATAATAATATTAACAGAAAAAAGAAGCTAAGTAAGTGAAGTAAAAATACATCAAAAATAGTTATCAAAGTAAGAGAAATCACCTAATGTTACTACATTTCAAACTTGGATTGGGCACTACAAGTTTGTAGTTGTTCCATTTGGTTTGACTAATTCACCAATAGTATTCATGAGCCTCATGAATGGTTTGTTCAAGAAGTATTTGGACCGTAGGGTTCAACAACTAAGACGTCACATGGTGGACCAGGTTAAGGTCCAGTCGGACAAGTATAGCCCAGGATCTGCTACTTGGGAGGATGTACAGATTATACATCATGACTACCCCTCACTTTTTGAGCATTTGTGATGTCCTTTTTGACTTATATGACTACCTATGCAAAGCCTCTATTTGTAGTTCCATGTTATTTATTTAGAACGCTATGTAATATTGATGCATTTAGTTGGACAAGTGAAACTACTTATATAAATCATTAAATGGACTAGGTATTTATGATTGAAATATTCAATGTAAGACCTAATGTATGACTTGGTTATGATTTATCTAGTGCATGACTTATTAGAGTTATTGTTGTTTCATGTACGGCTTAAGTGGATATGATTTATCTAATGTAAGATTTATTTCTAGTATGAAATACAAAATTGACATGTGGATACTAGAATTAGTAATATGATGCTTAAGCTCATGTATATATATCTATTTTTTTGTTATATATATGCATGGATGAGAACTAACCTGTAGATTGGAAAGAAATATATGATAACCAAGATCTGCTCTTCCGTTGGGGAAGGTCGAGACATCCCATGAGGAATGCTATGATGTACATTGTTCTATTACATTTGGTATCTACTTAATATGCATTCTTATGACATGGGTAAAATGTAAATGGCAGATGACAAGACTACCTGACTGGATTATTCGATGACAAGTATCCAACCAGTGTTGTAGTGCGGTCCATATTAGAGTGTTGACCCTAGTTGTGAGGAGGAGTGGAGGTATTTCCCATCATGTAACATCCAAACCTGGAATTGTGGGCGGGTAGTGATTGACATGCTCCCCTAGATGTGTGATGATGATTGCCAGTTGCCTGCTGGGGAAGTTAGGTCGATATTGTCGACGCTTCCACCATATTGGTTTTATTAGTGGTTAGATTGGTATAACCGGTGCCATAGTATATAACAATAGAGGATGGATAGTGTGGGAATGGAAGTAGATTGGGAAGGATAGGAGGATATAGATTAGTTGGAGACTCTTTATGGGAAGTGGTTTCATTCATGAATTATTAAATTTTACTACTATAAGTCTCTCTTTATTTTGTGATGCCTTACTGTCAAAATTCTTTAGAACTCCTTGTATCTTTTTCACTCTAAATTTGGGATGATGTTTTCTGAAGGAGGGGTGTCTGTAATGCCCTACTTAATCTTATCATGCAAATTTTAATTACCTGAAAATATTGACTTATAATTATCAAGAAATATTGGAATATACTTACATTTGTGAAACTATAATTTTTATTTACTGATGTAAATTTTATTATTTTTGTTATTCAACTCCCAATATGTCTCCTCAAATCTACTTGGGAGAAGATATGGTAAGAAAAGTCAAGGATACTAAATGAAAGGGTGAGGGGGTAGTCATGACATTAATGATAGGTTGTTGAGGTGGATAGGTGTAAGAGGCATAAAAGGGAAAGGATGATGAGAAGAGAAGGGGGGATCCTTGGTCTTAGTTTTGGTTTGGTTCAATTTTGGAGGATTTTATTTTAGAGGAGGGATGTGGAGAAAGAGGAGGGAGAACAAACTTGGATCTGGATAGTGTTTGGTAAGCCTAAACACACTACATCTGGTTGGACTTGGGCTCAGAGGGCTAGGGAACCTGTGGAGGTTCCCTCGGCTAGGAATTTCTTCCTAGTTGGCTGGAAGGCAAATCCAGTTGGGTAGTCAAGAGGAGCATCCCAACAGAGTCAGGGGTTCAGGAGCATTTCAACTAAGCTATTGTAACATGTATTCCTCCATTTATTGATTAGTTATGTAAATGGTTGCAATGAAATTCTTATTTAGTTTGTGGTAAATAATTTTTAATGATATATTATCATCAAATAAATGTTTAGGTATAAATAAGTTATTTCCCATCTTATTGTGTTTAAAATTAGAAAAAAATTAGTTTTTAGTTAGAGGACCCTAGGAGGGAGCCTAACATGGACAATGGTTGAACATGCTTGACTATGATTGATTTTCATATTGAGACAATATTTGTCACAATGTGACATTGGACCATGGTTGATTTTCATATCGAGATAATCACTGTAACAATGTGACTTTTGACCATGGTTGACCATGTTTGATTTTATAAAACACGGTTGACCATGATTTTCCATGGCTAACCATTGTTGACCATGGTTTTCCATGGTTGACTATCAAAGTTGATCATGATGAAAGATATTTTAATCAAGGTTGAACATGATTGATGAAATTCAACCATGGTTAATCATCGTTGACTATCGCTCACCATGGTCGATCATGGTTGAGAATGGTTTATTTTCATATCAACACAATCTTTGTCACAATGTGGCATTTGACGATGGTCGACCATGATTGGCCATGATTGATTTAATAAAATGTGGTTGACCATGGTTGACCATGATGTTCCATGGTTGGTCATCATAGTTGATCATGATGAAAGAGATTTTAGTCTATGTTGATCATGGATGATGAAATTCAACCATGGTTGACCATGGTTGACCATGGTTGACCATGGTTGACCATGGTTGACCATCATTGATGATGGCTGATCATTGTTGACCATGGTTGACTATGGTTGACCATAAAGGCATTAACCATGGTCGACCATATTCAAGCATGATTTACCATTATCGATCATGGTTCAGCGTAGAGGCATTGATTAACCATTATCATCATGGTTGATGGTGGAGCATGTTTTACCATGGAAGATCATCATTAAATATGACTGATCCTGGTAGATGATGCTTGACATTGTTTGGCCATGGTTAAACATGGTTGAGCATGTTTGATCGAATTTAGCTATGGTTGACCATATTCAAAAAAATTATTTACTAATAAATTTTATTAATTTATTAATTAGTATTAAATAATTAATTAATTATTTACTAATTGATTTAAGATAGCTTATTTATAATAATTAGTATTAGTACTCGTAATAATGTTAATATATTAATTAACATTAATATAGTAATCTAAACATGGTTAAATTAATGTTATTCAATATTTTCAATTATAAATTATTTATAAATAAATTAATGTTATGTTCTTTAAAATTATTAATATTATAAATAATAAAACATTGTTATTTATTTGAAAATGATGATGGTTAACGTCCACTAAGACCAAACATTGGTCTATCGACCTTAATTCTTATTTAATTATTAATTATTATTTTTAGTTTTTAATAATATTTTATTAAACAATATTATTATTGATTAATATTTAATAATGTTATTATTTAATAATACTTATTAATTTAAGATAAAGGATTGTTCATGTTATTATTATGACTAATATTATTAATAATAATTATTATTATTAAATATTATAAATAATTATTTATATATATATATATATTTTTAATTTCAAAATCAAATTAAAATGATAAAAAATAATGTTGATGTCAAATATAAGGGATCGGAAAAATGTAATTTAATTATTATTTGGTTATATATATATATATATATATATATATAGATATATATATATATATTACAAAACTTTGAATTTATTTTTTAAATTAAATTTATATTTATTTTTAAAAATAGAATTTAAATAATATAAAATCAAAATTTTATAAGAGATTTATCACTGATTTCAATATCAATAAGAAAAAATCAAAATATATAATAATTAAAGTCAAGCTCCACCAAACAAGTTGATTAAAAAATATTAATATACAAATCAATGTGCATGGCTTATATTTATGATGAATTAATTTACGAAATTTCGATAGGCCTGGGCACATTTAGGCTTGAGAATTTCGGCATTCTCTAGGAATGAATCGACTATTAACGCCGAATGAAAGCTGATAACCCATATCAGTAAAACAAAATTGATAGAAGAAATATAATTTAATTATACATTAAAACCAAAAGTGAATTTGATTACATTTTTAATGATATAGTTTAAAACATGAAAACCCAAATTGAATTTTATTACACTTTTTATGATAGAGTTTACAGAAAGACTACAGACTATGATATCTTCTTAAATCTACTTGTTCACAACCACCCTATGTAATCACAGTGGCACTATCTCCAACGGTAAATTAAGATCCAACCTTCTAATTCCCTCCACACTCACATCCGACGACCCTCGCTCTTCCTCACGCTCTCTCCCCGTTCAAGTTGTTCAAATCCCCGTTGTCGGCCGTTACAGTGACAATTCATGATCAGTCCAGTCGATTAATAAAATAACTCCAACACACGGTGTACCACAGCAGAATAAGATATGGTTTGAAATTTGTAACTACACTTTAGTAATAAGATATTGCAAAGAATGTGAATTAAACTTTATTTGTCTGATCGGTAAGTCTTGTCATGATTAAAGTTTAAATTATTGATTTCATTGAGCGCCATACTTTTATTTAAAATTGAAAATTGCCTACCCATCCGCAGATCATGATATTCAATTGGATCCTTTTAAGCTGTGGGACCTGATTCTATAGTAATAACAGACATAACTGCTGTCTAATAAGATATTGCAAAGAATATTATTTCACGTTTATTTGTCTCACCACCAAGTTTGTTTATTTTATTATATACAACAGGTTAATTTGCCCTACCTTATCTTTTAATTGTACGCTTTGAATGCGATTCCTGTGTCATTCATGGGGTTGGTAAAGATGCAAAATTATATGCAAGATATAATTTTGTTTATGATATTATGTTGCATAGAAGTATTCGGAATGTGATACTTGTTTTCGAATGATGTAAGGTTATATGTTTTGTTTTATTTCTTACATATTATACCAATACAAGTATAGATTAGAATTTTTATTGTTGTAAAATTTTATATCTGATATTTTTAGAATAATAAAGTTTCAATAACATTACTGTCAAGGATGGAAATTTATATTTAGTACTAAAGTTGTTTTTGCTAACTTTAATCCATGTATTTTTTAATTGAATGTTTGATTTTTTTCCTAGAGTAACAAGTAGTTATCTTTATGGTAAATTTGATTTTAATGGAATCTTTATGTTCTAAGATTTTTTAAATGAAAGATCATTGTAAGGGTTTGAGTGCTAAAAATTTAATAATTTATTAGGGAAACATTATTCATAAAGAAAAATGGACTTATTGTTAAAGAAAAATTACAACTAAATTTACACAACCTCCTCATGTTTAGAAATCATAAATAAATAAATTACACAAAATTACAATAATTTAAATCATAATGAAGTACACATAGCTAATCATTTTTTAAGTTCATAATATCAACAACATACATCTTAAGAAGTTTTATATTTACATTTGTTGCCATAT
Source organism: Pinus tabuliformis (assembly GCA_031772625.1). Taxonomy (NCBI): domain Eukaryota; kingdom Viridiplantae; phylum Streptophyta; class Pinopsida; order Pinales; family Pinaceae; genus Pinus; species Pinus tabuliformis. The sequence goes on from CM062816.1 coordinate 1,907,043,003, forward strand.
TCTAACATTATTCATCTTAACAACAATTAATCTTTCAAATAAATCATAAATCTAAATTTATAGAAATTGGCTATTATTTTTTTTTAAATTATATATATTTTAAAATGGTATATAAACAAAAAGAATTAAATATATATTAAAAAAAAAACTCAGTCTAAATATAATTAATATTTAGCTAATTAAAAATAAGCATATCACATATTAAACAACAAAAAACAAAACAATAACGAGGAATAATGAAAAAAAAAAATTGGGTGAATTCATTTAAGATTTTTTATGTTGTGGATGCTGCAATTGCTAATTAATATAGAAACGAGCACACCGTAAATGATCAGCAGAGACCTACATGTCCATGATACTTGTGGTTCCAGGAACTGACGCTTATAATTATATCCATTAAGGGGTCAATATTTTTGGAAATTATGGTTATAGTGGTCAAGTTCTAAGTCTTTACGTTGTTAGAAATTTTTATGGTGTTAAATCTATTTTAACTATAAAAATAACAACAAAATTCGAGAACTCCCAAAATCATATTTTTTTTAATAAAAAAATTTATGGTCAATTTTATTGTTCAGAAAGATAAAGTCCAGTTCATATTCTTTGCAATATCTTATTGAATAGCAGTTATAAATTTCAATGCATATTCTTTGTAATATCTCATTAAAGAGCAGTTATGTCTGCTATTACTGTAGAATCAGTTCCCACTTCCTAAAAAGATACGTTTCCAACCCATGATCCACGGATGGGTAAAAGCAATTTGCCCCCTTATAAACAAATCTGGGCCAGAGTGTAGGAATTTATAGGGTAAGTTCCTCAGACAGAACACCAAAGGACACCGCTCACAAACAGATCACAAATCAATACACTAGTATTTTGACGTGGTTAAAACCATCAAAGAGGGAAACAGTCCACGGCCTGAGCCAACGCGGCCACTTTAGGCAATTTATTAATAAAAGAATGAAAATTTACATATGCTTCTCTCATAGATGGATTACCCTACAAATGACCCTCCATGCGCTTTAAATAGAAATCATGGACCAATCGGGTGTTAAGCCACGAATCAAGCGTCGGTAATACCGAGGAGAGAATGAACCGTCGGATCACTACATATCGTGACCGTCGGATTGTAAGTTACAAAATGTACAAGGTAAAGAAACACACTTTACCTAACTCTATACTAGACCAAGTTGTACTTAACTATTTCCTATGTGTCGGAATATCCTAACATCCCCCCTTAAGAACAACTTGGGATAGGATTGAAGGATTTACAAATATGACACAATAAGAGAAGGAAGGAGGCACTAGAGCCGATCCCCCCTTAGTGACAACTTCCTGAACTCCAACCATAAATCGAAGTTTAGTGAACTTCGCTTCTGTGAGAGCCATTGTAAAGATGTCTGCAACTTGATCATCTGTTGAACAATATTGCACTTCAAGAACATGGTCATGAATGAGCTTTCTGATGAAGTGCATGTGCAGTTCAATGTGTTTGCTGCACTGATGTTGGACTGGATCTTTGCATAGCTGAATGGCACTTTGATTATCACACCAAAGTGTAGTCAGATACTGCTGCTGAAAGCCAAACTCTAACAGGATCTGATGAAGCCACAAGGCTTCCTTACTAGCTTCTACGGCACCACGATATTCTGCTTCTGCTGAAGAAAGATAAATGGCACCTTGTTTCTTGCAAGCCCATATAATAGGTCCTGAACGAAGAATGAACACATAACCTGCAGTAGACTTCTGATCATCAGAGTCACAAGCCCAATCGGAATCAGTGAAACCAACCAATAGAGGAGATGCTTCAGCACTGTAATGAATCCCAAAATGAACTGTACATCTAACATAACAAAGTATTCTTTTAGCTGCTTTCCAATGAATTTCACGTGGGTTTTGCATAAACCGAGCAACAAGGCCAACATCAAAGGAAAGGTCAGGACGAGTATGGGTTAGATACAAAAGTTTTCCTACAAGTTGACAGTATAAGGTAGCATCAACTTCAAGAGAAGTACAAGTGACTGAAAGTTTGACTCTAGAATGAAAGCGATAAGGGGCTGGCTTACAGTCTTCCATGTGAAAGTGGCGTAGAATATCACAGGCATACTTGGACTGAGAAAGGGAAATACCTTCCTTGGATTGCAAGACTTGAAGACCGAGAAAATAATGTAAGTGTCCTAAGTCTGTCATTTCAAACTTCCTTTTAAGGCTAGACTTCACATGATTTATAAGGTTGGGATCACTACCAGTCAGGATAAGATCATCAACATAAAGAACAAGAATGATAAGAGACTTGCCCACTTTCTTGGTGTAGATAGTATTGTCAGAATGACACCTAGAGAAGCCATATTCTAAAAGAAAGTTATCCATTTTGGCATACCAAGCTCGAGGAGCTTTCTTGAGACCATAAAGGGATTTCTTAAGCCGACATACAAGGCTGGAGTTTGCTTGTATAAAGCCAATAGGTTGTTCCATATAGATTTCTTCATGCAAGTCCCCATGCAAGAAGGCAGATTTAACATCAACTGATGGACTTCCCATTTGAAAGAGGAAGCAAGGGAAAGAACAAGGTAGATAGAGTTCATTTTGGCAACAGGGGAGAAGGTTTCAGTATAGTCAATGCCTTCAACTTGTGAAAAACCCTTAGCAACAAGATGAGCTTTATGTTTATCAACTTTCCCATCTGGTCCATAGTTGGTTCTATAAACCCATTTGCATCTAACAAGTTTTCATCCCTTTGGTAGAGGAACAAGATCCCATGTATCATTTGCCAATAATGAATGATATTCTTCATTCATAGCTGCTTCCCAATCTGGATGGCCTGAAGCTTCTGCAAAGGTGTCGGGATCATAATTCACTGAAGCTTGAGCTAGTAAAGAAGAGGCTCTTTTGAACTGAGAATGTGTACGTCACTGATCTGTAGGATCACCGGCAAGATCACCTACTGCATCCCGAGTAGCACGGACCCATTTTGGAAGCTGGGAGCTGAAGGAGGATCCTGAGAAGGTGGGGGAGGATTTTCATCCTCATTTTCATCATCTGAAGAAGAAATATTTTCAAAAGTAGAAGAGATAGGGAGATGTGGCACATCCGCCGAACTAGGCTCGCAGGCCGATATATTTTCATCAAACTTTACATCTCTTCTAATGATAACATTTTTGGACTTAAGTGGAATAAGTATATATCCTTTGACATCTTCAGAATATCCAACAAAAATACATTTTTCACTCTTTGGTTCTAAAGCTTTATGTTTCTCATCTGGAATATGGGCCCATGCTTCACTTCCAAAAACACGAAAGTGACTTACATCTGGTTTGATTGACCTCCATGCTTCTTCTGGAGTGATATTCTTTAAAACCTTAGTAGGAGTGTGATTTATTAGGTAATTTGCACAGTTAATTGCTTCTACCCAATAATTAAGACTAAGTCCTTTAGATTGAATCATACAATTAGCCATTTCCTTTAAGGTGCGATTCTTCCTTTCAGCTACACCATTTTGTTGTGGAGTATATGGAACAGTATGTTGCATTTGAATTCCATTCTCAGTGCAAAAGTTGATGAATGTGTTTTTAACATATTCTCCACCATTATCAGTTCTTAGCTTAAGAATTTGATGTCCAGATTGTTTTTCAACAAAGGCCTTAAAGGCCAAGAACATGTTAAATACTTCACTCTTGAGTTTTAAGAAGTATACCCAAGTGCGTCTCGAGAAATCATCAATGAAAGTTAAGAAATACTTGTAGCCAGAGAATGAAGCAACTGGAAGTGGACCACATAAATCACTATGCACGAGCTATAAAGGGGCTGAGGCATGCCAAGAGGCACGTTTTTCAAAACTGTCCCGATGATGTTTTCCGAGTACACATCCGGAAAAAACACCATCTCTGCAAGATACCATTGGAAGACTTGTCACCATATTTTCTTTACATAGATTTTGAAGAGAGCGATAGTTTAAGTGACCAAATCGCTCATGCCAAAGTTTGCTCACTTCATAATTATGAGAAACAAATAACAAGGGAAGATTTGATGACCCAAAGTTGTGAAACTTATACAACCTTATAGAATCATCAGCGATGCCAATAGCTAAAATCTGTCTAGGACCTCTTAGGTCCTTAATTACAACATCATGAGGTGAAAATTCAACGATTTTACCTTCACCTGAATGAGTTATCTAATATAAAGATAGAAGGTTGCAGGATAAGGTTGGAACACATAATACATCATTAAACTGACCATTGTCTAGATGAACAGTTCCAGTCCCTACAACACTAAGAGATCTATCATCACCAACATATATATTTTTGGTGTTACAATCATTTAAAGAAGAAAACATGGCTTTGTTTTTGGCCATGTGATAAAAAGCTCCAAAATCAATGAGCCACTCATGAGAATGAGAAGAAGAAGATACATTTAGTGCATAGCCAGACCGAGATGCTTGACAACCACATGCAGAAAGTGCCATTCCTGAAGACGAAGTTCAAGTTGAAGATTGATCCAAATGGATGTTATGCTTCTTCATTACTGCTTCCAAGGCTTCCATCTTCTTAAAGCATTTGGATTCTAAGTGGCCATCTCGATTACAAAAGTTGCAATGTGTATCAGTCTTCTTCGCTTTGTTTTTATTTGTCTTATCATTTTGTTGAAATGATTTCACATTTTGAGGCTGAAATTGCTTAGGACCCTTGTTTGGTTTAGGACCATTCTTTTTAGGATACAAATTCTTAGAATTCTTTGGATTTGGTTGCTGCTGGGTGGCTAACGCTTTCTTAGAAGAGTTTCGAAGATGAAGAAGACCAAGGTGTAAGAGTTTTTCTTGTTCTCTTATTAAAGAATCACAAAAGGAATCAAAGGAAGGGGACTTGTAGGTTTGTCCTTGAGAAATGAAGGCTTCTCTTGTAGAATTGAAGGTGGAAGCAAACACAGAATAGGATGGTCCCAACTTAGTAAGAATGAAGTAGATAAGGCTACTATCTTCTTTCTTAACCTTAACACCTTCCAAGAGAAGTCTAAGGGTCTTGAATTTGGACAAAAAATCCTCAATGCAAGAAAAATTATTGGGGTCCAATGTAAGCAATTCTTTTTCAAGTTGATGGGATTTAAGTTTATTTTTAATTCCAAAGACTTTAGTAATTTGTTGCAGTGCTTCATAAGGAGTATCAAGTTCTGCAATATGGAATCTAAGATCTGGAGAAATAGACATCCCTATCAACCCACGTGCTTGGTCTTGCCTATTTTCCCATTTAGCTACCTTATCTTCATCTTTCGGTTTGGTCTCTTGGCCTGTGGCTATTCTGTAAAGACCTTTACTTCTAAGTAAATCCACAATATAGGACCACCATTGGAAGTAGTTAGTGCTATCAAGAATGACTTGGCATGGACTTTCCATTTTTAATAGAAGCTGAAGTTGTAGATACTGAAACTAAGTGTACCAATGGAAAGATCTCGAAAAATTAGGCCGCATAAAAAAAACGGTTCTGAAAACGGCTTCCGGATGAAGAAGTTATGGCTTCTTGAAAAAAAAATTGAAAAAGTCATCGACGAAGTGCGGGAATGTGCGGAAATGAAAAAATCCTCCCCCAAAAAATGGAGACTTGAACCCAAGACCTCTACTCTCATAAATTAGCTTTGCACCAAGTGAGCTATACAAAAAGTTTGAGAGAGAGAGAGAGAGAAAGAGGGGGGTTTACGCTTTGGGTTGCGTGCTTGCTTTGAGAAGGCTATTTTTCCCTACAAGACAAAAAACAAAAAACCCAACACGGACATACAAAAAAAAAACAAACCTTGCGGCTTGAAGTTAGCTTTAGCCGAAAAACAAAATTTTTCAAAAATGAACCTTGCGGCTCAAAGTTAGCTTTAGCCGGAAACTAAATATTTTCCTCAATTTTTTTGATTTTCCGAGATCACACTAAGGCGCAGCGGAAAAGAGCATACGCATGAGAAAAATCCTTCCTTTTCGTTTCTGATTTTCCCGGATCACACAGAGTCGCAGGGAAAAGAGCATACATAGAAATGAAAGGTATAGATCCGGTAATAAAAAAGCTAAATAAACCGAAACCGAAATAAACAGAGAGAAAATAACTGTAAACTGCAAATAAGCACTGTATACCTCCAAATCTTAAAAATGACGCAGCTAGGGCTACCGAAAACCTTTTCCCGTGAAAAGAAAGGGGTTCCTCACTAGAACAGATGCTCCCAACACAACAGAGTAGTCCTCTCGGCCTGAAAGTAGTCAGAAACAGTAGATCTAGGAAACGGCAGTCGGATGCAGTTCTACCGGCTTCAGATTTGGATCACCAATGGACGCGGCCCTCAAATAGCTCTGATACCGTGTAGGAATTTACAGGGTAAGTTCCTCAGATAGAACACCAAAGGACATCGCTCACAAATAGATCACAGATCAATACACCAGTATTTTGACGTGCTTAAAACCCTCAAAGAGGGAAACAATCCATGGCATGTGCCAACGCGGCCACTTCAGGCAATTTATTAATAAAAGAATGAAAATTTACATATGCTTCTCTCATAGATGGATTATGCTACAAATGACCATCCATGCGCTTTAAATAGAAATCATGGACCAATCGGGTGCTAAGCCATGGATCAAGTGTCGGTAATACCGAGGAGAGAATGAACCGCCGGATCACTACATATCGTGACCATCAGATTGTAAGTTACAAAATGTACAAGGTAAAGAAACACACTTTACCTAACTCTATACCTAACTCTATCCTAGACAAAGTTGTACTTAACTATTTCCTATGTGTCAGAATATCCTGACACAGAGTAGATTAGCTTGCTTTAGTACATAAAGGACACATTAGGAATGGTAAGTATCTGTATTAAAAGGAAAAATAGCGTACCCTACGGATCGTGGCATGCAATTGGACCCACTTAAGATCTGAAACCTGATTCTTTATTAGTAACGGACATAACCGCTGTCTAATAAGATATTGCAAAGAATATCAATTCATCTTTATTTGTCTCACCACCAGCTTACTGCTTTTATCGACCGCCAAAGTAGGGATAGAATGATTGGTAAATTCTTAGATTCCTTTGTTTTCCTTTTTGCTCACTTGAGCTTTCCTAATAACAGAAAGGCTAATTTATGTAACATAGCTGCGGATCATAGTTCAAATTTGTTTATTTTATTGAACATAACAGGTTCATTTACCCTATACTTACAACCTTCTTTATTAATCTTTGCCTAGTTATGGATTATAGCACTAGTTTTCTGGTCAAAGTATGTTGATTTTTTATTATTTCGTTGAGTTTTTGTTATTTTATTTAAAGTTGTGGGAAAATGCTGAATATTTATATTGTCCATTAAATTTAAGAATAATTATCTAATTTTTTAAATTCTATTTCTATTTTCGATATTATGAAGAGACAAAATTTATCTTTTTGCTATTTTTCAATGCCTTATAAATCATTTTGAAATAAAAGAAGACTAATTTTGTGAGTGGTCATTCCATCTATGAGCAGTGTGACACTACTATTATGGTTAGCACTGCTATTGCTCTCCTGGATGCTAGAACTGACGGGCTTCCAAGTCTCTTATGTAAGTGAAAGAAGGGGGGCGAATAGATATGCAGAGGAAGGAGAGAGGGTGTGAGGGAAGTGCAGGAAAAAGAGTGTGGAGAGAAATTGTGTGTGGGAGAGTTTGTTAAAGAGCAGGGACTATATCGAAAGAATTTTTTTTCACGACACAAGGATAATTTAATATGTAAAGTGCTATGCTCAATGATCCAAGAACTGGTGAGATTGCAGGTCTATAACATAAGTGAGGCGAGGGTGGGTGTTCTGACAAATATGTAGACTTTTTTGTGTGGATAAAGGATGTGTGAATTAATTGTTTGTGACAGAATTTGTTAAAGAGTAGGGAGTATATCAAGTCATGCTTTTTTCATCTGCACTTGGCACAATGTATACTTCAAAATTTTAAAAATTATTACACACAACACTTACAAACCAATCTATTTCAGTGTTTCATATGCTTGTTCATAACAACTAATAGGAGTCCCTTATGTAAGTGAAAAGAGGGGGGTGAATAGATATGGGGAGGAAGGAGAGAGGGTCTGAGGGAAGTGTAGTGGAAAGACTATGGAGAGAAATTGTGTGTGGGGCAGTTTGTTAAAGAGAAAGAACTCGAGAGATTGCAAGTCTCTAACATAAGTGAGGTGGGGGTGGTTGTTCTGACAATTGTGTAGACTTTGTTCTGTAAAGGGTGTGTGAAGGGATTATGTGTGACGGAATTTGTTAAAGAGTAGGGAGTATATCGAGTCATGCTTTTTTCATCCTCACTTGGCACAATGTATACTTCAAAATTTTAAAAATTACTACACACATTAGATAGAAACCATTCTATTTTAGCATTTGCTAAGCTTGTTCATAACAACTAATAGTTATTTTCATTTAAAAATATTGTCACCATTGTCAAGTGTTCAAGGATTTGCTTCTCACAAACATCTATTGTACACCTATCTCGTTGATGTGTGGAGCAAGGAAGTACAATCGACGGTAACATTTAAAATTAATTGGAAATTAACAATATAAAGTAATGTAAGTTGAACGAACTATTAAATTTAGCCCAACAACAATCCTTTTTAAAATAGTTAAGTCGGAGCTGCAGAAGAAGTTTGTTTGTGCTCTTTCGATACACTAGGCAAGGCAATTTCGTCAGAGCTCTTATGTGGAGGAATTAGAAAGGATGTGCAAGAAGTGTGAGAGAAAGGGTATGAGGAGAAATTGTGTGTCTCGACAAGTGCTTGATTTGATTATCAATGGAGCAGTAAATTTCTTCAGAATATTTTCTCTCATCCTAATGGAGGATGCCATGCTTAGATTAGGTGTGCAGAGTCAAGGCGTGCAAAAAAAAATCTAATTTCGTTGCTGAATGCCATATGCAATGATGCCATAATTGAAAATATTGCAAGTCCCTTACATAAGAGGGTAGATGGTGGGGATTGTTATGAAGAAATAAGAGGGTAGAGGGTGGGGATCGTTATGAAGAAATATGTGGATGACACTTCTATATATTAATTTAATTTGAAATTGTTACTACTTTGTTATGTTGACAAAGGTTGTGTGGAAAAATTGTGTGAGGGATTTGGTCAAGAGCAGGGACTATACCAAATAATGTTGTCTTCCTTATCAGAAGACTAATTTAATATCCAGAGTCAAGCGATGGACAAAAAATTCTAATTTTATTTGTGTGCACTCTTCTTAATGATGCCAAAACTAACAATATTGTAGATATGTTATGTAAGTTGTGAGGGAGAGTTTTTTTAACAAATATACAGATGAAGATTTTATATATTAATTTAATATGAGTTTGACTACTATTTTGTTGTGAAGAGAAAGGGTTTTCGTAGAAATAATGTGTGAGAGAGTTTGTTAAAGTGCAGGGATTATACAAGTCACACTTTTTTCCTCCATGCTAGACAAAATGTATATTTTAAAATTTAAAGAATTATTATGCACATAAAAAATTATTCATAAAATATGATATTTAGTTTCATTAATGAATGCTTCCAATGTTTTTGAGCGTTTGAAGTTCAACATTGCAAACAAATTTCATGTAATATTGGATGATAACTGTTTAATTAGCAACCGTCAAATCACAAATGTATTTATTGTCTCTCCAAATGCATTGGTAAGATGGTCAAAATATTATATCATGGATAACATATAATATTTGTCTTTATTTTGTATTTAAGAAGTATGTAAAAATTTTTACAAGATATGCGACAATGGTAACCACTAATTCTAGATATGTTGTCCCGAAGAGCATTGGTTAGGTGTTTATCATACAATTTTGAATAGACACATTTCCAGTGCATGTTCAATTAGTTTTTGAGGGATATGGTTAGAAAAGGACTCGTTCTCTCGGTCATACGATGGCTATTTTTTGTAGTTTCATGATGTGATGCATTTTTGGTTGAAGCTCATTTCAAATGTAGGCACAAAATGTGTAATATTTTTGTGAGGCAAGTTGTTAATCATTCATTTTGTGTATGAGTACTTAGAGATTGTATACAATAAATGTTATACCTTTGTAGAAATTAGGTGCGAAGTTGAAAAAATGAAAGTTCTAGGAATATTTGTCTAATATATGCTAGCATCTTGTAGCTATTAGTATTGAAATGTTTTCATGCTATGAAATTAGAATTTTTTTTTCTTCTTATTATTTCGATATATTTGATCTAATTCATATATTATAAACAAAGAATATGAATACAAATAGAATAAGTACACTTAAAGCTAGTGATAACTTTGCTAAGAGGTTTGTGTATAATCTATTTATTGTCATTTGATTATTATATTATATAGCTCTAGGTTTTATTGCACTTCTTCAATTTCCAAGAAACATGTAACACTTAGTGATTTGAATCAAGGAGAACAACTACAAGAAGAAAGGTACATTGGATATTTCTGTAAAATATTTGTTCATTTGTTCATTTTTTAACTTTCTAATTTAATATGTGTAACAAGGAACTTCGAAACTAAAATCTATCTAGTATTTAACATATATGTGACATTTGGTTAGGTCTTCATGGCCCAAATATTACAAAGTATCAACCATAATTTTCTTGTGAGAATTTATTTGAGTATAATATTTTAGAATAGTAAAAAAGTGGCAGATTCTAAATCGACGAATGATGTGATGATAGACATACACAACACAATTATAGAAGTAGATGTCATAGGAGACAGAACAAAAGGTGTAGAAAATAGACAAAAAAATAGAGACAAAAGGTAGTTTTTTCAAGGTAGAGAATTGTAAAACATTCTTTTTTGTTTTCTTGAATTAATTTAAACTCAATGCTCATAAATAGTTAAAAAGTATTGATTCCAAGAAATTATTGGTCAAAGATATCGGTAACAATGTAAAAAGAAGAATTTTTCATGGTGTTTTGTTAGTTACATATCAAACATTTTTGGACAGAGAAAATAAGACAAAGCCAATACTCCATGCAAATTCGATAGATAAGAAGCTCAAAATGAAAATAACATTTCTTATGCCAACACAATTTATCGAACACCATGAGGCAAAGATTATTACAAAATTCAGTGTTCCGATTAGAAATTTCAAAATAATTCTAAAGCTCAAATATGATAGTGGAAACTATGAAAAAACTATTACACTAAATAGCTTAAGCATTGTAGAAAACATTTGTGATATTTCCAGAGAGTACTGATTTTTTCCAAATATCATGATTGCAAATTTGTCACATAGTGCAGATGTGTTTCTAGTTGGAAAAATTGGCGTCATTGCAATTTTAGTAAGATATAAAAGGATGCAATGTGTGGAAAGAACAAAAAAGGGGAATATACATCAACATAGGGAAATAGTATGTTTATATTTATTTCAATGTTTCAATGGTAGTAAGTTATTATCCTCCTCATGTACAATTTGCGTTTGTTATTTTAAAAATATTGCATATGTGACAGGTTAAAGTACACCAAAAGCTTCTTTTAACACGTACTTCAATCCAAATAGAATTGCAAGAAAATATTTTTCATCTCATCCTCCTAAAAAATATAGTTAAAAAATAAGAAGAGTCTTTGTGAAGTTCACAACCTACATTCATACGTTCATTGAAAACATAAAAGAGAGTGCAAATTCTAATAAAACGACCTTTTTCTACATGATAGACTTTGTTATACATACATATATATATATATATATATATATATATATATATATATATATATAGAGAGAGAGAGAGAGAGAGAGAGAGAGAGAGAGAGAGGAATGAAAAGTGATTTGATTTTAATTTGCTAAGTCTCAACCTTCTTTGTCAATTTTGCAGAACTTGCAGGGATTACCTACAGTGACTATTGCATATGTGAATCCCTTTGAGTCTATATGTGCAAAATCAAGTAGTCCAATTACAACTTCTAAAACTATGGATGATGTTCTCACTTTGTGATTCCTATGGGCTAAGGAGAGGAATGTAAATGTAACCACAAACCAATCTTTGTGGCAAGAAGTAGACCGTCCAAACCTAGACAAGCCTCTCTCTTATGAAATATTCTACATCTTAGGCTAGGTATATAGATTAAGGTGGAATAATATTAATAGTTTGATGGCAAAAGAGAGAAAAAATTCCATTGGGCATGGAGTAATATTAAGGTAAGTATTTGTACTCATATGATGGGAAAATTGTGAATCCTTAGACAAGGATGGTAGGAAATAATTATGGTGTCATTGTCCAATTTCATTTTAAAGAGGTGAGTATAGCAGTAGTGGAATTGATAATATCTAAATAATCTAGTTGGGGATGAATTTTATATATTACAGTAGTGAAAAAAACATTGAAATGTATAGTTATCTATAACAGAGCACCTGAAGTGAATTGTAAAATTAATTTATTTTACTCAACACCTAGGGTACAAAATTTAACCATGGTAATAACAAAATATAAAAAGCTATAAAAAATGTATACACATCACCATAGATTATTGATACAAGAATCCCTGAACAAGCAGAGTTCGACCTTCATCATTCGCTGAAGTTTTCCAATACTAGTGTACAATGCACAAGATGTTTCTCTATCACACACTAACCAACCATTTTCTTAACCAAAATTACATCCTATATACATAAAAAAACTATTAGTTCCCCCATTTAGGAACTAAATTCCCCAAAAAGATTAGGCTTTCTTCTTGTAGGAGTGAATATAGAACTACTTTCTACAAATTAGGGAACTATTTTGACTAAAGGAATCTTTAATAAATTCCATGGAATGTTTGTATAAGGACGAGGCTCGAACATACAAAAAGCTTCAAGACACTTTTCATAACCATAGGAGTCAATTTCAGGAGGTTTGGAGTTGAATTAAAAGGCCAAATTGTTCATTGTGTGGAAGCACAAGAAATTTGTTGCGCTACTTCCTTCTTCAAAAAAAAAAAAAATTGTAGGAAAAGAGCATGGTGAATTCACCATTTTAATACTTTTGGTGATGTCTTATACGTTTGAATTTGTCCAATAGGTGGAAGACAACTCCTAAATCCCCAAATACCTATTATATAACATATGTTCAAATTGTAAATGGCCATACTTAAAAATCATCACCTACAACAAAATTGTAGTGACTAAGCGCGACGAACTTCATTCACATGAATTTGACTTGGTGTTGAAGTCTTGGATTGAGAAAAATGAATGATTGATGATGTTGACAATCAAAAATACCTTATTAAGCCTCCCTAGAAAAGAAATAGTGCCAAAACCTTCATCCTCTATCAAATCTTAATGGCTTTGGATCTGTCACTTGCCTTCTTTGCAAAAAAATAACAAGAATGCAGAAGATATGACACATATAGATTTAGTGCACTCAGATAAAAATGGAAAAGAGAAAAAATCATCTTGGTTACTTTCTCAAAATCAAACCTTAGTTGCCTCAGCTAACAAGTCCAGATTTCCTCTGTCTTCCTTCTCTTATTCCTTGCAATGACTCTTCTAATTCTTGTTTTGTAGACCTCACCTCCCTTTTCAAAGTAATATTTTTCCTGTAAATGTTCTTGAGTTTTCTATGTAGCAGAAGAGTTCCCTTGAACATATACTTAACCTCAAACAACGAAGGGTCACAAATATTTAGGTGGTTATGTATCTTCTGTTTCACCCTTTGATCTTGTTCACTAAGCCTATTGATTCCATATTGAGCTTTATTCAACTGCTTCCTTAGAATATGGAATGTGCGTTTTCCTTCATCCAAATCAGTCTTATTTTTCTCTTGCATTGACTATCTATTCATCAAAATTTCTTTCTGTAGCTCCAATTTCCTAGTTGAAGATCTAGTTATAAGGACCCTTTCATCCATATTTAAATAGGAATGCAACCAATTATAGATATAACCATAAATATAGAGATACGACAAAAATAACGCTTCATTTCATTAATATCAAATACTGAAATATGCTTACAAATAGATATGAAGCAATACTAGCTCAGGCGATGGTAGCTTATCTCTAAGAAGAGATGTGGCAGCTACATGCCTCTGAACTATGTTACAATGAGGCTCACAGGCCTATTTCTTGTTGTGAAACAATGGGAAACCCTAAACATCTAAAAAGTTAGCCATACGAGATGAAGCAACAACTATGGGTCCTGTTTGGGTAAATTGGTACATCAACTTCCCGGGGCGTAACTTTGGCATATGATCTCTGTTTGATGCGTACAATACCTTGTTAGAAAGATCTATTCAACGAATACAACTTTTGGGTGGCCGAAATTAGTATATGGCCCATGTTGGTCCCCGTTCTCCCAAAAAGCGTCATTTAGGGCCTCAAAACAGTTCTAGAAGTTTAGGACCCGAAAAACTGCCAAAAATAGTAAATTGTGCTACAAATAAGGAAACTAAAATACTGAAAGAAACAATGGTGGGGGCCACCGTGTAATATGCTCATGGCCACGAATATACACTTGGATCACCCATAATTGTTTAGTCTCTAGCTCCTGGATGTCCTCTATTCTTGCCTTTACTTTACCCTCAGACTTGGTGGCAAGTGAAGTTGTCTTCATTACTGGTTCTACTTAATCAATTTTAGCTTCCTTCTCCAAAATATTCTTCTTCAAATCCCTATTATCATGTTGAAGATGGCAAATTAATAAATGAGCCTTTTTAACTGTTCCTATATTTCCATAATCTCCTTATCCATGTGATCTAAATCAACATTCAATGATATGGTGTCTTCGAATGCAATAAGATTTTAAGTTATTTGTTTCGTGGATAACCTATTTCCAAAATATCTTGTGTGTGGTTTCTTGGAAACTTCCACCACCTTAGTAGAGAAATGAGGCTTTTTTTTTGCTTTTTTATCAGATTGGTCAAAAGAAGTCTGTGGCCTTCTAAGTTACCTTTCTACTATTGGTTGAAAATTATTTTCCTTTGATGAGGGTGTATAGTTTTGCTCCAGGGACTATCTGAAAGTTCAACTATCAACTTGGATGAATCCAAAAATTCTTTCCATCACTCATTTTCTTTCTCATCTCTTCTACCACTAACAATTTGATCAAGGAGAAACAAAAGAGGTTGGGCTCCACTTGACTCTCCTTACCCTAAAATTTATATTCCATTTTACCAATGCTCCTAAACAAGTAAAAAGGTAGATTTATAGGTCTTTTACCTGTAAAATGCATCAAAAACCTAAAGTGATACTAATAAACCCTCCCAAATCTGTCTCCACAAGTGAACTATCTTTGAATGACCTTGAGTAATTTGTTGTATGGTTCAATAAGATATTCCTTTCGCACAATAGCCCATATTAGTTGTTTTATATTTTAGCTTTAGGAAATCTTTGTAGTTAACTATATCTAAAGGCATGCCCTTGAATGATTATTCTCCATGCAGAGGGATCTCTGTAGCAACAAAAATAGTAACATATTACATTGTGAAACTCAAATATCCAACCTTGGCTTCTACCCCAATGAAGTTTAAATCAAATTCTTTGGTCACCTAAACACTGCAACCCTGTATTTTTTCACAAAAGCTAATGTAACCAATCTTCTCAAATGAAACCCTAATAGCTGGATCTAAATTCACAAAGGCAAGGTTTTTAGGCTCAAACTTGGCTATGTCTGCCCCTATGTACCTTTTCTTCTCGTCTCATGTTTTCGTGGTTCACAACGAAAAAAGTTATAGGGTTTCAAGATGCAATGACAAAACTAAATAACTTAGTGCAACAAAAATATAGCGACAGTGCAATTAGGGTTTAGATCATGATTTTGAGAAAGATTTTGAATCGTAAAACTCTGTGTTAAAAAACTTAGAGTACAAGAAATTTAGTGACACACCAAAATGCATCAATTATTTGTTTCTATGTGGAACAAATTACCAGAACACAGGTGCAGCGAGGTGAAGGTTATGAGCATTGAGAGATCATGTGGGTGCTCCCTTGAAATTTTAAAGAAGAATTAGACTTCACACAACATAAATTATCACTGAAAAGGTAAAATTGAAACCTTCATACATTTGTGGTGGTGAGAAAACCCTTGTTTTTCAAAAGTGCAACAGATCCCCTACAACCAAAATGCAACAACACTCATTTGATGTTTAGAGTGTTTGAGGAGGATATGAAAACTACTCAATGGATATGTTAGAGCTAAAACATATCTTTTTCATCATCAATGTGGTCCAATCCTTCCTTTAATTTCATTGGTTACTTACAAATTTAAAATATGAGAGCATAACACAAAGGAGAGGTGCAACAACAACTCATGATTAAAAGGATATGATGTACTTGTCTGATTTAACTATGCAACTAAGAACCACTGAGTTTTCCCAATGATGAGAAAACAAATAACCACTACTATGTTCACTCATGACTTGGATGACACATTACCCTATACTTAACCTAGACCTTTAAAGACATTGACAACTTGATTTTTGTTTACCACTAAAAAATTTAATATATCCTATTTTGAATTGACACTAAGACATGATCTCTATAGTATCATAGAAACACTTTACAAATTAGCCAAAATATTAAAAAATTTCCAAACTCGAATTTGGCTACTATAACATAGGACACTAATAGATGAGACTATAGTTTATTGTATGATTTTCAATGAAAATTTCTGCATTGTTTATTTCCATTGATTATATTTTATCATGCATGAAAATGGAAGGACTATAACACGATGTGTTCTAAGAGGCATGGAACTGGAGAAAGTATTAGCTAATCTATAAAAATTTTCCTATCAGGTATATTGCATGTACAAATCAATTGTTAATGATTTATTGTCTAGTTTTGAGATCCACGACATATTTACAATAAACCATCAAAATGTAGTTATGCATATACAATGATAGTTACATTTGTTTACATTGTCGATGATTTTAATGATGACATTCTTCTCTGTTTTTGCATTATCAAGAAATCTACTATTGGTATTCTAGACAGAGTATCAATGTCAAGTTGTCAAAATCAAGAAATGTTCTAGGGAAAGTGCGGATATCCTTGTTACTGGTAACTAGTAAGATTGAATTCCCATTGTCTATTAGAGAGGGGTAATGGGGAGTTTGTATTTCCATGCCATTGCATAAACATACTTCCAATATTAACATCATATTCTAGTTTCTGATTCAAGAATTTGAGAATTGCCAAAGATATTTCTTTAGTTTGTTGGATAGTTGGTATTTGATTTCATCTTGTTGTCACGTAATATGTGGATATAAATATTTTTCAATAAAATATTGCAATGAATTTCCTTGTTTAAGTTCTATGTTTTGTAATATTCTATTTACTAAGATTATCTACCATTATCTTTATGTTTTGATTGTAATGTGTAGCTACTTCATTGTGCTATGTCATGTCTGCGCTTTTGCACCATAATTTTCTACATTCTTTTATTGATTCATGAAATTTTCAAATCCTATAATTATTCAAACAACATAATAAAACATATTTCCTTTACACATAGTTTATCTTAGCATGTAACTTTTCCTAAAGTATAAAACAAGATCCATCCTTTTGCAATTGTACAATTTTATTAGATTAGGTAACGAAAGTAAATACTTTCAAACATAACATTTACATTACTCTGATGATCCACTTTGGTATAATTTACAAAATTTGTGTTCCATGAACATGATTAGAGTATAGTTGATGCAAAATTATTACATATTCTACTATGTCTTGAAAAAGTATTTATTTTACTTTGTCAAGAAACTTACAATGTATAGCCTTAAACATATGTTCAATTTCAAAATTAGTTGAGCATGTAGTAAAATTTGGTAATGATCTATTTATTAATCAATCATGTGTCCTTGAGGTTTAATCTTGTACTAATTGGGTTCCGATAATGGAGGCTTGATTGCTCCATTATTGTTTTGCAAGTGCTCTTCTAACAACGTTCAAGTAAGAATAAATTGTATGAGTAGTCTATATATTTTAACATTTAAAGACTATATGGATCCTTAATACTTCTTTTGAATATCTAGAAGGAAAATTTGTGTTTAATAATATTTGAAAATTTTGTGGCAAAAGAAAAGCTACCAATGTCACATTGTTATTTTATTTTATGTTTTCCAAAATTTAAAAAGAAATACATGTAAATAAAGTATAAAATCTCTTGAGGATACAATAAATAATGAATAAAAAATTTAAACATTGTAAAATAAAAAAATTTCAAAGCTTCATGTATGTCAAGCTAACAAAGATTATTTCTCATGTTGAGACCCTTACATACTCCACAAAATTGTTATGTTGATACATTGTGTAGAAGTATGTAGGAATATTTGTCCATCCTCCCCTCGTTTGTTCCTCCACACCTCCATACTTTGCACAATGTATCAACGTTATGAAAATTTGTTAACCCACCCACTTCCCCACCACTTTAATCATTATCGAAGATCTTTTTTTGGTTTGCTGAATGGATGGGATCTCATGGCATCTTGTTGTTACATGATTTGTAGCTATTAACATTATAAAAAAGAATATTTCAATGAATTTGTTTGTTTAAGTTCTATGTTTTTTGCTATGCTATTTACTAGCATTATGTACTATGTTTTAATTGTAATGTGTATCTAGTTCATTGTCTTATGTTGTGCTTGTTTTTTTGTGATGTCATTTTGTACATTGTTTTATTGATTTATCAAATTTGTAAATTCTACATTTAGTCAAACAATATTAGAAAACATATTGGATTAGAAAATGAAAATAAACACCTTCACACATAACATTTACATTACTCTGATGATCTAATTTGGCATAATTTACAAAAATTATGTTCCATGAACATTATCAAAGTATAGGTAATGCAATGTTATTAGAAAATTATACTATATGTTTTGAAAAAGTATTTATTTTACAGTGTTGATAAAATTACGATATATAACCTTTAACATCTAGTAAATTTCAAGATTGGTTGAGAATGTACCAAGATTTGGTGACAATTTCTTTATTGATCAACCATAGTTTCTGGTCCTTAATGCTTGTATTGGTTGTGCTCCGAGAATGGAGGTCTCATTGCTCCATTCATGTTTTGCAAGGTCTCTTCTAATAGAATTCTTACAACATCCAATTCATCTTCCACTGGATCAAACATTAGCTGAAGTTCGAGTATGGTATTCATTAGTGTTAAAATGTCTTGGCTAAGCATTCAGATGTCTTAGATGAGAATTAAGATATCTTGTCTGACTACATATAACTCTACTCTTATGCTTCTGCCATCGCTTCCTTTGGCCATCTGTCTCGCCATTGGTATTGAAATAGTAACAACTTAATTGTGTTATTATGAGTCACAAAGTACTCCTCGCCCCTCCCTCCGCCCACCTCTCCTCCTCCTCTATTGAAATTACACATTTTATGGAACCAGGATGATAAAGTCTATGTAATGAGAAATTAATAATGCCAAGAATATGAAAATAGTATTTCAAATTTGTTGTATATGTTCTATTTAAAGTTGACTTAAAACAAAAGCAATTTCAGAAAGAACTTTACTAGAAAGATATTTTGGACAATCATGATACCAACAAGACATAGAGAATTAAAAAAAAGATAGATAAATGATAAAGAAAATCCTAATAACACTTATTAGTTTCAGAAGAAATTAAACAAGTTTCTTTTCTAGAGATTTTAGAAGCTTTTAGAAACTCTACCAAATGTAGGGAAACAAGATGAACATTGGAAAATTGCTTTTTCAAAGCTTTTAGAAGCTAGCTCAGACGAAACAGGCCTACATATAATGCGTTAGAGGCAATAAGTCATCTAAATCATTAATTGACATCAAAGTTTTGAAAATAAAGTTAAATACTATCAACTTTAATGGTATTCATCAACCATTGATCATCATTGATCTGCCTATCAAAAAAGACTATTTTGAAATTAATTACTTTAAACCATATTTGTTTTTTTCAAGTCCTACTCAAGATTGCCCAATTCATAGGATTTAGTTTCATGATTGATTTGTTTGGAACACTTTAGAAATTGAAATGAACATATTATTTTAAAAATATCCTTATTCTCATTCTTTTTTGGTTTATGTAACAAACCAATGAAACTTAAACAATGATTTGATTGCACTAGGTTATTGCTTCTTTATGGAAATGTTATTTTTTGTATTAATTCAAACCCAATGGTTGATCTAGCTTAATTTTACAATTGACTAAAGCTACTCTGCCAATAAATACGAGTATTTTTGACATTTATTTATTGAATAACTAAATATGCATGAAATTTAGTCTATTAACTTGTTCTGTTACCAGAGAATGTTTTACTATCAAAATAGAGTGAGTGATCCTTGGAACTAATGTTTCCCGAATACTAAATGCATAAGTAATTTGAAAATTTTCAATTGAAAACCTATTATCCAATATTAAATAATACGTGTTTTAAAACAATTTGAGGATGAAGTGTTATGTGGGAAAATAGATACGGAGAGAAAGCAACTTAAATTTTGTTTGCATTTCTGCATACATTCTACTTTCACACTATTCTTAGACACATTTCCATTCTATGTAATACTAAACATAAATCAATAAAGCAATAGTTTTGGTTTGTAAAAGTGACGATACAAATGACACGATTTCGTTGATTTTATCATAAATTTTAATTAACCTTATAAGCCTTTAGAAGGATATTTGTAGGTAGAGACGATATTCATTCTGTTAGAATGAGCTAAGTTTTTTGTTTTTTTTTTCGGAAACCTACGATGTTAGAAGAGCTCGCCGAGTTTGATGTAAGAGACTAGGCCGAGGGGCCATCAGGCCAAAGTAGTTGTAGTCTGTAATTTTTTGCTGTTTTGGAACGAAGGCCCGAGGTTGTAATGTGAAGATATTATTTTTAATTATGCACTTTCAAATGTGTGTGTTTTTTTTTTTTTTAAATTTTGCATATCATGCCATATTGTTGTATTCGTCATTTCATCAAATGCAGCTAGAAAGAAAGGAAGTCATGCCTGCATAATCAGGTCACATTGCAGCAGAGGCATGGTGGGCCGATAACCCATGGGTATGAGGATGGAGGACCTTTAAAGGGTAAAAATTTAAGCTCTCTCTTGTTGGGTAATCATCATAAATTTTATGGCATGAAAAGTTTGGTCTACATATATATCAGATGTAAAATAAGTATAAATGATTAACTGTATATGCCAGAAAAATCCATATCTTTACATGATATGGTTTCTATAGGTTCATGTTAAGCTAAACACTAGCATTCCAAAACTATTATCTTAAAAAAAAGAGTTTTACTGCTCTCCAATATACGACGACCATAAAATAATTTACAAGAATGGTGGGACTTATTCGGTGATCATAATGAATTTAGCCCCTTCTAGGATGGTAATTTCTCACAATTGTTTTCCAAAGATATCGCTCACAAATTACAAATCACTTCTAAGCATTCCTGCTAGTTTTATATGCGGTGAGCTATATGTATTTTTTTTGAAGTCATATGGACACATCTATGGAAATACCAATTTTAATAACCTTATTCACAACAGAATTATAATGATAAATCTCAAACACTAATTTAAATGAGATTGAACGCTAATATGGAGAGATGCAAGAAATGATATTTATATAAAAATTCTTTTATCTATTAATTTATCTAGTATTTTTGACAACAAACATCGATATCCAATTCGACAATACACATAAGAAACTTCACACTCCATTTTGTTTGTGTTATATAACTATGTTTAAATTCTCACATAAAATCCATATCATATGTTTTAGGTTAGAAATGGTAGAATAGAATAAGTTTTGATTTACATTTTTGTATGCAAAGTGTGTAGAGAGATTTCAGCGTATGAAGATATACCAGCACCTTCCCATTCTGCAAAATGAAAATGTTGGCGCATAGGATATTGACATCACAAATATAATATTAATTATTGAAATGATATAATTTATAAAAAACCATAAATTTTAATGTCAAATTGAAAAAAGTTTACTATTCTAAATGGATTAAGCATTAGCAGCTTTTGAGATAAAAATTTGCAATTATAATTTACATTATAATTGATGCATGTTTTCTTGGAGTGTGTTGATGAAGTTAATCATGAATAACTACACAAAGGATCTGTAGGAGATATCAATTTTCATTGAATTTATATCAATTTACAGATATAAATCATATAAAATTAAATATTTACACATTTAAATTATATTGATTTAAGAATTTATATATTTACACATTCGAAGCAATTACTTACAATACTTAAGCATTTATCAAACCTAAAGATTTTTAAATATAAAACTAAAGATTTTTATTTACACATATAAATATAAATACTATCGAATATCTAAGTTTGGCGTTTTTATATTTTTAGTGTGTGAAGCACGTAACAGACACCCTCCCCTCTTTGCACATAAATACCAGCGATTTTTATGTATGGAGAAAGGGCATGCGAAGGTAGCGTGTGTGGCGCTGTTTGTGTTCCTTACTGGACATATGCATTATCTACACACACTTTCCGTTGCACTTCCTGTACATGATTTATGTTGCACTGCTCACACATATTTTCTTTACATACCCAAATAGAGCTTATTATCCTCATAGCGTAGCTCATTTGTGTACCTTGCTATAACTTCATCTTCTGAAGAAAATATCTCTAAGTGAAAGAACATTTGATATTTCTAATGGAGAGGTTGAATCAATGTGTACGAAAATAGATTACATCCAGATCTGTGAATGATCAACAAGAGGTCAACTCCAGATAAATATATACTATTATGGGAAATCAAAATCCTAGTTTGGGTGTGCTTGCTGAGTCAATTTTATCAATTAATGTATGTCTTTGTCGAATTAAATGTACGAGGATTTTAGTAAAGGAGCCCTACAGTATTAGTCCACATAGAGGAATAATTAAACTGTGGAGCAATCAACACAAGTGTCCCACACACAAGAATACAATGAACGTATCTTGAGTGAAATGAATTTAGCGTTAAAATGAAGTGTTTGAGTTTGAAATGTTTTATGGGAAATCAATTAATCAACTCATTGGTAGTTTTAGATGATCAATGAATGCGAGGAATAAATTTTACATAGAACATAGTTATGCAGGGAAAGGAATCAAAATTCCCCTCTGCAATGTCCCATATCTCCTGATACATTTTCGCATGTTACATATTAATCAATTAATTAGAATTTTGAGATTATTAATGTTTCAAACATAAAAAGTTTTGGTTACGTAGATACAAAGTCCATTCGTGATTTCAAATTTGTCAATTGAATAGTAATATTAAATAAATCTTTTTTTTCAATGAGTAAGAGGAAGAAGGGTTGTGTGCAAAAATAGGTGCTTGGCGCAAGGAACAAATAGTTTCTTTGGCAATGTTTCATGCCTGCATACTTTCCCACATGCTACATATTGATGAATTAATAACTAGTAGTTTTTAATGTAAACATTGCATCATTAAAATGCTCAATAGCATTCACTGTAAAACATTTGGCAATGTTCACTACTTTATTGAGCTTTGTAGCTAGTATCCATTCTAACATATTCAGATGATACATACAAAATGGATATGTGTAGTAGTATCTTTATTAACCCACATCCCAATGAGTATTCATGCTGCATACTTTTTAGTAGATCCATATTGAGGAAAATTCAAAATACAAGAAAACATATTCTATTCTAAACTTTGTGTCAGCATTGGAACAAATATTTTCAAATTTGAGCTTTCATGTAGAGTACGTAAGGCACTCTAGGAGAAAGTGTATTTGGGAGTCTATTTTATTTTGTGAAAAATATAGTCAATGTTAATTGTCAACAAGAAGTACCTTAAAATCATACATTTAAGTAAATCATAACTGCATGTTTCAATTAGAGGTAACCTCATGTCAAGTTAGCTAAGAGGAAAAACCCTTGCTACAGAAAAACCATGTATTATGTCATCTTAACTCTAAATTTATTGAGCTCCCTACTTGGCCCATAAAGTGTTCTCTACTCATAATAAGTCAATTGTTTAAATTCTTATTAGCATTTAAATTTAAGAATTGTGTAACGATAGGGGTGCACAAATAATTATTCAGTGAATCAACCCATAATCAGGACATTGTTCGACTACTTAGTAGCATTTACTCTGATGCATTGTGTGATAAACCACCGACTGTGTATAATACAGCATTCAAATATCATGATTGAAGGTTGATATAGTATATAATGGTTTTCAACCTCATAAATGTTGGCTTCGAAAGGAAGGACTAGGCACGGTATAACGAATCCAAGCTCATGCTCTACTACTAAATTATTTCAATAGTTTTTTTCTCACCTATTATCATTACAAAGATTATGTGCTATAATATGAAAATATGGCTTTCATTATGAGAGATATGTAGGTGCGGAGGAAAGCTATGCAATGATGTATTTCATTGTGCAGAGTACAAAAATGATGACGTGGAAATAACAAAAGATTATGGAAATTCATGCATTCTCGAATAACAAAAAAATAGTATATTGTGGAAATATGGATATTCAGAATACGGAGATGCACATGAAGATTTCATTGAGCGTACTCTAGGGGAAGCTATGCAAAGATGGCTTTCATTATGCAACATACATAGTTGTGGAGGAAGGAGATGAGCAGGTGGATTTCATTATGTGAAGTATGGAAGTGTTGATGCAGAAGTAACAATACATTGCTGAAATGAAAGCATTATTAAATAAACATAGAATGCTAGATTGTGGAAATTTTGACACTCAAAATGTAGAGAAGCGAATAAATCTTTCATTGTGTGTGTTGTGGAAATTATGCGAAGTGAAAAAAATGTAGGCGAATCTATGTGAGGATGGATTTCATTATGAGAGATACGGAAATGTGGAGGAAAGATATGCAAAGGTGGCTTTTGTTGTCTGGGATTAAGGTGTCGAGACAAAAGTAAAGGTAGATTGTGAAAATTTAGGCACGCTTGAATAATAACAAAGTGTAGGCCATGTATAAAGAGCCATAACCTTAATCAGTCAATTAGTGATAGAGGCAGAAATGTAGCAATTCTTGAATAAGAAAAGAATGCTATATTTTATAAACGTAGACATTCATAATGATAAGATGTAGATAAAGCTTTCATTGAGCACATTTCAAAAACTTATGCAAGTAGAGAAGTCCAAATGAAGCTATATGAAAATATGGCTTTCATTATGCAAAGTACATAAGTGTGGACATAGAAATAACAATAGATTGTGAAAATAGTGTTTTCAAATAACAACATAATGGTAGATTGCATAGATGCAGACATTCGATATGTGGAGACATATATAAAGCTTTCAATGTGCACACTGTGAAAATTTTGCAGAATGTAGAAATTCTAACAAAGCTATGTGAAGATGTATTTCATTATGTGTGACTGAGAGATGTAGAAGAGAGCTATTGGAAGATGGATTTCATTGTGTGATATTGAGGTGTCGATGGATAAATAATGGTAGATAGTGGAAATGCAGGCAATCTTCAATAACGACAAATTGCAAGTCCTGTACAAAGAGGCATAATCTTAACCAATTAATTACCAGTATTGATAGGGACTATGTTGTGTTTCAACTATTAATATTGTCTTTTAATTTAATTTTAGTGTGACTCTTTCCATTAATCATGGGACACTAGAGATCCATTTTTCAAATTGCAAGACATATTTTTTCTTTATGATAATATGTTACATAGAAGTATTAGAACCATGGTGCTCGTTTTTTAATTATGTAGGGTTATATGTTTTGTATTATTTCTTATATATGAGATAAGCATATATTTGAATTTGAAACATAAACATTGACCTCTATGGCATTTGGAGTGCTCCACCTAGAATGGCTTGGTACTACTGCAAGGTCTGTGACCTCCTCAATTTCCACTAGTCAAGCAATCATATATTTGAGTTGCAACATCACATAATCCAAAACCAACTAAAAAAACCTCTCTCACTTCATTTGTGTCTAGCAAGACACTAACCAGAAAAATATTCATGTACCAATATAAATATATGTTGTAGAAGTTTGTCTTTTCCTCTAATATGGAAAACTTCCGGATTCTAAGTAGGCACAACCTCCACAACCTCTAGGATTGAGAGACAATTACTCTTACATTAAATCTATGTCTACCTCTTTACTTTCCTCACTAATCAATGAGTGTATTATTTCCCTACAAAGGTGGATGATATCTCTACACACAGATGCACGCTTACTTAACCTCACGAGACTTACCCTCCCCCATGGCGGAAATTAAACAAAATGGAGAAGGCCGAGGAAATGTGCATTGAAGAGGAGAAGCAGAAAAAAAATTAGAAAGCTAGAGTCGAAAACCACATAGAAAAAGCTAACAAGAAACAGGAAACTTAAAAACGAAAATAATGAGTATGGAAAGACAACTTGTCGAGTGTAACATTAAAATCCCAAACATCCAATAGAAGGGTGGGACAACATAACAAAGGACTAAAAGAGCCGTGTTCGGTTATAATTAGGATCGATATTCCAATGAGTTATGGTGTAAAGCATGTACTTGGGCACATAGCCATATATCCCATCTTATAACGCCTAAAATTCTTAGCCATGTAGCCCATCTCGTAACTCCTAAAATTCGAACTTAACTAATAAAGCCGGAAGAACCACAATGTTTGTATGTCTCGTCAAATTATATGAGAATACCACATGATAGTTACTCTTCATGGGGGAGGTGGTAGTGTGCATGCCCTCCCTCACCCAAATCACATGGTTTCTCACCCAATTCAAGCTTATCGAAAGTGGAGATTAAGATTTATATTTATATTTTATTTATATCTATTTATTTATTTGAAAAAAACATTTATTTCAAAAAAATCTAAA
Source organism: Pinus tabuliformis (assembly GCA_031772625.1). Classification (NCBI taxonomy): domain Eukaryota; kingdom Viridiplantae; phylum Streptophyta; class Pinopsida; order Pinales; family Pinaceae; genus Pinus; species Pinus tabuliformis. Next base: position 1,907,069,755 of record CM062816.1, read on the forward strand.
TAATTAATAATTAAATTTACTCGCTAAAGTCTAAGCCTATCATATGTTATAGCTTAAATTTTGAAAAATATAAAAAAGTCTAACTACTTTTTCATAAAGAAATTAATTAACTATATTCAAATTTTAAACCATCATTTTTTAAATTTATAGTTTCATCTTAATTTTATACCTACCAAGTAGCTAGAGTATTGAAATCTTTTCAGATACAATTTTTTTTAATGTAAAACTCAAGGAATGGTATATATATATATATATATGTATGTGTGTGTGTGAGATGATGATGATGATTATTATTATTAACATCCACTAAGACTAACCTCATCTATCAAAAAAGTTTTAATATGTTATTTCTATGATCAATAGAAGCGAGAGAAGTGATAAAAATGAATGTGAATAAAACCTAAATTTGGTATTAATTATAGTTTAGAAAAAAGAGTTTTGCTTTTTAAGTATTAATTTTTTAGTTGCCTCTAAATTAAATTAAGATATTACATTCTAAAATATAATATTAGTTACAAATATAAATTATTATTTTAGTTTTTATGGTAAAATAGATTTTAATTTATAATTATTATTTATATATTTTTATTTAAGTTATAATATATTATAGTTAAAATTATAAATTATTATTATTTAAATTTATTTTGAAGTGACATAAATATTATGAGGCTTTATGAATAAATAAATTATAATTTTATGATTAAAATAAAATTCCAATATAACCAATTGAATTAAATCTATTTATTATTGTCACTTTTTATTTATTTAATTAAATGAATACTATATCTTATTATTATTTAATTTAAATTCATCATTACGTCTTTCATACTCAACAATAAAATATTTCTGAATACAATAAATAATAAATTTATTTTAAATATAAAAGCTAACTTATTATTTTATTACTTCAACTCAGACATAGTTTTACATTCTAAAATTAAAAATTTGTGAATTATTATCTTTCAAATTTTTATTTTTACATTGTACTGTAAAATATAATTTATAGATGAGTTGAAGTCTGTTATTAGATAAAAGGGTGCAGTTTAACTATTACAAGTTTTTGTATTTTTAATGAGTATTAATAAAATTTTATTAAAATTATAAATTTAAGTTTTTTAAAATGTACTTTCAATTATCTAAATACATTTTGTATTTTTAACGAGTATTCAATTTTTTTTATTAAAATTATAAATTTTCGTTTTTTAAAATCTATTTTCAATTATATAAATAAATTATCTTAAGCCTTTGACTTATACATATTACAGTGTTGAGATTCTAGAAATACCACACCTGGTTTTATAAAAAATTAAGCAAAATAATTACCGAAGAAAAAAAACATGTAACATTTAAACTGCTCTATGAAAAAAATTAGTAATGAACCTTTCAAATTAGTGTAATAAATTCATTAATTTCAATAATCTATGGAATGTGGAGATTAAAGTCTTAAGATTATAGATATGAATAAATGTTTCTAAAGCTACAAAATATTTTTAAAACTAAGTTGATGTTACTAATTAATTATTTTAAGAGTACGCATGTAACATATTAAGCAATGGAACTTCAAAGAAAATTGAAAAAATAAAATGACTTTTCTCTTAATTACTTCAAATTTTAAATCATTATTTTTTAAATTTATGGTTTTATCTTAATTTTATATCTACCAAGTAGTTAGAGTACTGAAATCTCTTAAAATACAAATCTTTTTTTGAATTTAAAACTCAAGGAATAGTTGGTTGATGATGATGAAGGTGAGAGTCATCATCATATATATATATATATTATTATTATTATTATCCACTAAGACCAATCTCGTCTATCAAAGAGTCTTTAATATGTTATTTCTATGATCAATAGAAGAGAAAGAAGTGATAAAAATGAATGTGAGTAAAGGCCTACCTCAAACCAAATGACTGGTACTAATTATAGTTTAGAAAAAGAGTTTTTCTTTTTAAGTATTAATTTTTTTAGTTGCCTATTAATTAAATTAAGATATCAAAATTCTAAAAATATAATATTAGTTAAAAATATAAATTACTATTTTAGTTTATATGGTGAAATAGATTTTAATTTATAATTATTATTTATATATTTTTATTTATAATTATAAGTTATAATATATCATAGTTATAATTATAAATTATTATTATTTAAATTTATTTTGATGTGATATAAATATTATGACTTTTTATGGAAAAATAAATTATTATTTTATGATTAAAATAAAATTCCAATATAACCAATTGAATTAAATCTATTTATTATTTTTACTTTTATTATTTATTTAATTAAATAAATACTATATTTTATTATTATTTATTAATTAAATAAATACTATCATCATACATCTTTCATGATGATGATCATGATGGTGGTTAACGTCCACTGGGACCAAACTTTGGTCTATCGGACCTAAAGAAACAAATTATTTAGTTTCATTTAAGATTTTATTTCTATGCTCAAAAAGCTTGGAGAGAAGCCTCCCAGACTCACTATAATTTTGACATCGTAAAAGGCTAGGAAAGGTCAGTATTGTGACAAAGATTATGGAACTGAGATCTAATGTGGTTGTACTTAGGGCACTCTAAGAGGAAGGTGTTTTCATCCTCAATTTTCCTATTCTCACAAAGATGGCAGATCCTTTCCATCCATGGTGTTTTAGGAACTGCCCAACACATTGTTTCACTATGGAGCTCATGAGAGTTCATTCTAATCTTCGCTATATTAATTTTCTTCTTTGAACTAGCTAAAACAGAGAGATATTTTTGATCTTCTGGGTGGGGTTGATGACCTTCTTATAATAGCTTAATTTTCTTTTAGTTGCTAAATCTTTCTCACACCACATTTTTTCCTTTGAACTTAGAAGTAACAATACTTTTAATGTTATTAATATTTTTCAATGCATCATTCTCGTTGATCTCCCAATGGTTTAACTAGGCCCTTGTGTCTTTATACCACCCCCATTTGAGCGTTAGTTGATTTTGGCTGGAATTTAAAGCTAGCTTAGGAAGTCTATGGTCTCCTATGTTATTGAGCTTGTTCTTGTACAACAGAAACATGGTCATAGCTAGGCTATCGACAGGGCAATGACCTACTTCTATAAGGAGAATAAGGTAGGGTGTATTTCTTTTAATTTTTAGGTTATACGTTATAAAGCGCTTCTCGATTTGTTCAATATTTCTCTAGGATTCTCTAGAGATGCTGCAACCCCAAACCTCACATCCATATAAGATAATAGGAGTGAGTAAAGTTTCAAAGAGAAACTTATTTTTATCCCACATTACGAGGTTTGTCGTTTTACAATTATTCTCAAAACCAAAGTAAGCTTTCCACCCCCCATTAATCCTTTTTTCAATGCTATAGTTCTAGTTGAGCTTGTGATGAATATCAATTCCTAGGTACTTGTAAGAATACACTTCCTCCAAGTTATTATTGTCATACATAAAATTAGCGTGGGTGTCCTTCTTGGATTTAATAATCATAACTTTTGTTTTGTCAATGTTGACAGTCATACCCATGGTAGAGCAAAAATCCTTAAGAAGCCTAAGTTGCTTATCAAGATTAGATGGACACCTTGTGAGGAGAACAATATCGTTAGCATAAAGAAGAAGGATGACGACTATCTCAGCTAAATACAGTAAATAAAAAATTGATTTTAAATATAAAAAATAACTTATTATTTTATTACTTCAACTCAGACATAATTTTGCATCCTATAATAAAAAAATTGTGAATTATTATCTTTTCAAATTTTTATTTTATATTGTACTATAAAATATAATTTATAGATGAGTTGAAGTCTATTATTAGATAAAAGGGTGCAACTTAACTATTGCAAATTTTTGTATTTTTAATGAGTACTCGTAAAATTTTATTAAAATTATAAATTTAAGTTTTCTAAAATGTATTTTCAATTATATAAATAAATTTTGTATTTTTTTAATGAGTATTGAAATTTTTTTATTAAAATTAGAAATTTAAGTTTTTTAAAATGTATTTTCAATTATATAAATAAATTAAGTATCTTGCGAAACTATTAGGCCTTTCACTTATATATATTACAATGTTGAGATTCAAAAAAATTCCACACCTGATTTTATAAAAAATTAAGTGAAATAGTTACCGAAGAAAAAAAACACGTAACAGTTAAACTGTTCTATGGAAAAATTAGTAATGAACCTTTCAAATTAGTGTAAGAAGTTCATTAATTTCAATAATCTATGGAAAGTGGAGATTAAAGTCTTAAGATTATAGATATGAATAAATGCTTCTAAAGGTACAAAATATTTTTAAAACTAGGTTGAAGTTACTAATTAATTTTTTGTAAGCGTACACATGTAACATATTAAGCAATGGGACTTCAAACAAAATTGAAAAAATAAAATGACTTTTCTCTTAATTACTCTAACCAACCTAACTTAATTCAAGTAACGAAGCACAATTAAAAGGAATTTATTCCGATGAATTCATTTTAAAAGCAAGAAAAGTTTCAATGTTGTTGGAAATTGCAATTGTTAAAGCAGGCCATAAATTATGAGGACATGCATGTCCATGATACTGATGGTTCCAGTACGAACTGACGTTCATAATCAAATCCATTAAAGGAAAGAGATAGAGATATTGACGGACTATTTGAGTAAGGGTAATCCTTACATCGGGGTATAACGGTACACCGTTACAACAACAATTCATGGATCAATGAAATCGATTCATAAATAACCTGAACATATAGTGTTCCACAGCAAATTTGTGTACTGAAAAATTGTGTACTGAAAAAGGAAGAGACAAACTTTCATATCAGCTTTAACTCCTGTCTACGTATAGAAAAGGAGAATCGATTTTGTGTTGTGAGTTGGCGATCTCAATTATTTGGATCTAGATTGTCCTAGAAGCTTCCTATGTGTGCCTATATAATGTACTAGTAGTCCAAGCATTTTGATCAATGAGATTTGATTTCATTCTTGTGCATCTCTCTATTTTTCTAAAAGGCTGATATAGTGAGAACTCAGATCTAAAAGAAAGCAAGAGGGCCTAGATCTGTGAGAACTGTGAGATCTTATTGGCCATGGTCATTGCTGCCAGTTATATTAAATGCCTTGGATCAATGAATTGCAAAAATTTTAAAAGAACAAGGTGCTTCAATGCAGTGTTATTTGTGGCATAAAATTGTGGACACTTTGATTTGTACGCGTCAAGTCTTTCAAGTTGTACGTAGCACAATGTGTGAGACGCAGTTGGATCCTTTATTCAACTCATATTCTCTCCATGGTGGTGAGTTGTTGGTTTGGTTATTATGTTTCCAAAATGATTTTCCAATCTATAAAGCGAATTTGTTTTTCATGAATAGTATAGTTTGGAAGATTAAAGGAGTTGTACGGGATTCAGTTTTTCATGGAGTAAAGTAATTTACGTGCTATAAGAAGTTAAATATCCTTTTTCTGGTGAAAGTGAAAAATTGTTGGTAAAAAGGTGTATATGGTTTAAAAAAGGGAGAAATAAGAAGTAATTTTGGCTTAAAGTTATGGAAACAATGTTTGGTAGAAAAAAAGGAGAAATAGGAAGTAATATTGTCTTTGCTTTGTATTGGAAGTAAGATTAAGTCTTTTTTTTTAGATCTTGTGCATTTGGTTTTGGATATGGTGAATTTTCTTGTAGATCTCGTGGATTTGGGTGCATTTTGTTGATTGGGGACAAATTGTTTTTTTCATTATATCAAATTTTATGGTTGAAACTTATTTGAATGAATCCACAAGGCTTGATGGAGGAAATTATGCAAATTGGAAATTCAAGGTATTGAGAGTTGTAGAGGGAAATAATTTGTGGATTTGTGGCCCATAGTGAGTGGGGTGGAGCCTAAACCCAATGCTGCTACAGCTATTCCACATTGGGAAAAAAAGGAAACGAAAACAAAGGTGTTGTTATGGATGTTAGTTAAGGAAAACATCATTCCTCATATTAGGGATTGTAAAACATCCAAAGAAACATGGGATGTTCTCAAAAGCTTGTACGAAACATCTAATACTAACCAGATTTTGTTCTTATTTTTTTGTAAACTTGGTATTACTTTCTCTATTTATATTAACTAAGCATAATCAATTTTTTCCACTAGTGTCAAATGGCCTCAACCTACCCGTAGGAAACCAGGTTGGCCACTTGTCACAGTTAAAAGATGTCGAAAATTGATATAATTCTTTTTCTATCAACCTTACAACATTGTCTATTTTGTTTACACTAAATATCAACTTTGGAAAATAAAAGCTAATCGGCATAAAAACAAAATCAAAACTTATCTGGATCTCTATTTTTCTCCTCGTCCAAGGACTCCATAGGAGCTGGGGCTTTAGCACTGGAACCTGGCATCCCACTTCTCCTCATACCCTATAGACTTTGTTCAATCCTACCTAGTGATAGGTTGCTTCGATATGTTTGAATTTGAATTGCTACTATCTCTTTGAGGAGATCGCTCTGTTGGGTTCCTTCACTTTGGTTTCCTTTTGTGCTTCCTGTCCTTTGTTCACTGCCTATTCTTTGTTGAGAGTCATGGCCCAGGCCAATACATTTTTCATGACCCAGTATTGTTGGATCGTTTTTCTGAAGAGTCCGTGCCAGTAGCGGGTGTTTCCTGGGTCTTGTACCATGTCTTCCCATTATTTTGTGGGAATATCTTGGTTGGTAATATTTTCATTTAATTCTCACTCCCAACCCGATATTTGCGCTCTAACCTCGAATTAATTCCCTGCCATGTATGCATCAATGAGGATATTCATATGCTCATGTCCCATCCTTCTCCCCCTCTCTTGCGTTGTTCTTGCTGGAGGTTCGCACACCCCCGACATTTCTTGTCCCTATTTTGCCTGTACCACTGCTTCTCTTCTTAGCCACTTCTTTTCCACCTATTCCCATTCTTACATTTTCTCGGTTGTCATTGTCTTCTGCTAGTTCTGTTTCCTCTGTGTGCTTTCTTGCCATCACACTGTACTAGATGCAGATTATGATTAAACCTAAAACAATACCATAAAAAGTATTAGTAGTTTGTTGGTATACCACCCATTCTGTCTTATATTTAATTATGTCATATGCTTGGTCTCTCGCTTAAGTCCTGGTGGATTGAGTTTTCTTTTAATTTCCCTCAGATTTCCCCCTACCATCTATTGGGTTAGATTTTTGCTTCCCCTTAATTCTTCTTTTCTAATATTCATCCCTCCCTATCTTCCCTCACACAGAAGGGTTACCATAGAAAACCTATCGGGGAGACTACAAGGGGGAACCACGTCCCTGTTCTGGAATGCGCGAGGTATTATTACCATAGAAAACCTACGAGGGAGACTACAAGGGGGGACCATGTACCTGATCTGGACTACAGGAGGTATTTTCATTCCATTCAAGTACCGCTCTATAGTCTTCACTCTAATTGAGCCTCTAGTTATCCTCTTAGTTTTACTCAAGAGATTCCATGTAGTTTTCTCAGAGGCCCAGCAGTCCCTTGTCTTAGCTACTGAGGTCTCCAAGGTAGATTCTTCTCCATTCCAACTACCTACAAAATCTCCTTCATGCCTCACAAACCACCTAGCCGGAGTTGAATTCCTGAGACCTTCTCCCTTGCCAGGTTCTCTCTTCTCTTGCCAATCTCCCTACTTCCCTCTGTGTGCTTCCCTCAGGGCCGAATTTTTAACTATAGCTTCTTTGAACCTTTCATCCTCATTCCTGACCTAGGTGGTGTTTTAGGAGACCCTGGTTCCAACTCTTTCAGAGTCCAGACATTCCCAAGTCCCTTTCCCTAATTCCATTGAATTTTACATAACTATAATTCTGTTGTTAAGGAAATGGAAAAATACATACTGTCGACCTAAGTTGATGCAACTTCTTCCACTGGCCTGCGTCATCATCTTGTGTCCACCACCTTTCTCTACACCTACTCTCGCTCTCACATTCGGCATGAAACTATCTTCTATCTCTCTTCCTTTTTGTTTTACCTCTCTGTCCTTACTACCTTTCATCTCAAATACCACCTGTCCTCGTAATTTTCTTGCCACCCTTTTACTCATTCATTCACCTCAGAATGATGGCCCTCAATCCCTTGCTACTATGACTCTCATTAACACCCTCGTGCCTCATCACTCTGCCTGCTCTCCCGCTAGCTTCCATGCCTTTCTCTCTGCCTTCCCTTCTTAACTCCACCTGATTTCTCTCAGGGATTTCTCCCTCCTTTCCATGTCCTTACACTTGCCCTTCTTATTGTCCTCTTGCTCCGCATCCCAAATTAATCTCTGTCCTTGCACTCGAGTGGATAATCTCTGACATCTCCACTTCCCATCGCTGCTGGCCCACCTCCACTACTCTATCACACCCTAATCGGGGCTTCTCCTATTGTTCCTTGTTGTTTTCTAGTATTTCCACTAATTTCTTCATTCCCTCCATTTGTAATAACTCTTTTGCTTTTATATCTAAGTTTCTACCTACCTGGCCGCATCCCCAATTCTCTAGATTGTCTGCTCCCACGTTGCCCATCATTCAGACATGTGTTTGGATAATCTATCCTATCTGTCTAATTAGCTTGCTGATCTCTTGGACCAACCATGTAGTCCTCCAGCTTTGGCTGATTCTTTCCCACTGCGTTCCTTGCTATAGCTTCTTCACCATCTCTATCGCCATTTTCGAGTCTCCTTCTAAATGGAGTCTTTTTAATCGTTATCTTATCGCAATTTCTAGTCCCCTCTTCAGAGCATGAAGCTCTGCTTCATTATTTCTCTCATTGCCGCAGTACATAGCATATACTATGAGCATTTTCCCCTTATCATCTCTGAATAATCCTCCTGTCCCTGCCACCTCACAATTCTCTTTTGCAACTCCATCGAAATTAAGTTTAAAAAATTCTTTCTGCGGCCATTTATAACAATTTTTAGACTCTCCATTAAGGTTATGATGCTTCCACGAGGAGGCATTTAGCATGCTAGGTTTCATGTTCAGGCCTTTCATTATTCTTTCCTCCTCTGGATTTCTTTTCCAATCCTCCTCATACCATTTATCTCCCAGTATTATCTCTCTTATGTTCTAGATTATCTGATTCCATATTTCTTCTTTCTTCTTTGAAGATTATAATACTTCTTTCCTTCCATATTGCCCACAGGACAAACCCTAACGATAATCTCCAAGCTCGATTCAGGATCGTGTTTTGGTAAGGATTTTTCCGCCAATTATCTATTGTTGTTTTCATGTTGTTTAGATTCCTATCACTTACTCCAAAGAGTTGATTATGCTTTTTCCATAGGTTATCACTATATCTAAAGGTATTGGTAACGTGCTCCATTGTTTTTTATTTTTCTTTACATAAGTTTCATATTAAGGGTCCTTGCAGTGCAATTTTTTGCAATTGATCCCATGTTAGTGCACGCCCATCACGAAGGATCCACATGAGGAAGTAGACTTTCGGCCATGTGTTTTCTTGTTATATACTTTCCCAGATATTTGTCTCTTATTACCTGAGATGTTCTGCTTGTAGTTGATAACCCTTTTTAATTGTGAACATCCCCTTAATCCTATATCCCCATCTTAGTATGTTTGGCCCTTCTGCTTTTGTGATTTTTTGTGCTGCCATCTCATTCTCATATAACTTCCACTAGGGTGTCTCTGGAGCATATGGCTAGTCCTGCTTTTGTTTCAACTTTCTCTAGTATTCTCAAGGTTCTATGCTCCAAGAGTTTTTAATTGTTTGTTCCCCATGGATGTTTGTATATTGGTAGACTTCTTCTACCTCAGCCTTACTAATTAGTTTTTCTCTCTGTTGCCACACTTCTTCCAAAAAATTGGCTTTGTCACCTCCTCTGATTTCTCAGAAACTATGGCTGCTGATCAAGTTTCTATTGTTTGAGGCTAGATTCCATATTGTTGATCCTTTCTTGTTGTTTTGGAGTCTCAGCTTTCCTTCTATAGATCTTGGCATGTCATACTTCCTCTCCCGTAATTGTTTCCATAGGTCTACCCTTCCCTTGATCTATCTCCACCATAAATTTTGCCCCATGACCTGATTGAGTATGTAAGGATCTCGGAGTCCTAGTCCTCCTTCTTTTAGGAGTTTGCTGAGGTAGTTCAATGATAGAAGAGCCCATTTCTTTTCCGTTCTAGGCCCTAGACATAAAACCTTTTTAAAGATGTCTATCATCTTTTGGCATACTATTTTCGGATTTGCTTCACTGGTTAGTTGGTAAATCGGGAAAGATTGTAGTAAAAATCTCAGTAATATTACACAACTTGGCATATTCAGTGACTTGAATGTCTAGTTCTGCATTTTTCCTTGGATTTTTCCCAACAGGGGTTTCCAGTTTGACACTCTATTTTGCTGATCATTTAGCTAGACTCCTAGGTATTTCGAGGGAAAAATTCATATTCTGAATACCATTACTCTTGCTAAGAAAGCTTGTGAGGGTGATGTTGTGTTGAATAAAAATATATCAGACTTCTCTTTGTTTATCTTTGTCCCTAAAGCACTAGTGAAGTCTGTGAGAATTTCCATTATTCTTCTGGATTCCTTGAGCGATTCCTATCCATACATCATTATATCGTCTACAAATTTTTGGTGAGTTAATGGTAGATCATTCCCCCATAGTCTGAGGCTAGTGTACTATTCTCTTCAAACTTTCTCCTTTATATACCTTTTGTGCCCTCCCACTACTAGGATGAACAAAAATGCTGAAAGCGGGTCACCTTGCCTGAGCCATTGGGTTGCGTTAAATACCTCTGTGGGTGATCTGTTGAGTACAATTGATAGAACTGGAGTTGATACTATTGACATTATCCAACTTATCCATCTTGCATCAAAGCCAAATTCCTTCAATATTCCTTGTAGATAATCCCAATTCAGTCAATCATAGGCTTTTGATAAATCTAATTTAACCAACATTCCTTTGGTTTGTTTTTTTTTAATGAATGAATTGCCTCTTGCGCCACCACTATTCCATATGTTATTTGTCTCCCTTTAACAAAACATGTTTGTTCCTGAGATATCAACCCAGGTAGTATAGATTTTAAATGATTCATCATAATTGTAGCCATAATTTTGTATATGACATTACAAAGTGTGATTGGTCTAAACCCTTGCCATTCTTTCGAACGATCTGTGTTGGAATCAGTGCTAGAAATGTGGAGTTTAGGGCCAAGTGCATTTTTTTTATGCGTCTGGACTCCGCCACTAGTTTCACTATATCTCCAGACATGAATGGCCATGTCACCTTGAAGAGTTATGTTGTGTATCAATCTAGCCCTGGTGCTTTGTTTCTCGCCATATTCCTAATGACTTCTTCTACCTCTGTTTTAGATGTTTCTCTTAGTAAGACCATGTTCTGATATGTGCTCACTAGATTGGGGATTTGTTGTATGATTTTGTTTATATTCTACTCCCTTCTTATGTTAGGTTTCATTAATAGCCTTTTTAAGTGTTGCACTAACAGATTCTCCATGTCTTGATTTTGAGTAAGTCGAT